>SJYG01000641.1:1004862-1024293 GCA_006410535.1 Litocranius walleri | reverse complement strand
TGGACTGCAAGGAGATCCAACCAGTCCATTCTGAAGGAGATCAGCCCTGGGATTTCTTTGGAAGGAATGATGCTAAAGCTGAAACTCCAGTACTTTGGCCACCTGATGTGAAAAGTTGACGCATTGGAAAAGTCTCTGATGCTAGGAGGTGTTGGGGGCAGGAGAAGAAGGGGACGACCGAGGATGAGGTGGCTGGATGGCATCACGGACTCCATGGACGTGAGTCTGAGTGAACTTCGGGAGTTGGTGATGGACAGGGAGGCCTGGTGTGCTGCGATTCATGGGGTCGCAAAGAGTCGGACACGACTGAGCGACTGAACTGAACCGAACAGAGGATCGTCTGTCCATGGAATTCTTCAGGCAAGAATAGTAGAGGGAGTAGCCATGCCATTCTCCAGGGGATCTTCCTGACCCAGAGACTGAACCTGGGTCTCACTTGTCGTAGGCAGATTCTTTACCATCTGAGCCACAAGGGGAGCCCCTGATGGCTATTCAGGGAGTGGGTAGAGGCAAAGGGGTTAGCAATTTGTAAATCTTCTGAGAACCGGATAGTCGTGCAAACTCTGGTACTCAAAAGAAAGTCACGGGGCTTCTCTGGTGGCTCAGTGGTATAAGAGTCTGCTTGCCAATGCAGGAGACACAGGTTCAGTCCCTGGTCCGGGAGGATCCCATATGCCAAGGAGCAGGTAAGCCCATGAGCCACAGCTACTGGGCCTGTGTTCTGGAGCCCAGGAACTGCAGCTATTGAGCCCACGTGCTGCAGCCACCGAAGGCCCAGCCCAGAGACCACGCACGGCAACAGGAGAAGCCCCTGCAGTGACAAGTCTACCCCGCAGCTAGAGAGCAGCGCCTCCGCTGCACCTGGAGGAGAGGCCAGCACAGCCAAAGAGAAACACGTAAGTAAAAAATGTTTAAATCTCCTAAGTTTTGTCTGAATTTGCAAAGAGCCAATTTGGGCAGAATTCTCAGAAGTGGATGGTTTCATCTGCATAATGGGCAGAAAGATGGATGCTATCACTCCTCTTCTTTGATGGGATGTTCAGAGTTAGGGACATCTGTGAGTAAAACAGTGATCTTGACCAAGGGAGAGGTGGAGCCTTTGCATCAGCCTGCCCCGCATTCGGAGGGTGAACGGTTAGGGGCTGCTGGGTCTTTCACAGCTGCAAATGATCTTGTACCAACCTTCCTGCTGCCTCTGCTGCTGCTGCTGCTGCTAAGTCGCTTCAGTCGTGTCCGATTCTGTGCGACCCCAGAGACGGCAGCCCACCAGGCTCCCCCGTCCCTGGGATTCTCTGGGCAAGAACACTGGAGTGGGTTGCTATTTCCTTCTCCAATGCATGAAAGTGAAAAGTGAAGTCGCTTAGTCGCGTCTCACTGTTAGCGACCGCACAGACTGCAGCCCACCAGGCTCCTCCATCCATGGGATTTTCCAGGCAAGAGCACTGGAGTGGGGCGCCACTGCCTTCTCCATCAACCTTCCTGAGTTGACCTGAATCTTGGGAACCAATGACATGAAGTGAGAGGGGGACTTGGTCCCTGAAACCTGTGTTTTGGGGGCTGACTGACGAGGTGGCCAAGTGAGGTGGCCCCGGCGTGGTGAGGGGGGAGTGCGGAGCTGGTCAGCGGGCTGGGAGCTTGTTTGCACACAGAGAGCCTGAGCAGGCAGGCAAAGACAGGATGGTAGGAGCCAGGCTTCTCACTGGCAGAGAGAAAAGTCCCAAGCATGCAAAGGAGAAGGGGGAAGGGCCCTGCTGTGCGGCTTGCGGCCGCAGGCGCCAGTGGGGCTCATGGTGCGTCTGCATGTCTGTGTCCAGTTAGCTCCGCGTTTATCGACCTTTATTCACTTACAGGGCTTCCCAGGGAGCTCAGCTGGAAAAGAGTCCGCCTGCAGTGCAGGAGGCCCTGGTTTGATTCCTGGGTCAGAAAGCTCCCCTGGAGAAGCGATAGGCTGCCCGCTCCAGTATCCATGGGCTTCCCCGGTAGCTCAGATGGTGAAGAATCTGCATGCGGTGTGGAAGACCTAGGTTTGGAAGATCCCTTGGAGGAGGGCATGACAACCCACTCCAGTATTCTTGCCTGGAGAGTCCCCATGGACAGAGGAGCCCGGTGGGCTACGGTCAACGGGGTCGCAGAGTCAGACACGACTGAGCGACTAAGCTCACATGACGGTTATATCTGTATCTATGTCAGTATCTAAGCTAGATGAAGTGAAGTGAAGTCGCTCAGTCGTGTCCGACTCTTTGCGACCCCACGGACTGTAGCCTACCAGGCTCCTCCCTCCATGGGATTCTCCAGGCAAGAGTACTGGAGTGGGTTGCCATTGCCTTCTCCACGGGATCTTCCCGACCCAGGGATCGAACCCGGGTCTCCTGCATTCCAGGCGGATGCTTTAACCTCTGAGCCACCAGGGAAACCCCTAAGCTAGAGACATTTAACTAAATAGAATATTGTAGAACTGATACAGCTGCAAGTGTGTGGGGGCGTGCATATATCACACATTTCCTAACTTCACCCTCTAAGGGGATCTAGAAGTAATGTTTATTCATAGCAGTGAGCACACCAGAACTTGGATCTTAATTTCTAAACATCATTCTCTGTTAAAGGGAATCAAGACTCTGGGGGAATCAGGACTTTAGGGCTGGTGTATTATAATATGAACTTGGAGCACTTTTGAGAGCCAAGAACTAAGAAAATGCTTAAAGAATATTGAAGATATGTCAAAGTGGTGCAGAAACAAGTCTGGACGGGCTCTGGAGGGTTCCACCAAGCTGTTATTCTTCGAGCATTCAATTGCCGCTGAAGAAAGGGGGAGCTGGGAGGGGCGACGTCGGAGTACGGAATTCAGATGCACACCATCCAGGCGCAGAGCAGACCAGCGAGGACCTGCTGGCAGCACGGAGAGCTGCAGCCAGTGCCCTGTAATAGCCTATTATGGAAAACAATGAAGTGAAATTTATATATAAAAAGGAATTTATTGAAAATGTCTTCATTAATTAAAAATTCATAAGCATTTTATGAACTGAAAATAGTTAATATACATATATACCTGTATACTTGAAACACAATACTATAAACCAGCTTCTTCAATTAAAAATTGCCATTGAATAAAATAGAAATCCATGCACTTAATACTGATATAAAAACATGAATGATTAAATAAATAGTAAGGAAAGAGAGTTTCCTTTCAGTTTAATTCCGGTTAATAAATATAGAGGAAATGATGGAATTAAAAAAAATGTCAATTTGGCAACCATCACAGTAGTAACGGCTTAGACAAGAATCATCAGCGGATGTCAGGACAGTAGGTAAACTTTTAGGGACTTCCCTGGTGATCCCGTGGCTGAGGAGCGGCCCTTCCCCTGCAGGGGCGGCCGGGTGGGGCTGGCGAGGGGCACGTTGGGGAACTAAGATCCCACATGCCCTGTGTCGTGCCAAGTTTGGTGAGGGACTGGAAGTTTACAAAGAATAATTTTTGGTTTGTAATAGAGTTGATTCACGGTGTGTTAATTTCTGCTTCATTGCAGAGCTGCTCAGTTATGAATGTGTAATTTCTTTATGTTCTCATCCATTGTGGGTTGTCACAGGATATCGAGCACAGCTCCCTGTGCTGCGCAGTAGGGCCTTGTTGCTTATTGGCTCTATAGGATAAGTGTTGATGACAAACTTTACCGAGGAGAAACCTGGCAGGCTTTACTTCATTAGGGAGCAAAGCTGACCCCACCAGTCAGCGGACAAACTGACCGTGTTTGCTCCCTGAGCAAAAGCACAGCATTCTTTCTGTGGTGACCCTGACAAGCGTGTATAACTGTAATCATAAGAGAACACTAGTCAAACCCAAACTGAGGCACAACGAACAAAATAACTGGCCTACACTCAGAAAATGTCAAGGTCACAAAAGACAAGAAAACAGTAGGAACCGTTCCCCAGCAACGAAGACGGAGACGTGGGAAGTGAAGGCCGTGCGCGTGTGCTGGGCGCCGCGGCACCGGGGCCTGAGCCCTGGGGCCTGCCAGGCGGCGGGCGCAGGGCCGGGGGCCGGCTGACCGCCGTGCCCGCTGCCCCGGTGGCCTGCGGCGTTCCTTCTGCAGGCTGCGCTCCCGGTGACTCAGCATGGCAGGGCCCCTACATCCGAGCCGGTTTGCTCAGCGCAGACCCCCGGCACCGTCTCAGGGACCACGCCCTGGCCTTGCCCGAGTGTTCCCAGAGCCGTGCTGTGATCCGAGGCTCTTCCTTCCTAACGCCTCCCCCTGCCCTCCCTTCACAGGGGACAGTCTGACACCTCCCTGCCCACCCTGCACCCCCTTCATCTGTCACAGATGTTCTGCTTCTCAGAGGAACGAGCCAACCAGTCATCCCTCTGCTGGGAAGGGCTGCACTGAGGCCGCTGGTGGTGTTTGAGAGAGGTCTTTACAGGACATACTCTCCTGAGTTTTGTGGCCTGTAGTTTTTCTTTTCTTTTCTTCTTTTTTTAAGATAATAAACCACGAGGGAAAAAAATAGGAGACAGCAGTTTTAAAATTATCAACATGTTTTGGAAAATAGGAAGATGGCGATATGGCCACTGATTTTGCACGCAGAGGTGAAATCAGGTAGTCATTTCTACCTGAAATGATCCTATTTGCCCGGAAAAAGCCCGGAGAAGCTCAGCCCGCGGAATCAGATGTAGTAAAGCTGGTCCCTCCTTGGCCCCCACCTACCACGATTCCCACCTCTCCGCACCAGCTCCTGCTCCCTGCTACCGGAACCGTGGATTTATTTTCCCAAAGTGTTTTGGAATCAAAAGACACCAAGCTGAAGATAAGGCGAGGGCTGGAAAGGAAACGCGCACCTTGTCTGCGGCTTCCCCAGCGCAGCCCCGGTGGCCAGAGGCAGGATGGGGACCACCCTCAGCAGCAGGCAGGGTGGGGAGACGGGGCGTCGCGGATCAGAGGAGAGACTCGCTTGGATTTAGATATCGGCTGGTATGTGAGCCGTGTAACCCTGTCGCCCAGCCTCTCTGTGCCTCGGTTTGCTCACAACGGGGATGATAATAGCGCCTACCTCCTGGAAATCATCCTGAAGTGAACTAGCCGACAGGAAGCCCCGAGAACAGCGTCCAACAGAGATGCTCTGCTTTACAACCGGATTACCACCGTTACCATTCTCTGGAAATTCTGAACAACCTAGAGGAAAAAAAGACACTGGGGACTCTGCTGAGATAAAGGCAGCCTCATCATCTGATCACTTTACAGGAAAGCCCAAGACTCAACAAGCCCTGTAACACAGCCGTCTCTGGGGAGCCCTAAACTGGGTGAGGATCAGAGGCCAGCTTGAAGGGAGGGGCCAAAACAAGCAAGCAGAAAACCCAGACAGAACAGGGAAAAGGTAAGCCCACAGGAAAGTTAGTCCAGAAATAAAAGGGGTTGCACTTGTAAGACAGGATTGGAACTTTTAAAAGAACAGCCGAGGAAGAAGGAAGAACATTTCAGAACAGAATATAAGGTATTTGGATAGTCTAAATAAACATTCAGCAGAGGATTGGAGGATGCAAAGACATCTCCTAGACGTGAAAGCAAATGCCCTGGAGGCCAAAGGGAGAGTCTTAAAGTGGATCACTGTCCCGTTTCTCAGGCTGGGGGGCACTAGCCAGCCCCAGCTGAGGCCCCCACCTTGAGAGCTGGGGAGGAGAACTTCAGGCGGCCGTCGCAGCTGCTCCTTTTTCCCAGTCTGGTCCCTGCTGCCCCGGGTCTCGTGGCTGCACGAAGGCTCTCCACCTGCAGGGAGCCGGGCTGCTCTCTGGCCGCGCTGCAGCTCCTTGCCGGGAGCATGGGCCCTGGGCGTGTGGCTGCACAGCTGAGGTGCCGGGCTCTGCCGCTCCGAGGCACGTGGGGTCTTCCTGAGCCAGGGCTCCAATCCGTGTCCCCGGCGCTGGCAGGTGGATTGCAAGCACGGAACCACCAGGGAAGCCCCTGCTCCTGCAGTCTGTCCTGCTTCTGCATACGCTTCGTGCTCATTTCTATTTCTAGTGCTCTTGTAGCTGTTTCCCTTCTATTTGATATTGTTCATAGACTTTTTGATGACCCCTCATTGCTTTCTTTTGCTTAGTAAAGCAACACATAACAAAATATTGAGAAAACAACATAGAAGAAAATAAAAGCACGTGTAAGTTCACCACTGCAGCCATGAAATGAAGACACCCGCTCCTTAAAAGGAAAGCTATGACAAATCTAGACAGTGTATTAAAAAACAGAGACCTCACTTTGCTGACAAGGTCCTTCTAGTTTCCTTCCTAACGCCTCCCCCTGCCCTCCCTTCACAGGGGACAGTCTGACACCTCCCTGCCCACCCTGCACCCCCTTCATCTGTCACAGATGTTCTGCTTCTCAGAGGAACGAGCCAACCAGTCATCCCTCTGCTGGGAAGGGCTGCACTGAGGCCGCTGGTGGTGTTTGAGAGAGGTCTTTACAGGACATACTCTCCTGAGTTTTGTGGCCTGTAGTTTTTCTTTTCTTTTCTTCTTTTTTTAAGATAATAAACCACGAGGGAAAAAAATAGGAGACAGCAGTTTTAAAATTATCAACATGTTTTGGAAAATAGGAAGATGGCGATATGGCCACTGATTTTGCACGCAGAGGTGAAATCAGGTAGTCATTTCTACCTGAAATGATCCTATTTGCCCGGAAAAAGCCCGGAGAAGCTCAGCCCGCGGAATCAGATGTAGTAAAGCTGGTCCCTCCTTGGCCCCCACCTACCACGATTCCCACCTCTCCGCACCAGCTCCTGCTCCCTGCTACCGGAACCGTGGATTTATTTTCCCAAAGTGTTTTGGAATCAAAAGACACCAAGCTGAAGATAAGGCGAGGGCTGGAAAGGAAACGCGCACCTTGTCTGCGGCTTCCCCAGCGCAGCCCCGGTGGCCAGAGGCAGGATGGGGACCACCCTCAGCAGCAGGCAGGGTGGGGAGACGGGGCGTCGCGGATCAGAGGAGAGACTCGCTTGGATTTAGATATCGGCTGGTATGTGAGCCGTGTAACCCTGTCGCCCAGCCTCTCTGTGCCTCGGTTTGCTCACAACGGGGATGATAATAGCGCCTACCTCCTGGAAATCATCCTGAAGTGAACTAGCCGACAGGAAGCCCCGAGAACAGCGTCCAACAGAGATGCTCTGCTTTACAACCGGATTACCACCGTTACCATTCTCTGGAAATTCTGAACAACCTAGAGGAAAAAAAGACACTGGGGACTCTGCTGAGATAAAGGCAGCCTCATCATCTGATCACTTTACAGGAAAGCCCAAGACTCAACAAGCCCTGTAACACAGCCGTCTCTGGGGAGCCCTAAACTGGGTGAGGATCAGAGGCCAGCTTGAAGGGAGGGGCCAAAACAAGCAAGCAGAAAACCCAGACAGAACAGGGAAAAGGTAAGCCCACAGGAAAGTTAGTCCAGAAATAAAAGGGGTTGCACTTGTAAGACAGGATTGGAACTTTTAAAAGAACAGCCGAGGAAGAAGGAAGAACATTTCAGAACAGAATATAAGGTATTTGGATAGTCTAAATAAACATTCAGCAGAGGATTGGAGGATGCAAAGACATCTCCTAGACGTGAAAGCAAATGCCCTGGAGGCCAAAGGGAGAGTCTTAAAGTGGATCACTGTCCCGTTTCTCAGGCTGGGGGGCACTAGCCAGCCCCAGCTGAGGCCCCCACCTTGAGAGCTGGGGAGGAGAACTTCAGGCGGCCGTCGCAGCTGCTCCTTTTTCCCAGTCTGGTCCCTGCTGCCCCGGGTCTCGTGGCTGCACGAAGGCTCTCCACCTGCAGGGAGCCGGGCTGCTCTCTGGCCGCGCTGCAGCTCCTTGCCGGGAGCATGGGCCCTGGGCGTGTGGCTGCACAGCTGAGGTGCCGGGCTCTGCCGCTCCGAGGCACGTGGGGTCTTCCTGAGCCAGGGCTCCAATCCGTGTCCCCGGCGCTGGCAGGTGGATTGCAAGCACGGAACCACCAGGGAAGCCCCTGCTCCTGCAGTCTGTCCTGCTTCTGCATACGCTTCGTGCTCATTTCTATTTCTAGTGCTCTTGTAGCTGTTTCCCTTCTATTTGATATTGTTCATAGACTTTTTGATGACCCCTCATTGCTTTCTTTTGCTTAGTAAAGCAACACATAACAAAATATTGAGAAAACAACATAGAAGAAAATAAAAGCACGTGTAAGTTCACCACTGCAGCCATGAAATGAAGACACCCGCTCCTTAAAAGGAAAGCTATGACAAATCTAGACAGTGTATTAAAAAACAGAGACCTCACTTTGCTGACAAGGTCCTTCTAGTCAAAGCTATGGTTTTTCCAGTAGTCATGTATGGATGTGAGAGTTGGACCGTAAAGAAGGCTGAGCACTGAAGAATTGATACTTTTGAATTTCGGTGTTGGAGAAGACTCTTGAGAGTCCTTTGGACTGCAAGGAGATCCAACCAGTCCATCCTAAAGGAGATCAGTCCTGAATAATCATTGAAAAGACTGGTGCTGAAGCTGAAACTCCAATATTTTGGCCACCTGATATGAAGAATTGACCCATTGGAAATGACCCAGATGGTGGCAAAGATTGAAAGCAAAAGGGGAGGGGGATGACAGAGGATGAGGTGGTTAGATAGCATCACCACTCAATGGACATGAACTGGAGCAAACTCTGGCAGACAGCGAGAAGCCTGGTGTGCTGCAGTCCACAGGGGTCGAGGAATCAGACACGACTGAGTGGCTGAACAACAACAGCAACAAAAACTGCCACCACTCAGAAATGGCAATCACAGCTCACAACTTTTTGTCGCTGTGTTATGTGCGTATTGCCAATAGAGATGTGAGTCTGTGAATTTGTACAATACAAATTTATATTGCTGTTTAAAATTCATGTTGTCTCGTGAACATTTAAAATGGTTTATATACGTGATTTTAAACCATTCCATGATAGCATATCATTTGAAAGTAACATATTTTATTTAAGCATTTGCCTATTGTTGCATATTTAGCAGTTTATACAATCAAGACAAAAGTTCATCTTGCTTGTCTCTTACTGCGCCATGAAAAATTACACCACAGATTTTCACCAGACTTGGGGAATATGTTTGGGATTTGTTCAAATACACAGATTCAAAATGTCGGCTGTGAAGAAAAGAGTATGTTCATGTCTTGGAACTTGACAGAGGAACGATAGGGAAGGGAAAATAAGTTTCCTTCTACCTTCCTGAATTCTAGGCTGGACCCTTCTGTGACGAAAGACATTAACAAGAGAAAGACAAACATATTTATTAACATGTATACCTCACATGTACACGGAAAAAAACCCAGGAAAACTGAGTAACCCCAAGATGGCTCAAGCCACCACTTTAAGTACCATTTAGCTAAAGACAAAAAAAGATGTTAACAGAGAACTATATTCAGTATGCTGTGATAAAGCAGAATGGAAAAGAATATTTTAATATATATATATAACTGAGTGATTTTGCTGTACAGCAGAAATTAACACAACATTGTAAATCAACTATACTTCAGTTTTAGAAAAAAGCTCATATAACTATGAAAAAAAAAGAATTGGTGCCAAAAGAAGGCCAGCTATGGCAGGTTACCAGGGAAAGCGTGGTAAGCAAGGGTAAGGTTTATTACACAGTTTTCATTGGTATCTTCTCCATTGATAAGAGTTTCTGGACATTTAGATTCAAACTTCTCTTCCTCATACAGAGAAGGAGACATGTTTGCAGTGATGTCTTTTGTAAAATGCATGCAGTCCTTACAAAAGGGCAACTTCTCCATTTTCAGAGCTTCTCTCATGTCTGCTGTTTATTAATCGATTCAACATAATCCTTATGCCAAAGAGGCGTATTTGGGGTGGCGGGTTCTGCATCCTTCATACCTCAAGCTGATGAGCAGTCATCCTTGAGAACAACTGAAATAAGAAGAGCTCCATGGCTGGAGGAGAGGGACACGTGCATTATGATGACTCCGCAGACGGAAATCAGACATGATGGCTTCCGTCTTTGTGCCCCTGATCAAACGACCTGAGGACATCCAAACCTGATTATAGCCACTGATTGGGAGTCAAACTGCTTTCCAAGTGGGCAGCTCTGGGAGGAATATCGAGGGTATTTCTGTCCAATAAAATGTTTGCATGATGGAAACCTGGAATATCTGCTGTCAAACTCTCACAGGGAAGTGGGTGAGGGACAAGCCGCTCAGGCCACAGGCGGATGGACTTGTCAGTCCACCTGTCCTTCCTTCTGTCTCTCTAATCGTCTGTCATCTGGAGAGCAGCTGCCCTGGGTGTCCTCAGCTTTATGAAGTAATCTTTCCATTAAATATTTGAAAGAATGGTTAGCACTTACGTAAAATGTATAGTAAGAAAAACTTTATGTTCCCTGATACCATTGGGATTTCTTATAATTTCCAGCTGAATTAAAAAGTTACTTGTATCTCAAAATTAAAGTAAATGGAAAAAGTCACACGTCTCTCCTCTCTTTTCCCCACCCTCTTCAGCTCAAGTTAGAGCACAGTCCCTCTCCTTTTTCACACAGGACTCTTCTCCCTTTGCGCAGTTATAAGCAGAATTTACTCCGGGTCTGGCACCAAGGCTGGGCTGCGCGTCACTGGCCAGTTCTCATCCTGGGCCCCTGGCCTCTGACCTCACTGTTTCATCTTTCCCTCCGCTCACTTTACACTCAGGCTTTCTCTTCTTTCTTCCTGTTTTATTTTTTTCATACCATGCAGCATGCAGGATCTTAGTGTCCCAGCAAGAGATCACTCCCGTGCCCCTGCACTGGGGGCACAGGGCCCTGAGCAGCGGGCCATCAGGCAAGCCTCCTCTCCGTCTTCCTGGCCGTCCCCGCCCTCCCTGAGTCTGTCCCGTCGGGAGTTTTGCTTCCGTTTCTTGCTGCTGCTTTAGTTGCTCAGGACCCTTTTGCAACCCCACGGGCTGTAGCCCGCCAGGCAGGAGTCCTGGAGTGCGGCGCCATTTCCTTCTCCAGGGGCTCTTCCTGACCCAGGAATAGAATCTGCCTCTCCTGCATTGGCAGGCAAACTCGTAACCCCTGAGCCAGGAGGAAGCCTCATCCTTTGGCAAAGCAGTTACGTTCTCCGTCCGAGCGTGTCTGCGGCCTCCTCTTTTGCACTCAGATGTCATCAAGATGCTCTCTCCATCTTTGCTGGCTCTCCCTCTAAGAGGAATTCTGCAGTTAACGTTCATCATGATAGAAACTTCCACCTATTCGTCTGTATCCATGTGTCTGTGTTGTCACCCAGCCATCCCTCATTTATCTACTCGGTCTACCCCCGCCAACACCTGTATAGTCATCACTCCCCCCAACTCTCAGCCTCTCTGCTTTTCACCGACTCTCTCCAGCCCCCTCCAGAGACCTAACACTCCTACAGGAAGTTTCTTTCTCTCGGCTTGGACTGCAGCCTACTAGGCTCCTCTGTCCATGGGATTTTCCAGGCAAGAGTACTGGAGTGGGTTGCCATTGCCTTCTCCTAAAGAGAAACTTAGGCTTTGCAAAAATAGCTATCAGCTGCCTTGAAATGATAAAGGGGAAAGAGATACGAGATGCATGGCTGGGAATGAGCAGTTATAATCTTTGCTTGGGCAAGAGAAGGACAGATAAGACCCAGATTAGAACATAGCCAAGTGAGGTTTGGACCATTCATAGAAGGAGCTTGGCCAGGGGGAACATGTTCTCATATATCAAAAGCTAGGGTGTCGGTGGAAATATACCCGTAATGCAAACACACGCATGCACACTCAGAAAAGCTTATCGTTTGTGTTTAGCTTGAATTCGGTCACAGTCTCACTGTACTGATGATAATAAAGTGAAAGGGAAGGCGCCCAGTCGCGTCCGACTCTTTGCGACCCCAGGGACTGCAGCCCACCAGGCTCCTCTGTCCATGGGATTCTCCAGGCAAGAGTGCTGGAGTGGGGTGCCATTTCCTTCCCCAGGGGATTTTCCTGACCCAGGGACTGAACCCAGGTCTCCCGCATTGCAGGCAGACGCTTTACGCTCTGCGCCACCAGGGGAGACCGTGATGATAGGACAGCTGATACTTAACCTGTGAACTGTGGCAAGGTATTTCTGAGAGCGGAGTACCTTAGCAGGCTGCAGAGTTCAGAAACTGCAAAAAAAAAAGTAAACTCAAAATATACGTAGCACCCAATGTTTGTATTAAACCTCAGGATGGTTTTAGATCTGGTATTTATTTTTCCTGTTTTTCTTAATTGTGTTAAGTAGTTGCAGTGTTAGAAGCATAGGCCAAGTTGGAAATGCATTGCTTGCTTCAAAGCGCCCTCCCTGGACCTTCACAGTGACCGATGACTGCTTTTCTCTCCTTAGGCAGGGAAAGTGCTTCCGATTGGATACAGAGCTGCAGCCTGCTTGACTGAAAAATTTCCCAGGGTGAGTGCTTTCAGTATCCATTTGTGTGAATCTAAGATAAACAACATTCAACATTCCTTATGAGAGTTGCATAACTTTAATGAGGTCCATTTGGATTTTTTTTTTTACTATAAGACCTTCTGCTGAGTGTGTATGAGGAAATGAAAATCCCAGGCTTACGATTTCCAGCTCTATGAAAACTACTGGAGTTTTCCATTTATTTAGATTGGAAATAGTCTTTTATGGTATTCTTCCTAACCTAAATACTTCCTGGTTGTTTTCGAAATATGACTTATTTTATTGGAGTAT
The DNA here is from genome assembly GCA_006410535.1 of Litocranius walleri. Classification (NCBI taxonomy): domain Eukaryota; kingdom Metazoa; phylum Chordata; class Mammalia; order Artiodactyla; family Bovidae; genus Litocranius; species Litocranius walleri. The sequence continues at coordinate 1,011,609 of SJYG01000641.1, read as the reverse complement.
AGCTGATTTATGATGATTTATGATGTTCTGTTAGTTTCAGGAATACAGCAACGTGAATCATTTATAAATATATACCTATATCCACTCTTTCTTGGGTTCTTTTCCCATGAAGGTGGAGTTCCCTGTGCTATACAGCAGGGTCTTACTGCTTACCTGTTTTATATATAGCAGTGTGTATATGTTAATCCCAAACTCCTAATCTATCCTCCACCTCCTTTCCCCTTCGGTAACCACAATTCTACATCTGTGACTCTATTTCTGCTTCGTAGGTAAGTTCGTTTTATCATTTTTCTAGATTTCAGATATAAGGCATACCATGATATATGTCTTTTTCTGTCTGACTTACTTCACTCAGTGTGATAATCTAGTGTGATATTTTCTAGATATAAGGCATATCATGATATTTGTCTTTCTCTGATTTAGTGGGATAATCTCTAGGTCTATCCATGCTGCTGCAGCTAAATATAACTTTACAAATATATTGTTTGTTTCCATTAAATAACTTTCAAGATGTTTTATTATTGGGTGCTTGAGCTCCCCAGGTACTTGTTATACTCATATAATGAAAGAGGTTCGTTGATTGGTATAGATCAGTCTTGCTGGTATCAATCAAGTGTACTTGATGATTCTATTTTCTTCTCTGTCGACAGCTAATGACCCCACCTGAGGCAAAAAAATTTTTCAACTTCAGATATCCACCTGTTGGAGCCGAAAGAGTATTTTACGGCAGAGCAAATGATCCCCAAATCGCACCCTCCTTGACACACGGAATAAGATCGAAAATTTCGATACCGGTAAATTCTTTTCTGTTTTTCCCTGTATGTTATTCACTTCCAAGGGGGAAAATGCACAAATGAAGTGTTAGTGAAATCATCACTTCCCACCTCCTTCCCGGTCTTAATGAAAAAAATCCAAGCAGCAGTAGGCAAGACAGTGAGTGTGGGAAAGTCAACGGTGTAAGCCCCAGACTGCGTTTTGTCTCCTTGGATGATGATACAAGCTAAGCCGCACTTCATTTTCCCATAATAAAAAGAGGGAGTGGGTTGGTTCCCTGGTAGCTCAGCTGGTAAAGAATCCGCCTGCAATGCAGGAGGCCCCGGTTCGATTCCTGGGTCGGGAAGATCCCCTGGAGAAGGGATAGGCTACCCACTCCAGTATTCTTGGCTTCCTTGGAGGCTCAGTGGGTAAAGAATCTGCCTGCAATGTGGGAGGCCTGGGTTCGATCCCCTGGAAAAGGGAAAGGCTGCCCACTCCAGTGTTCTGGCCTGGAGAACCCCAGTCCAGATTCGGACACGGCTGAGCACTCACATACGCTTTCATGGTAAAGAGAGGTGCTGTCAAGGTTCGGAAAAGCGTGGCGTGGACAGAGGCCGCTGCTGGAGACGCCAGCGCGCTGGTGCGCAAGCTGCATGCACGCGGGGTCTCCGCGTCATCTGCTCTGGACTGAAAGGGCAGTCCCGGGGCAGAAGGCCGGCTCTTGTGCCTGCAGGGACCTGTGGGGCTCTCGTGGCTCTTGCGCTCGTCATTCCCACTCCCCTGGAATATTCGAGCTGCGGAACCAGGGAGCTGCCCTCGTAAACACTTCAGCCTCGGTGAGAAGTCACGTTTTGACACGTCTAAGCGGCACAGTCCCAGTCCGATGGTGGGTTTGAAGGGGAGCCAAGGCAACAATCACGAAAGGCTTCTCCACTGTCCCATTCTCTTCTCCCTGGCTGTTGAGTTTCAATGTTCAGATTCCTTTCTTTCTTTTTTGGTTGTTACACCTTTGCTTTGTATGACTTCTTTAGGCAAAGATATTGATCAACCCACAGCCTATAACAACGTTTCAACAGAAAATGAAAGATAAAAAGGAGTCAATATATTTTAGCAATCAACGGGCGCCGTTAGGAAAATCTCATGATCAGACACCGGGACTGCCTAAAGGCTTGGACATACTCAATTCGACATTTGGGACAGCAACCGTCAGAGGTAGTGAAAATAAGGGGTGGGAGGGAGTGAGAAAACGTTTTCTTAGAAAATGGGCTTCGGTGTCCTGTTGGGGTTCATTTAGTGCTGGTGCAGATGATGGCAACAATGAAAGACAGGATCACAGCAAGAAAGTTACTCTTAGACCCAGAGGCCTTCGAGTGCGTCAAGGCCGTGTGTTCAAGCAGTGAGTTCAGGGTTTGGAGAAGAGGTTCCGGGCGCAGAGCAGAGACGGTTCAGATGCAGGAAACAGACCCGGGAACACATGCCGGGACCAGCTGTGAGGGCTGCCGTGCTTCCCCCCGGGGAACCTACTGATGGATTTTATTTCCACCAAGGCCTCTGATATGCTCGTAACTCTCTTTTTAAAACATTTCTTTTTAAATTGAAGAACAGTTGCGGTGCAGATGTTCTGTGGATTCCCCTTGGGGGTGTCTATGCGTTCTTTCCCGCTGTGGTTTATCCCGGGAGACTGCATCCAGCTGCCCGAGGCTGACGCGGCTCAGCCCCAGCGGGACTGCGTCCCTGCTCTGTCCTCTCGCGGCGGCTCGCGCCCGCTAACCCGAAACTCCCGACGCTTCCCTCCCCCAGACCCCTCGCCCTCGTCTGTTCCCTAGGTCTGCGTATAACTTTCAACTCTTTGCGAGACTCGGTTTCATACAGTAGACCACGGAACAGATAAGTTTGGTGAATGCTGCGTACAACGCTCATTCATGCCGGTCCTCGACGTGTACCTGCTTACTCAGCGAACAGGCAGCGTCAGGGCAGACTCCTCTCCCATCTGGAGAGGGGTTGGCGCGTGTATTTCCACGCGTGACTCACCGTCAGCCAGAGGCCGTCTCTCCTCTGCCTCCCTGCCTCCTGCCCCCTCGGGTACTGTTCTGCAAACCTTCTCACTTTCTGCCTTTTTAGGTCCCTGACCCTCCCCCTCCAGATATCATTACAGGGGACCTCAAACTCTGACATATTTTTATCATCCTGCTGAGAGAGGTGCTTCTCTGTCTTTCTACACCCGCTGAGGCTTTGCTCCAGGAAACTTATCTTTCGTACCAAAAGGTCCATTAGGGTGTTTTTCCGTTCACATAGTAGTATCTGTTCTGGAGATAAATTATGCCTGTGTCTTGGAAGGCAAAATCTGCAGTTATACTTTATCACATATAAAGTTAAAATTTGAAATATTAAAAATGTATTTTAGAAGAGGTAAACTATCTTTTTTTCCTTTTAAATAGGATTAGAAATTGTATTTAAGCAGACAGAACATTACAGAATTCCTATAGTTATATCGTGACTGCTATCTAAGATTAGTTCATGTAATATGAAAAGCACTCACTTATATATGTGATGAAAGGGATGCTCCAGAACACGTGTGTGTGTATTAACAGGCGTGACGGCTCCTACACCAAAAGAGAAGCACTGCTTTACGGGATTATTCTGAGCAGGACCACCTTCCAGTATTCTTAACGGGTTGTTTACAGAGCCCAGTTCTTGGCATACAGTCCAAAAGAAAGAAAACACCTCACTGTATGTTGTTAGGTACAAAGAGAAAACTGCAAATGGAACTATATTTAAAAATCATTATAGGAAACAATAAAAAAATAATTCGCTGTATGTAAAGCCAGGAACTACCAGTCCTGGGAAAGCAGCTATTCAGTAAAGGCCTTCTAGCTCTCGGTTTGGGGCCAGAAGGAAGAAGAGTTTCTTCCCGATGCCAGTGATTTCCCCGGCACCTTGGGCCAGCTCGAAGATGGCTAGTCGCAGCTACAGATTCAGGATGTGCGCTGTAGCCTGTCGCTGCCAAAATTTGCATCAAGACATCTCTGCAGGGCGCCAGGGCTTATGAAGCTGACTTGTGGTTCAAATTTGCCTAGATCACCTTGGAAGTCTGGAGCAAACTAAAATAAAAATTATCCTGAGATTCTCAAAATTGGGAAATTAACTGGGCTTGGCATGTAGCTCAGGACATTCTTCGGAACTCTGGGGAGGGAGCCTATTCAGGTGGGGCCCATGAGACTGCAACATCTGGGCTGCTCCCCTCTCGGTGGCCAGTCTCCTCTGTGCGCATGGAGCTTGTGCGGTCAGCACACCTAGCGTGCCATTTGCTCTAGCCAATTTAAATGCAACAAAGAGACTGAAAGCATCTTAACACCGATTTCATTCCTTCTTTCTTCAGAAATGTCCGCTAGAGATACGGTGAACCCACCGAAACCCTATAAAGAGGTGTCTGAAGAAGCGCAGGCAGGCCACGATCTGTACATCGTGTCTCACAACGATTATTTTGCGGGTAAGTTTCCTCCGGTGTAAAACAGGAGAATATGATGCTCAGACTTGTGAAGAGGGGTAGGGAGATGATGAGCTTAAAGATGGAATGCCTGGTTGTGCTATAGACTAATTCTAGTAATGCATGCTAAGTCACTCACTCCCGTCTGACTCTGTGACCCTATGGACTGGGGCCTGCCAAGCTCCTCTGTCCACGGAGATTCTCCAGGCTAGAATACCAGAGTGAGGCCATGCCCTCCTCCAGGGGATCTTCCGACCCAGGGACTGAATCCAAGTCTCATTTTGTCTCCTGCGTTGGCAGGTGGGTTCTTTACCACTAGCAACATCTGAGAAGCCCAAGGTTACAAACCCTGATAGCTGGGAACATATATCCTAATAAAATGTCTTAAAGTATATGTCATTAAAACAATGAAAAGAAGCAGTTAAGATGAAGTGTTGGGTAGTCTAATCTTGTGTGAGTGGATTTAGGCTTAAAAAATACCATTCTTATTCAAATGTCACGATTATCCTAAGTGCTTCGCTTTACATGAGGGATATTAGTTACTGATCAAGTGCAGCAGTTTTCACATCATGAAGTTTAGGCATTGCTTACCACTGATTATCTTTCAGACCTTGAATATTTTACTTACCATCATCTATTTTAAATTTCTTAAATAGGTAGGGATGAAAATGTTGTGCGGATGAAGTGAGTGCCTGCAAAATGCCAAGCATGGTGTCTGGAACACAGGGCTCAGTAACAGCAGTGTTAGTATTGAGTGACTGTGACCAAAAGCAGCTTATTGTTAGAACTGGGGCTCCCCAGGTGGCGACAGTGGTAAAGAAAACCCGCCTGCCAGTGCTGGAGGCATGAGACGTGGGCTCATCCCTGGGTTGAGAAGATCCCCTAGAGGAGGAAATGGCAACCCACTCCAGTACTCTTGCCTGGGAAAACCCCATGGATGGAGGAGCCCCAGTCCACATGGTCACAGAGTCAGACAGGACTGAAGCGACTTAGCTTGAGTTGCTGGAATTATTCTGTAGCACAACCAAAAGGCATTGGGTGTTTAAGTGCTGTAAGTTACAAGTTACCTGTGTGAGCTAAGCAGAATTTTGATCTAACAGAGGATTGAGAGTTAGACCCTAATGCACGTCCTGAGAATGGAGCAGGGCGTGGCAGCCCACGCCAGTATTCCTGATTGGGAAGTCCCATGGACAGAGGAGCCCGGTGGGCTCCAGTCCAGAGGGCTGCAAAGAGCGCAACACCACCGAGCCACTGGGCACACTCTCATGTCCTGAGAGAGTGGATGGGTTGCGCCCGATTCACCGACTGGCCAAACTCAGACGTGAGACTTCCCTTCAGAGGGCTGTAGGGGCCCCCTCCCCGTCTTACTTTTCTCCCCACGGCCCTTGGATCCTCTTCCCCCTGAAACTCGCCGGCAGCGGGGCTGTCTCCCAGGCCCTCCGCTCCACGCGCGGCTTCTCTTGGTCTCTGCGGGCCTTTACATGGACCCTGGGCCCCGTCCCCGGGTGGGGTCCATCTTCACTGTGCTCTGGACCCGGGCCCTGGGTGGGCTCCACCCTCCCGCCCCGCCCCGTCCTGTCTCCGGGCCTCCGAAGGCCTCTCTCCCGCCCACCGCACCCTCACTTCCCCGGCCCTTTCTCCTTTTCCTCCTTCTTGTTTTTGCCTTTATTCCTCCTTCCCTCTATTTCTTGTGAAAATATTTTATTCCTTTTTGGAAAAAGTTTAGCATCGATAGCATTGTCTAATCCAATGCTGTTTAACTGTTTTAGAAAGAACCGTATCAATGAATATATATAGAGACAACCTTTTAGGATACATCTAAAATGCAGAAGCTATTAAGAAGAGGTGGCAAGAATACATAGAAGAACTGTACCAAGAAGATCTTCATGACCCAGATAATCACGAAGGTGTGATCACTCACCTAGAGCCAGACATCCTGGAATGTGAAGTCAAGTGGGCCTTAGGAAGCATCACTATGAACGAAGATAGTGGAGGTGATGGAATTCCAGTTGAGCTATTTCAAATCCTGGAAGATGATGCTGTGAAAGTGCTGCACTCAATATGCCAGCAAATTTGGAACACTCAGCAGTGGCCACAGGACTGGAAAAGGTCAGTTTTCATTTCAATCCCAAAGAAAGGCAATGCCAGAGAATGCTCAAACTACTGCACAATTGCACTCACCTCACACGCTAGTAAAGTAATGCTCAAAATTCTCCAAGCCAGGCTTCAGCAATCTGTGAACCATGAACTTCCAGATGTTCAAGCTGGATTTAGAAAAGGCAGAAGAACCAGAGATCAAATTGCCAGCATCCTCTGGATCATGGAAAAAGCAAGAGAGTTCCAGAAAAACATCTATTTCTGCTTTATTGACTATGCCAAAGCCTTTGACTGTGTGGATCACAATAAACTGTGGAAAATTTTGAAAGAGATGGGAATACCAGAACACCTGCCCTGCCTCTTGAGAAACGTATATGCAGGTCAGGAAGCAACAGTTAGAAGTGGAC
>SJYG01000641.1:987102-1003987 GCA_006410535.1 Litocranius walleri | reverse complement strand
CGTCAAGGCTGTATATTGTCACCCTGCTTATTTAACTTATATGCAGAGTACATCATGAGAAATGCTGGGCTGGAAGAAGCACAAGCTGGAATCAAGATTGCCAGGAGAAATATCAATAACCTCAGATATGCAGATGACGGCACTCTTATGGCAGAAAGTGAAGAGGAGCTAAAGGGCCTCTTGATGAAGGTGAAAGAGGAGAGTGAAAAAGTTGGCTTAAAGCTCAACATTCAGAAAACGAAGATCATGGCATCCGGTCCCATCACTTCATGGGAAATAGATGGGGAAACAGTGGAAACAGTGTCAGACTTTATTTTTGGGGGCTCCAAAATCACTGCAGATGGTGACTGCAGCCATGAAATTAAAAGACACTTACTCCTTGAAATAAAAGTTATGACCAACCTAGATAGCATATTAAAGAGCAGAGACATTACTTTGCCAACAAAGGTCCATCTAGTCAAGGCTATGGTTTTTCCTGTGGTCACGTATGGGTGTGAGAGTTGGACTGTGAAGAAGGCTGACATCCGAAGAATTGATGCTTTTGAACTGTGGTGTTGGAGAAGACTCTTGAGAGTCCCTTGGACTGCAAAGAGATCCAACCAGTCCATTCTGAAGGAGATCAACCCTGGGATTTCTTTGGAGGGAATGATGGTAAAGCTGAAACTCCAGTACTTTGGCCACCTCATTTGAAGAGTTGACTCATTGCAAAAGACCCTGATGCTAGGAGGGATTGGGGGCAGGAGGAGAAGGGGACGACCGAGGATGAGATGGCTGGATGGCATCATGGACTCGATGGACATGAGTCTGGGTGGACTCTGGGAGTTTGTGATGGACAGGGAGGCCTGGCATGCTGCGATTCATGGGGTTGCAAAGAATTGGACACGACTGAGTGACTGAACTGAAAATGCCTTTAACAGTTGGATGAAACTGAGTATAGATGTTTAAAAATATTTAATTATGTATTTATATTGAGGTGTCATTTAGTTATGATGTTAGTGTCTGGAGTGCAGCAGTGATTTAGCTATACACATGTAGGTTCTTTTCCATTATGTCTTCTTACAGGGTATTGAGTATATTTCCCAGTGCTGTACAGTATGACCTTGTTGTTTATCCATAATATATGTAATATGTAATTTCTAAGCCCATCCACTGAGCTATTGTCTTCAGTTAAATGTGATAGTAATCTCCATTCTTTTGGGGAAGCTGCTATATGCGTTTAAATTTTTTTACTTAAAATAATGTGTCAAGGACACCATTAATGACAACCTGTTTAAGTGTACTTAATTCAAATTATTACTAAAGTTATATTTTCTTTTATAACACGCAAGCTGCATAGGGACGTCCTTGGCAGTCCAATGGTCAAGATTCCGAGCTTCCACTGCAAGGGGTGTGGGTTTGATTCCATCTCAGGGGGCTAAGATCCCACATGCCTCGCAGAGTGGCCAAAAAATTAAAAAAAAAAAAATACAGGCTACATAGAAATGTATAAAATACAAAGAAAATGTTCTAAAATCTGCAGTCACAAATGATGCTTTGATTTATGTTTTTCTTTGCTGTTCAGAGTCTTTTCAGGTCAGTTACCAATATTATATTTTTCAATGTTATAGAAATGTATTATCTATCTTCGTGAACACAGTTTGCTTCTTTCAGACTCAGCCCTAGGTTTCTGAAGCTCTGACTTCTCACAGCCTGGCCGCCCCGCTGAATCTCGCCCAGCCTGCCCTGTGCCTGCTGGGTGTGAGCCTCCCATCCCCAGCGTCCTCCCAGCTTTGCCAGTCTTTAGTTTTTGCTCAGCTGAGAGATGAATTGTGACTGCACACTACTGCTTTTGCTTGCATCGTTTGGGTCACTAGTGAGACGGAATAGCTTTCTCCTTACCGTCTCAGAGCCTTTTGCGCGCTGCACGCTCAGCCGTGCCCGACTCCGCAGCTCTGTGCACTGTAGCCTCTGTCCAGAACCTTCTAGCTCACCTCTAGTTTCAGTCTTACTTTCTTATCCATAAATAGAGAACTGATACCACATCATACTTGAAAAAAATTCAGTGCTTGATCTTCAAGACCTCCCTGCTGGGCTCTGAGTCCTCAGTCACCCTTCAAATGTCTCTGCGATGAGTGATCATAATGAAATGGGAGGGTTGTATGCAAATCTTAGTGAGAGCAACTCTAAAATACCAGCCTCTCCGGGCTTCCCCGTGGTCCAGGCTAAGACGCGGGGCTCCCTCTGCGGGAGGTCGGGGGCAGGGCCGGTGAAGTGAAGTGCCGACCTCGCAGACCTTAGTGGAGGGCGAAGCACCACTGGGGCCAGACGCGCCCGCGCATGCCCTGACCGGCAGCCTCTCTTTCACGCTGCTGGTTCTGAGCTCTCCATTTGTGGGTCGCTCTCTGCAGCACTTTCCTACTTTCCGAGAATCTGCTCCACGAACTCTCGCTCCGCCGGCTGCCAGCTCTCGTGGGAGAGCGCCTCTGTCTCTTGTTACTGAGAACATCATGTGCCTCTTGCATAAAGCTGTGTTGCTTAAGTCAGAAGTCTTCCCTTTTCTTTTCTTAGGAGAAGCAAAGAACCGGAAGTATGACCCATCAAGTTTTCATAGATTTAATTTGTATGGGATCCCAACACCACATTTTAATGATGGACGAAATATGGCAAAAACTTTACATTGGCTTCATGAATTACAAATGTAAGTATGTTGTGTCTTGGAACAAGTGATAGATAAATGGCATATAGACTTTTAAAGTAGTTAAATTTGTTTTTTTTTAAGAGGTACAGCATTGACATGGTTCAAAGAAAAAATAATATAAAAAGATACACAGTGATATGTCTTCTAAACGATCCACTTCCCCCAGAGATCACCATGATACTGGTTTTTTGTTTGTCTGTTTTTGACCATGTGGCTTGCAGGATCTTATTCTCCCATAGAGATCGAACCCAGGCCCCTTGTGGTGGAAGCACAGAGTTCTAACCACTGGACAGGCAGGGAATTCCTTGTGTGTGATTCTGAAGTTATTTCATGCCTTTTCAGTAGATCAGAGGACTTCCCTGGTGGCTCAGACGGTAAAGCATCTGCCTACAATGCAGCAGACCCGGGTTCAATCCCTGGGTCGGGAAGATCTCCTGGAGAAGGAAATGGCAACCCACTCCAGTATTCCTGCCTGGAGAACCTCATGGAAGGAGGAGCCTGATAGGCTGCAGTCCATGGGGTCGCAAAGAGTTGGACACGACTCAGCAACTTCACTTTCAGCAGATCAGAAGACATACACGAAAGCGTTTTATCTACGGGACCCACCCTACCACGTTCCTTAAAGACTGTGGACTTTTGGGTAGATTGGCTCTACAAGGACAGCATGTAATTGACATGTCATCTATCCTTCAGCTTTCTTTAGCAGTTAGGTGGCACCTGAGCATCTGACTTAACTCTTACAAACTGTGACCTGTTTACACCTGCATTCTATACTTGACTACTTCCCTAAGATAGTAAAATAAGTTTCCTTAGTTTTTCATTTCTTGTCTTATATCTAAGGCAACAAACAAAGTAAAATCCTCTATTTCCTACTATGCTGAAAAAAATCAGAGGATTGAAAATGCTGATGTAGTGGGTTAAACAGTGGCCTTCAAAGATGTCCACATTCTGATTCCAAGAACCTGTGATGGTTATCTTATATGGGAAAAGGGTCCTTGTAAATGCAATTCAGTGAAAGCTCTTGAGATCCTTTTGGACGATCTGTGCAAGTGTGCTAAGCCACTTCAGTAGTGTCTGACTCTGTGTACTGCAGCCCTCCAGGCTCCTGTGTCCATGGGATTCTCCAGGCAAGAATATTGGAGTGGGTAGCTGTGCCCTCCTCCAGGGGATCTTTCCCACCCAGGGACGGAACCCAGGTTCCTCACATCTCCTGCGCTGGCAGGCGGGTTCTTAACGACTAGCACCACCTGCGAAGCCCCTGGATGATCTGGGTGGGGCGAAAATCCAGTAGCAAGTGTCCTAATAAGGGAAAAGCTGAGGGAAACCCCACGTCCAAGGTAAGAGAAACCCAAATAAGATGGTAGGTGTTGTGAGAGGGCATCAGAGGGCAGACACACTGAAACCATACTCACAGAAAACTAGTCAATCTGATCACACTGACCACAGCCTTGTCTAACTCAGTGAAACCAAGCTATGCTGTGTGGGGCCACCAAGACGGGCGGGTCATGGTGGAGAGGGCTGACAGAACGTGGTCCACTGGAGAAGAGAATGGTAAACCACATCAGTATTCTTGCCTTGAGATCCCATGAACAGTATGAAAAGGCAAAATGATAGGATACTGAAAGAGAACTCCCCAGGTCAGTAGGTGCCCAATATGCTGCTGGAGATCAGTGGAGAAATAACTCCAGAAAAAATGAAGGGATGGAGCCAAAGTAAAAACAATACCCAGCTATGGATGTGACTGCTGATAGAAGCAAGGTCCAGTGCTGTAAAGAGCAATATTGCATAGGAACCTGGAATGTCAGGTCCATGAATCAAGGCAAATGGGAAGTGGTCAAACAGGAGATGGCAAGAGTGAATGTCGACATTCTAGGAATCAGCGAACTAAAATGGACTGGAATGGGTGAATTTAACTCAGATGACCATTATATCTACTACTGTGGGCAGGAATCCCTCAAAAGAAATAGAGTAGCCATCATGGTCAACAAAAGAGTCCGCAATGCAGTACTTAGATGCAATCTCAAAAACGACAGAATGATCTCTGTTTGTTTCCAAGGCAAACCATTCAATATCACAGTTATCCAAGTCTTTGCCCCAAGCAGTAACGCTGAAGAAGCTGAAGTTGAACGGTTCTATGAAGATCTACAAGACCTTTTAGAACTAACACCCAAAAAAGATGTCCTTTTCATTATAGGGGACTGGAATACAAAAGTAGGAAGTCAAGAAACACCTGGAGTAACAGGCAAATTTTGCCTTGGAATATGGAATGAAGCAGGGCAAAGACTAATAGAGTTTTACTAAGAAAATGCACTGGTGATAGCAAACACCCTCTTCCAACAACACAAGAGAAGACTCTACACACGGACATCACCAGATGATCAACACCGAAATCAGATTGATTATGTTCTTTGCAGCCAAAGATGGAGAAGCTCTATACAGTCAACAAAAACAAGACCAGGAGCTGACTGTGGCTCAGATCATGAACTCCTTATTACCAAATTCAGACTTAAACTGAAGAAAGTAGGGAAAACCGCTAGACCATTCAGATATAACCTAAATCTAATCCCTTATGATTATACAGTGGAAGTGAGAAATAGATTTAAGGGCCTAGATGTGATAGATAAAGTGCCTGATGAACTATGGAATGAGGTTCGTGACATTGTACAGGAGACAGGGATCAAGACCATCCTCACAGAAAAGAAATGCAAAAAAGCAAAATGGCTGTCTGGGGAGGCCTTACAAATAGCTATGAAAAGAAGAGAGGCCAGAAGCAAAGGAGAAAAGGAAAGATATAAGCATCTGAATGCAGAGTTCCAAAGAACAGCAAGAAGAGATAAGAAAGCCTTCTTCAGCGATCAATGCAAAGAAATAGAGGAAAACAACAGAATAGGAAAGACTAGAGATCTCTTCAAGAAAATTAGAGATAAAAAGGATATGTTTCATGCAAAGGTGGACTTGATAAAGGACAGAAATGGTCTGGACCTAACAGAAGCAAGAGGTATTAAGAGGTGGCAAGAATACACAGAAGAACTATACAAAAAAGGTCTTCATGACCCAGATAATCACGATGGTGTGATCACTCACCTAGAGCCAGACATCCTGAAATGTGAAGTCAAGTGGGCCTTAGGAAGCATCACTATGAACAAAGCTAGTGGAGGTGATGGGATTCCAGTTGAGCTATTTCAAATCCTGGAAGATGATGCTGTGAAAGTGCTACACTCAGTATGCCAGCAAATTTGGAAAACTCAGCAGTGGCCACAAGACTGGAAAATGTCAGTTTTCATTCCAATCCCAAAGAAAGGCAAGGCCAAAGAATGCTCAAACTACCGCACAATTGCACTCATCTCACATGCTAGTAAAGTAATGCTCAAAATTCTCCAAGCCCGACTTTAGCAATCTGTGAATCGTGAATTCTCTGATGTTCAAGCTGGTTTTAGAAAAAGCAGAGGAACCAGAGATCAAATTGCCAACATCTGCTAGATCATGGAAAAAGCAAGAGAGTTCCAGAAAAACATCTATTTCTGCTTTATTGACTATGCCAAAGCCTTTGACTGTGTGGATCACAATACACTGTGGAAAATTCTGAGATAGATGGGAATACCAAACCACCTGCCCTGCCTCTTGAGAAACATATATGCAGGTCAGGAAGCAACAGTTAGAAGTGGACTCGAAACACCAGACTGGTTCCAAATAGGAACAGGAGTCCGTCAAGGCTGTATATTGTCACCCTGCTTATTTAACTTATATGCAGAGTACATCATGAGAAATGCTGGGCTGGAAGAAGCACAAGCTGGAATCAAGATTGCCGGGAGAAATATCAATAACCTCAGATATGCAGATGACGGCACTCTTATGGCAGAAAGTGAAGAGGAGCTAAAAAGCCTCTTGATGAAAGTGAAAAAAGAGAGTGAAAAAGTTGGCTTAAAACTCAGCATGCAGAAAACAAAGATCATGGCATCCGGTCCCATCACTTCATGGGAAATAGATGGGGAAACAGTGGAAACAGTGTCTGACTTTATTATTTGGGGTGCTCCAAAATCACTGCAGATGGTGACTGCAGCCATGAAATTAAAAGACGCTTACTCCTTGCAAGAAAAGTTATGACCAACCTAGATAGTATATTCAAAAGCAGAGACATTACTTTGCCGACTAAGGTCCGTCTAGTCAAGGCTATGGTTTTTCCTGTGGTCATGTATGGATGTGAGAGTTGGACTGTGGTCATTTGTTCTCACAACCCCAGGAAATGAATATACTGGACCTGCATTTGTGTACATTCAGTAGTGGGAGTCGATTTGTTTTGCCCTCTGCCCTCTGTTTAAAAATATTTTTCTGTTTATAATTTTTAAAGTTAAGTTTTTTGGCGTATTGTTGACTCCCAGTGTTGTATAAGCTTCAGATGTACAGCAGTGTTGTCAGTTACACACACAGCCCCATGTAGATTGTTGGCTAGGTCATTAGAGAGGGCTGAGTAGAGCTGCCTGTGTGGACGGCAGGTCCTTCTTGCTCGCCCAGCTTACAGGGGGCAGTGTGTGCATGTCAGTCCCAATTCTCCAGTTTCCCCCCTGTTCTCCCCCTGGTGCCGTTCTGTTTCCCAGGCAGCGCTAGTTGTGAAGACAGTGAAAATGAAAGGCTCTCAGTCGTGTCCAACTCTTTCTGACCCCACAGACTATACAGTCCATGGAATTCTCTAGGCCAGAGTACTGGCATGGGTGTAGAACCTGCCTGCAAGTGCAGGAGACGTAAGAAATGTGGGTTCGATCCCTGGACTGGGAAGATCCCCTGGAGGAGGGCATGGCAACCCAGTCCAATATTCTTGCCTGGAGAATCCCACTGATACAGGAGCATGCAAGCTCCTGTCCACGGGGTCACAAAGAGTCAGACACGACCGAAGTGCCCTAGCACGCAAGCTACATCTGTGACTCTACTTCTGTTTTGTGAGTAAGTTTATTTGTACCATGTTTCGAGCCTCTCTGCCCTCTTTAAAGAATGCAGTGCCCTCCTCCACATTTCCACAGGCCCTGGAGGGCATACACAGCTTGCCTTCCCCCAGGCACCCAATCTGCCTCGCTTACTTGCTTGTCTGATAGCTGAGATGGCAGCTCCCAGTTATAGAAGCAAAGTGCTAAGTACTTTATATATGATTAATTTGATCCTACCAGCAACTCCAGGAGGTAGGTGTACTACAATTTTTAGCCTTTCCATTTTATAGATGAAGAAACTGAGGTACAGAGAAGTTAAATCCTGGGCCCGAGGTCACGCAGGGAGGTGCCAGGGGTAGACTGGAACCCAGCAGTGTCTCTCCGGAGGCTGCCCTTACCACTGCACCGAGGCTGTCGGCACTGACTCTGATCGCAGGCCCATTCTTCCACTCCCTTATTATTTAATATATGAGTTTCTGTTGGTTGAATTATTCAAAGCAATAATGGTAAAGCACAAAGAGAAGAAATTCTTTCCTGGGTAGCCTTTCCCTCCTCCAGGGGATCTTCCTGAGCCGCAGATCGAAGCCTAGTCTCCCGCACGGCAGAACTTCTTTACCATCTGAACGACCAGGGAAGCCCTTCCATATTTTAGAGAAACCACAGGAAACAGTGTTTTGTTTTGGTTTTTTTTTAGGATATAGAAGAGCTCCTAAAACAAACACTCATTAATTTACTACTATTAAAGGGGTTAAAACATGCATAAAGGAAAACATGAAGAAATTATTTAAATACTTGACTAGATCAGTTCAATTGCTCAGTCATGTCCGACTCTTTGCGACCCCATGGACTGCAGTACGACAGGTCTCCCTGTCCATTACCAACTCCCGGACTTTACTCAAACTCATGTCCATTGAGTCAGTGGTGCCATCCACCATCTCATCCTTTGTCATCCCCTTCTCCTCTTGCCCTCAGTCTTTACCAGCATCAGGGTCTTTCCAGTGAGTCAGCTCTTCGCATCAGGTGGCCGAAGTATTGGAGTTTCAGCTTCAGTATCAGTCCTTCCAATGAATATTCAGGACTGATTTCCTTTAGGATGGACTGGTTGGATCTCCTTGCAATCCAAGGGACTTCTCCAACACCATAAGAGTCTTCTCCAACACCACAATTCAAAAGCATCAATTTTTCGGCGCTCAGCTTTCTTTATGGTCCAACTCTCACATCCATACATGACTACTGGAAAAACGATAACTTTGGCTATATGGACCTTTGTCTGTAAAGTAATGTCTCTACTTTTTAAACTGCTGCCTAGGTTGGGCATAGCTTTTCTTGCAAGGAGTAAACGTCTTTTAATTTCATGGCTGCAATCACCATCTGCAGTTATTTTAGAGCCCAAGAAAATAAAGTCTCTCACTGTTTCCATTGTTTCCCCATCTATTTGCCATGAAGTGATGGGACCAGATGTCATCATCTTAGTTTTTTGAATGTTGAATTTTAAGGCAGCTTTTTCACTGTCCTCTTTCACTTTCATCAAGAGGCGCTTTAGTTCTTCTCGCTTTCTGCCATGATGGTGGTGTCATCTGCACATCTGAGGTTACTGGTGCTTCTCCCGGCAGTCCTGACTCCAGCCTGTGCTTGGAGTTAAGCATATTCATTTACAGCTCACTTGTTTGTTTCTATCTTCTTTTTTTTTGGTCTAATTTTTTAAATTGAAGTATAGAAAGAAAGAAAGTGAAGTCGCTGAGTCGTGTCCGACTCTTTGAGACCCCATGGACTTGTAGCCCGGCAGGCTCCTCCGTCCATGGGATTCTCCAGGCAAGAGTACTGGAGCGGGTGCCATTTCCTTCTCCAGGGGTCGAGCCTGGCTCTCCCGCATTGCTGGCAGTCTTCATGGTCTGAGCCCCCGGGGAGCCCAGCTGAAGCATGGCTGGTTCACAGTGCTGTGCTAGTCTCAGGTACTCAACAAAGGGGCTCAGTGATACATAAATATGTGCACATACAAAATATATGGTTTTTCAGACTCTTGTCCATTGTAAGTTATCAGAAGATAAGGGGTATAGTTCCCTGTGCTAAACAGGGCCTGGAGTATAGCAACAGGAACTATATTGCCTGTTATATATACCTGTTACCTATTTTAAATATTGTAAGTAGTATGTGTATGTCAATCCCCAATTCCTCGTTTATACCCCGGTTCCCCTTTGGCAACTGTTAAGCTTGTCTTCTACGTCTGTGAGTCTGCTTCTATTTTGCTTACATCTTAATGTGCTATGCACTATTCAACATATATTTGCCTTACTCTTAACTTTTAAGAGTTATTGGGGATATATACTTTTTAAGGGATATATTTCCTTCATAAAATTACCTGTATCTGTATTCTGCTTATGACCTCTGCAGAAGAATCAGTTAGAATCTAGAAAGGATAGACTCGTGTGTGTGTGTGTGTGTGTGTGACTGTGACTGGCACACAGAAGACTTGACTGGTGAGTGAGTGCGGTGAGCTGTGCCGTGATTACCGCTGTTGACTCTCTGACATACACGGCCGCTCACGATTAATTCTCAGTTCTCCCAGCAACACGTTCTAGGCAGTGTTAGGCCGAGAGGTGAGGGCTGTGTGGCTTAGAGTCCTCCTTTTTGCCATCTGGCATGCTCCTAATCAAGCCGTTGGAGCTGGTTTCAGATTGTCAACTTTATACGTTCAAATTATGGCCTTCAAACTGCCTTTGATTTACTCTGACCTTGCCCCATTGCTCTTTTTCTTCTTTTTGAACCAATGGGAAGTAACTAAAGAAATGAGAGGTGAGTCACCTTATCTTTCATCTCTTGTTTCTCTACAGAGTGCCATTCTTCTGCAGAAGTGTATTCAGTGCTGCATTTCTCCAGTACAGGAAATAGTTTTAAAAGCAAAAGGAGTTTAAGAATTTTAAATTCACTCTTTTTATTCTTAGCAAAATAATAGAGGTTTATTAATTTTAATGTTGTTAAATAGTGGTGTTGTAATTTTACAGTTTTCAAAAGAAATCCTTACTCATTTAATCACAGTGGTGGAAGTAATGAGATTATATTACAGAAAATTAGCAAAATAAAACCAAATCACCCATAATCCTGTCACCTTAATTCAACCTTTATTATCTCTTTCATTTATTTCTTTCCACTGTGGCTTCCTGTGTTGATTTTTGCATGCCTTTTGTTTTTGCATAACTTTAATCAGAGTGCAATTCATTTTACATTCTGTTTTGGCTCTTAACATAAAATAATCTTATATTGCTGTGTATTCTTAATAACCAACATTTAGAATGCACACAGAGTGTGTTCTTGTTAATATGACGGGATTAATCACCCTCCAGGATTGAACACTTAGATTCTTTTCTTTTTTTCCCCTTATAGTCAGTGAGACTACAAGCATTTTTATAAATATGATTTTTTCAGACTTTTAATTTTGTGGACTATCTCCTTATGATTAGTTTTCAGATGTGGATAAAAGGGTGACTATTTTTATGTTTTTGGAATCATATTGCCAAACTATTTCTAGAAGAATTAGCGCTTGCACTAGCCATCTGCAAGTGCTCTGCCACGCTTTTGCCAATGTTAGATATTCTTTCTCTATATATAGATATGTATTCAAATATGTGATATGCTAAACATGATATCTTGTTGTTCTTTTTATTTCATTTGTTACTGTAGAGTATTATAATTTCTCCATATATTTGCTTACTAGTTGTAAGTTGCTTATATCCTTTGGTTATTTATTTCTTTAATGCTTACTTTTCTGTTATAAATCTTAGGAGTTATATGAATGATATTAACACTTTGGTTTTATTTACTGAAAAATTTTTGTCTTACTTTTCAATAAAAATTTTGTATTCTGTTACTTATCTTTATAAAGGAATATACATGATAGAAGATTGAACACATAAAGCTTTTTTTTAGCATATATTTTCTTTTGAAATTGGATTTAGTTTTTGATGACCCAAATGATCATGGCATTTTGCATGATGTACTCTGCATATGAGTTAAATAAGCAGGCTGACAATATACAGCCTTGACGGACTCCTTTTCCTATTTGGAACCAGTCTGTTGTTCCATGTCAAGTTCTAACTGTTGCTTTTGGACCTGCATACAGATTTCCCAGGAGGCAGGTCAGGTGGTCTGGTATTCCCATCTCTTGAAGAATTTTCCATAGTTTGTTGAGATCCATACAGTCAAAGGCTTTGGCATAGTCAATTAAGCAGAAGCAAATATTTTTCTGGAACTCTCGTGCTTTTTCGATGATCCAACTGATGTTGGCAATTTGATCTCTGGTTCCTCTGCCTTTTCTAAAACCAGCTTGAACATCTGGAAGGTCATGGTTCATGCACTGTTGAAGCCTGGCTTGCAGAATTTTGAGCATTACTTTACTAGCATGTGAGATGAGTGCAATTGTGTGGTAGTTTGAGCATTCTTTGGCATCGCCTTTCTTTGGGATTGGAATGAAAACTGACCTTTTCCAGTTCTGTGGCCACTGCTGAGTTTTCCAAATTTGCTGATGTATTGAGTGCAGCGCCTTCACAGCGTCGTCCTTTAGGGTTTGAAACAGCTCAGCTGGAATTTCATCACCTCCTCTAGCTTTGTTCATAGTGATGCTTCCTAAGGCCCACTTGTCTTCACATTTCAAGATGTCTGGCTCTAGGTGAGTGATCACACCATCGTGATTATCTGGGTCATGAAGATCTTTTTTGTACAGTTCTGTGTATTCTTGCCACCTCTTCTTAATATCTTCTGCTTCTGTTAGATCCATGCCATTTCTGTCCTTTATCGAGCCCACCTTTGCGTGGAGTGTTCCCTTGCTGTCTCTAATTTTCCTGAAGGGATCTCGAGCACGGTTTTGGCTCTGTCTCTGGGTGCTGGTGTATGCAAGGTTTGTTTGAGTGCTCCAAGTGTCTGTTGCGTAGGGGGTTTGACTTGAAACGTGACTTCACCCCTCCTCCTGCCTTGCTGGGGCTTCTCATTTGCTCTTGGATGTGCGGTATCTTTTCTTGCTGTGATGCAACCTTCTCCTGTCAACGGTTGTTCAGCAGTGAGTTGTAATTTTGGAGTTCTCACAGCAGAAGATGATTGCATGTCCTTCTACTCCGCCACACCATTCTAGTCCTTGTTGCTGGCGAGCTGGAGTTTGCTGCTTGGTTGGACTCAGCCTGGGTTCCGCAGCCAGGGAGGAGGCCGCAGAGAAGCACTGGGCTGAGCTGGCGGGTGCGGGGTCGCGGGCACCGGGGGAGCGGGGCTTCGGGCTGGATCAGCGCCGCCGCTGGGGAGGGCCAGGCTGGGCTGAACGCGTGGCGCCAGGAGACCGAGCCATGCAGACCTCCGACTCTCTCTCCTTCTAAAATGTCCAGTTTCACTCTTCAGAGTGTGGATGAAGCCAGGCTGGATGAAGCACAAGCTGGGATCAAGATTGCTGGGAGAAATATCAGTAACCTCAGATATGTAGATGATACCACCCTTATGGCAGAGAGTGAAGAGGAACTAAAGAGCCTCTTGATGAAAGTGAAAGAGGAGAGTGAAAAAGTTGGCTTAAGACTCAACATTCAGAAAACGAAGTTCCCGGTTTGTGCACGGTTGGAGCCTGGCTGGAGAATTTTGAGCTTTACTTTGCTAGCATGTGAGATGCTGGCATCCGGTTCCACCACTTCATGGCAAATAGATGGGGAAACAGAGAGTTTAATTTGGGGGCTCCAAAATCACTGTGGATGGTGACTGCATCCATGAAATTAAAAGATGCATGCTCCTTGGAAGAAAAGCTTGACCAACCTAGACAGCATATTATTAAAAAGCAGAGACATTGCTTTGCCAACAAAGGTCCGTCTAGTCAAGGCTATGGTTTTTCCAGTAGTCGTGTATGGATGTGAGAGTTGGACCATAAAGAAAACTGAGTGTCAAAGAATTGATGCTTTTGAACTGTGGTGTTGGAGAAGACTCTTGAGCATCCCTTGGACTGGGAGGAGATCCTACCAGTCCCTGCTGAGGGAAATCAGTCCTGAATGTTCATTGGAAGGACCAATGTTGAAGCTGAAACTCCAAAACTTTGGGCACGTGAGCTGACTCACTGGAAAAGCCCCTGATGCTGGGAAAGACTGAAGGTGGGAGGAGCAGGGGACGATAGAGGATGAGATGGGTGAATGACATCACCGACTCCATGGAAACGAGTTTGAGCAAGCTCCAGGAGTGGGTGATGGGCAGGGAAGCTTGGTATGCTGCAGTCCATGGGGTCGAAAAGAGTGAGAGACGACTGAGTGACTGAAATGAGCTGAACTGACCCAAATGATACTGTGGTATTCGTCAATATATGTATATTTGGTAGTCAAGAATACTTTGGGTCATACAAACACCTGACAATTTTCTATTTTTATAGGAAAAGAGGAGCTAAGATTGTATCCAAGAGAGTTGATGATTTCAAAGAAAAGTTTCAGCATAGACTTGGAAGAGTTTTAGATCCGTAAGTTCATGATTAACTTAAAATTAATAATGTTTTTGGATCAAATTTACAAGTACTCCTGTCATAAATGTTGCTTTGTGTTCTATTAGAGTCTATCTATTAAATAAGAATCATCCATTTGTGTTTATCAGGGAACCCTGTTAGCCACCCAAGAGCTTGGGGTTCCAGAAAAGTACCGAGTTTCCAAAAGGGAGAGGGCATTTGAAAAAGAAAGAGAAAGAATTTTATGTGAAGCTTTATTTCTAGTATCTCAGAAATTTAACTTATTGTGTTACATTTTCCTCTCCTCTCTCTCTATAGATAGAGAGAGAATGTTTGTATACATGCATGCTTCCATAAATCTACTTTGGGACCATGTTGTTTTTTCTTTTTCCATCTGGGCCTTTTCATTGAAAGCCAGTGAAAGCATCAGCCATTGCTAATGTGAGTTGGAGATTAGAGAAAAGATCTGTTGGAGAACTTCTGTTTGAGCTTTATAGTTTGGTTATAGGAGAAAATATAGATGATTAAAAATGTATGGAAAACATATTTTAAATTCCAAGGATGCCATGTGGTGGGAATTTTCACTAAAGGAAATTTTTTTCTTTGATAGCATTGCGGAAACAATGAATGTTCCCCCAGACCACACATTTGGGGCTTGTCTTCGTCCTGAGGACTATGGTAAATATACAGTTTCTTTTTAAAAAGCAAACAAAGACAAAATCCTGCTTCCCCACCCCCCGCCACCCAAATTATGCAGTGAAGTTCACCATCTCCTTCTCTCAAAGCTTCCAATTTTAAAGACTTAAAATATTATATTAACATTAATGAGAAAAATTTGTAGCACAAGAAAGAAGCAACATTTTCCTATTATATTTGAAACAGGTACAGTTTAAAGCCCTGGTAATGAATTCCTTAAGTGTAGTTAAGGCTTAGAATTTTATTTAGAATATAAATAAGGCCTATATTAAACAATCAAAAGTGAACTGAGGCAACTTTTTAATGAATTCAAATATTGTACCGGGTCCTTGCACTCAGAATGTGGTTGCAGACAGGCAGTGCTGGTGCCCCTGCGAGGCACTTAGAGGCGCAGACTCTCGTGTTCTACCCTCAGATCTCCCGGATCAGAAACAGCATTTTCACAGCATTCCCACATGAACTGTAGGGGCGTTCAGGTTCCAGAAAGCACTGTACAACCACACACCGAAGAACCGCTCTTCCCACCAGCCGATCAACAAATCGATCTCGAAGCAGCGGCAGAAACTTACCAGGATCTTGTCTTAGTGCTAAGTGATCTAAGTAGCAACCTTCCCCAGGGAAGACTATTTGAAAGCTTATTAGAATTGAGCTGTGTTGTAGTGGTTTTCAAAATATAGTCTGCAGTCTACCTGCATTAAAATCACCCATAGAGTTATAGAGTTTATTAAATATGGGTTCCTGGGACCCATGCCCAGGCAATTCTGATTCAGTAGGCTCGCATATACACTAAATTTTAGGAACCTCCCAGGTGGCCCTAGGGGTAAAGAACCCATGTGCCGGTGCAGGAGACGGAAGGGGCACGGGTTCGATCCCTGGAGGAGGGCATTAGAAAATTTGTCTGTGTTCACTATCAGCGTGACAAACTCTGTGTTGGATTCATTGATTCACGCTATAAACACCTGGAAAGCCATGTACTGTGCACAAGACCCCAAGAACCCAACAGACAGCAAGTTGTGCACCCCTGGCATGAAACTGCCCTCAAGTAGGCAGTTGACCATGATTGTCTACTTGTTTTTCAGACTAACTGATGGATTTCCTAAATCACTCCTTACCAGAGCCTCTAAGATGGGCAGACATCCATTAAACATGTAACAGTTGATCTAAAAAGAAGTATGATCTCCTAATGTGGTGACTCACAAATGCTCTAGAACATCATGTTGCGTTAGCAAATAAGTATTTGTTTTGTTAGTGAGTAGGCTTTAGCTAACGCCCTTTCAGTGTGTGTTCTGAGTCATTTCAGGTGTGTTTGATTCTTTGCAACCCTATGACCTGTATAGCCTGTCAGGCTCCTCTGTCCATGGGATTCTCCAGGCAAGAATAATGGGGTGGATTGCCAGCCCCTCCTCCAGGGATTGAACCTGTGTCTCTTGCACTGGCACGTGGGTTCTTTACCACCAGGGCCACCTGGGAGGCTGCTAAAATTTAGGGTACATGCGAGCCTACCGAATCAGAATTATCTGGGCATGGGTCCCAGGAACCGGCATAGCTAATAAACTCTGTGGGTGATTTTAGTGCAGTTGAGCTGCATTATAAGTTGAGTGACAAGATGGTGTTATGAAAAGGAAGAACACTGCCATTAATAGTTTATGAAGTATGTATGTGTCAGCAGCAGCCTTGGCAGCGTACGTTGTAACTGGGAAAGGGGACTCTCAGCGCTCTCCAGACTTTTCGCGGAGCTCAGGGGTGCACACAGGCTAACCCTAACTGTCCCTTGTGACTACTGCTGGTGTTAATTCGCAGTGTCTATTCTGCGGAAAGCTTCAGGGTCTGCCTGCTTCTGAGGACGCGTAGGTTTTTCTACTGGATCTGGATTACTCCCTTCCTCTTGCTTGGGGGAAATAAAGGCAATGACACAAAGGATGCCTCATCCCCAGGCCTGGGGTTGTTGGTTCTGTTAATGTGCCTCTGGGAAGAGGGCCCGGGCTGTGTGCAGCTCCCAGAATGCACCCGGGCAGGGGTGATTGAGGGGACACCCAGGGCAGGCGGGCAGCAGGGCATCACGGGAGCTGGGGGCGGGCAGGGGCATCACGGGGCTGGGGGTGGGCAGGGGCATCACAGGAGCTGGGGGCGGGCAGGGTGCATCAC
>SJYG01000641.1:959255-986354 GCA_006410535.1 Litocranius walleri | reverse complement strand
GCACCACGAGGCTGGGGCGGGCAGGGGCATCACAGGAGCTGGTGGCGGGCAGGGGCATCACGGGAGCTGGGGGCGGGCAGGGGGCCGCTCCGGAGCTGGCCTGGCTTCTCACGTCCTTGGTGTGGTGGTGAGGGCATTAGTCTCTCCCAGGGCCAGAGCTTGAACTCCTGATTTCAGCTCTTCAGCGATGGGTCTTGAGCAGTCTTCAGTGATTTGCCATGAGCTTCATAAGTATTCTCCCAGCGCCGGGCTGGAAGAGGGTGTCAGCCTGCATCTCACCCAGAGGCTGACCATTCAATAGTTATTTTTGGATGTTAATGTAGATGGAAGGCCTCTCAAGATAAAAACAAAGCCAACTCAACCAAAGGCTGTCTTGTGGAAGAGCCGGGGGACAGGGCTATCTTATACAGAACAGCCCCCAGGGGATTGACATCAGGGGAAGAAATGTGGAGGGGAAGAGCGGCCGTACTTATTTGTCAGAAATCCCCCCTCACCCAGCCACTTCGATTGCCTCTCCAAGAGCCTTACTCAGGTTTTGCCCACGTTAGGGTGGTCTGATGGACGCTGACTCCATTTCAGATTATCTTGGTCTGAGCACTTGCCCTGTTTCTGGAACCAGCACTGGTGGTAGGTTTTTCACGCATATGAGTAAGGGTCTACCCTTAGAAAGAAGGCTTTTATCAGAATATGCAAGACTAACTCCTGACTTTATAACAATAAACTTAGAGGTGCTACTAATACCTGTTAAAAGAGACCCTCGAGAGACCCTAATAATATAGAGCCTTGCACAAAGTAGGTGTAAATATTAGTTGCTTTGACGTGCAGGCAAATTTGCAGTTTTTTCAGTTTTTAAGCATTGAAGTATAGTTGATCTAAAAAGTATTAATTTCTGCTGTATAGCACAGTGATACAATTACATGTATATATACACATATACGTGTACATATTTAAAATTCTCCGTCATGGTTTGTTGTAGGGTGTTGACCATACTTCCCTGTGCTGTGCAGTAGGACCTTGTTGCTCACCCATCCTATATAGTGGTTTGCACCTGCCGACTTCGATCCGTCCCTCCCCACCTCCCCATGGGCAGCTGCCAGTCTGCTCTCTGTGTTTGTGATTCTGTTTCTGTTTCATGGATAGGCTCATGTGTGTCATATTTTAGATTGCTCATACAAATGTGTCAGATGGGCTTGTCTTCCTCCTTCTGACTTACTTCACTCAGTGTGATAAACTCTGGCTGCATCCATCAGTGTTGCAATTTAAATTAACCTGCCCCAGGTTGCCAGTAAAAGCAGGAAGGGTGGGGTGTAGGCCGTGGGGAAAAGGACAGAGGGAGAGGGTTCCTCCCTCCCTGGTGACATCCACTGAACCAGCACGTCTGAAGCAACACGGGTACCTCTGGTCTGGTGTCGGTCACCAGCAGCATCCAGG
Source organism: Litocranius walleri (assembly GCA_006410535.1). Lineage (NCBI taxonomy): Eukaryota > Metazoa > Chordata > Mammalia > Artiodactyla > Bovidae > Litocranius > Litocranius walleri. Next base: position 984,923 of record SJYG01000641.1, on the reverse strand, counting down.
GAATGGGGTTTAGAGGCCGTGTGCATGCACTTTGTGTGGTAATTCCACAAAGTTCCTTTAAGTCATGAAAGAAAAGTGAAAGCAAGGGCGGGGTCTGGGGGGTTCGCAGCTGGTAGATTGGAGGGGCTGTTACTGGCGGTCGTGGGTCGGGACTGAGCTCTGGGCTGTGGATGGAGGCAGGTCCCCCGTGCTGGTTGCAGGGTAGGGAAGCAGGACTGAGGACTGGACTTGGTGTGCAGAGTGAGGGCAGAATGGGAACTCACCCTATGGGAGCAGGGAGCTCGTGCCCAGTTTTACAAGGCTCCCCTAAGGCACACAGTGACCGGCACACGGACCAGCCCCAGCTTTCAGATCCTTGGCCTTGTAGACAAACGTCTGCATCTGCCTGCCTGTCTCTTTAGACAGGCAAGAGCTTTGCTGTCTTAGGAGAGGATAGCTTGATAGCTGAGTGGGCTCATGATTCTCTCATAAAACTCATTTATTCAGATTTTTTTCATTGAATGGAGAAGTGGCAATAGCAGAAGTATTCATTTTCATCAATTACTGTGTACACTTTTTTTCTTAAATACAAAAGGGTTTTCTGTCATGCTGCTCAACAGTCTTGGCATTAAGTTTTTCATTCACGGAAGCTGCTAGGTCTCTCTCTTAGGGTGTGAATGATAGTGACAGACTCTGAATTCAGATGAGAGACCTTTCTTTCCCTCTTCAATAGGGGTTGGTGACCTCATCCGCAGCAGGCTTCCAGGGGAGTGTCTCCGAGGCAAGGACAGACAGCGAGCTCTGGGGGCAGCAGTGCGGCACCACTTGAAGAAAGTTAACTACCAGAACTTCGACACGCTGCTGGCGGCCTTCAGGCACTACGACAAGGCCGGTAGTGAAGGGGAGATTTTTGGTCTATGCATGGGCTCACAGGTCCAGCGACCTGGTGTAGATCAGGATCAAATTTGCCGTACACCAGAAACTAATACAGCATCGTGACTCAGCTATTTACATGGGCGTGTAAAACTGTTCACTGAAACGGGTGGTGGTGGACTGGCCTCGATCCTGGCTCCCCTGGTGGCTCAGATGGCAAAGAATCTGCCTGCAGTGCAGCGGACCCAGGCTCAGCTCCCAGGCCAGGGGATCCCCTGGAGGAAGGAATGGCTACCCACTTCAGAATTCTTGCTGAGAGAATTCTATGGATAGAGGAGACTGGCTCCCAGGTTGCCAGTAAAAGCAGGAAGGGTGGGGTGTAGGCCGTGGGGAAAAGGACAGAGGGAGAGGGTTCCTCCCTCCCTGGTGACATCCACTGAACCAGCACGTCTGAAGCAACACGGGTACCTCTGGTCTGGTGTCGGTCACCAGCAGCATCCAGGGAATGGGGTTTAGAGGCCGTGTGCATGCACTTTGTGTGGTAATTCCACAAAGTTCCTTTAAGTCATGAAAGAAAAGTGAAAGCAAGGGCGGGGTCTGGGGGGTTCGCAGCTGGTAGATTGGAGGGGCTGTTACTGGCGGTCGTGGGTCGGGACTGAGCTCTGGGCTGTGGATGGAGGCAGGTCCCCCGTGCTGGTTGCAGGGTAGGGAAGCAGGACTGAGGACTGGACTTGGTGTGCAGAGTGAGGGCAGAATGGGAACTCACCCTATGGGAGCAGGGAGCTCGTGCCCAGTTTTACAAGGCTCCCCTAAGGCACACAGTGACCGGCACACGGACCAGCCCCAGCTTTCAGATCCTTGGCCTTGTAGACAAACGTCTGCATCTGCCTGCCTGTCTCTTTAGACAGGCAAGAGCTTTGCTGTCTTAGGAGAGGATAGCTTGATAGCTGAGTGGGCTCATGATTCTCTCATAAAACTCATTTATTCAGATTTTTTTCATTGAATGGAGAAGTGGCAATAGCAGAAGTATTCATTTTCATCAATTACTGTGTACACTTTTTTTCTTAAATACAAAAGGGTTTTCTGTCATGCTGCTCAACAGTCTTGGCATTAAGTTTTTCATTCACGGAAGCTGCTAGGTCTCTCTCTTAGGGTGTGAATGATAGTGACAGACTCTGAATTCAGATGAGAGACCTTTCTTTCCCTCTTCAATAGGGGTTGGTGACCTCATCCGCAGCAGGCTTCCAGGGGAGTGTCTCCGAGGCAAGGACAGACAGCGAGCTCTGGGGGCAGCAGTGCGGCACCACTTGAAGAAAGTTAACTACCAGAACTTCGACACGCTGCTGGCGGCCTTCAGGCACTACGACAAGGCCGGTAGTGAAGGGGAGATTTTTGGTCTATGCATGGGCTCACAGGTCCAGCGACCTGGTGTAGATCAGGATCAAATTTGCCGTACACCAGAAACTAATACAGCATCGTGACTCAGCTATTTACATGGGCGTGTAAAACTGTTCACTGAAACGGGTGGTGGTGGACTGGCCTCGATCCTGGCTCCCCTGGTGGCTCAGATGGCAAAGAATCTGCCTGCAGTGCAGCGGACCCAGGCTCAGCTCCCAGGCCAGGGGATCCCCTGGAGGAAGGAATGGCTACCCACTTCAGAATTCTTGCTGAGAGAATTCTATGGATAGAGGAGACTGGCGGACTACAGTCCGTGAGATTGCAAAGAGCTGGACATGACTGAGTGACTCTCTCTCTCACACACACACACACACACACACACGTATAGGACATAGCTCCCTGTGCTGTACAATAAGTCCTTGTTTATCTACTTTCTATATAGTAGCTTGTTAATCCCAAACCCCTAATTTATCCCTCCCCCACCTCCTCTCCCCTTTGGTAGCCTTAAGTTTGTTCTCTTTGTCTGTGAGTCTGTTTCTCTTTGGTGGATAAGCTCATTTGTGTCCTATTCTAGATTCCTCCTGTAGGTGGTGCCCTGTTGTAGCTGTCTTTCTCTGCCTGACTGGCTTTAGTTGGCATGATCATCTCTAGGCCCATCCATGTTGCTGCAAACGGCACTGCTTTGTTCTCTTCTTACGGCTGAGTGGCATTGTACCGTACACGCGCGCCGCATGCTCATCCACTCCTCTGCTGACGGACGTTTAGGTGGTTTCCACGTCCTGGCTGCTGTAAACAGTGCTGCAGTGAACACTGGGCTGCATGTGTCTTTTTGAACTGGAGTTTTCTCTGGTGCATGCCCAGGAGTGGGATTGCTGGAGTATATGCATGTGCCCATGTGTTTTAAGTGTTTTCTGTGGCTGATTTGCAACTACACAGGCAGAATCGTGCAGCAGAGACTGGACAGACTCTTTGGCCCTTGTCAGAAAAAGTTTGCTGACCCCTGGAATTAATCCGTGTTGTCAAAATAAGGTTCTTTAATCACCAGCATTGTTACTTGGGGAGATATTAGAAATGCACTAAGGCCCACCTCACACCTACTGAATTAGGAATTTGGGACTGGAGTCTAGCGATTGTGTTCTATCTGACAAGTTCCTCAGTGATTCTGCTGTGTGTTCAGATTTGAGAACCACTCTTACAGATCATTAAACTGGCCTTTGTTGGGAACGTGGAGGATGGACAGTCTCTGCCTCATTCTGAACTTGCACGCATGGTACCATCGGTCTGGTCTTAGTCAAGCTTACAACACGTCTCCCCATGGGGATCAGGTGTGGTTTCAGTTTTTGAGAGAGTAAGGTCATTCCATTTTCAAGCTACTCAAAAATTTTATGCTTTGAACAAATCAGATCAGTGTGGGGCTGTGTAATTGCCTGACATCATTTTAGGCCATCGCAGGATTTGCCAGGCTGCACTGCCTTTGGCTTGCACTTAGGAGGCCTACTACACAAACGTGGAAAGTGGCGGACTTTGTATTCGTATGCCCTGCTATTTTTGTTATTTTGCGGCTGTTATTTTGGTCACATACATCCTCCTTATAAGGAAACCCAGTCTTTCTAGAGCAAATAGCTGTGCTTTGTCTAAGTATCTGGTTCATCCTTACCTCTTGTGCAGCATGAATTTTGTACCGATTGTACATAACTTTGTGACTTGGGCACCAGGGAGCGTAGAGCCAACCCAGGGAAACACGTCTAGTTTGTGAACACGATCTGACAGCGTACATTCTGTGCACTCTTTTTGCTTCAGGTTTCATCTGATTTCATTCCAAGTTTATTTTTCTCTTTGCCCTGATTTCATCACTTGTTTTTTTTTTTTTTTTTTGGCTCTCTTTGTACTTATTTTTCTAGGCAGCCTCAAAACCATTTTAGAATTAGTCTAAAACAGACAAATAAAAGCTCATAAAGAGCCTACGGTAATGTAACACATCATCATCTTGACAGAAGAAAAGAAACAGAGTGATCTAGTTTATCTCAAGGGAAAGATGGTGTTCTCACCTCTCTTCTGATTGTGAGTGCAGTTTTAGCAAAGTGACACTTCTCACTTTTTATCTTATAAAAAAATTGTGATCACTCTCTGGCTAGTTCATTTTAAGCCCGTTCATCTTATTTTAGATTAGGGGGGGTGTGTGTCTGCGACGCACTGATGAATAAAGCAGGGGCTACCTACCTCGTCTAAGTTTACGCTGATTATGTTGGGACAGACGCCGGTCATCAGCAGCGTTTCCCACAAAGCTGTGTTTAAAGAAAGTAGTCAACTGTTTCTCTGATTTTTAATAAAGTCTGATCGCTATTTACAGGTAATTTGAAAAGTATTCTTTAGCATTAAATACATAAGTGAAAACAAGTATTTTATATATTTTTAAAATTTTTATTGAAGTATAGTTGTTTACAATGTGTTTCTGCTCTATAGCAAAGTGAATCAGCTATTAATATAATATATATGTTATATATATATATATCCCTTCTTTTTTGTATTTCCTTCCCAAATTTCATTTCCAAATCTTTTTGGATTTCCACCACAAAGCACTGAGTAGAGTTCCTTGTGCTACACAGTAGGTCCTCATTAGTTATCGATTTTATCCATGGTATAGTCGATCTTAATCTCCCAATTCATCCCCTGCTTTCCCTCTTGGTGTCGATACGTTTGTCCTCTGTGTCTGTGTCTATATGTCTGCTTTGCAAAAAAGTTCATCTGCACCATTTTTCTTGGAGAAGGAAATGGCAATCCACTCCAGCACTCTTGCCTAGAAAATCCCATGGACGGAGGAGCCTGATAGGCAACAGTCCAAGGGGTCGGACACGACTGAGTGACTTCACTGACTTCACTGCACCGTTTTTCTAGATTCCACATAAAAGTGATATTATACAGTATTTGTTTTTCCCTTTCTGACTTACTTCACTCTGTATGACATCTCTAGGTCCATCCACATCTTTGCAAATGGCTCTGTTTCATTTCTGAACAAGTATATTTTTAACTTTATTCAACTCTAAGTATCTACAGAGATGACACTGGAGAAACCCACACGGTAGTGACGTGAATAAGGAAACTGGCAGGATGTGCTCCTTTCTGGAAATTCTTCATTTTAGATGTAATTATAGGCAAGACGATCATCTTAATAGCTGTTGATTATCTTAGTGAACCACCAGGCACATCCTTTATGATAAAAGTAAATTAAGCAGGGAGAAAATTACTGAGAATTATTTAATGCTGATACACCTTTTAAATAGTTAACTGTTAACACACACAGCATAGTGCTCAGGGTCCTTGAGGAGGTTTTTTCTGGAAGGGTAATAAGATGAGAGTCTTCCTGGTACAGCTGTAGGATGGTTTTTGATTGTTTAAATGTTATACTGTTGAGTGCCTAGATTTAATTTAATTGAAAAGCAAAACAAAACAGAACAAATAAACTGTGATTTCCTAAATGAATCTTCTTGGCTTAGAGGATTAATTCTGTTATTTGCTGAACATTCATAGTACATCAAATATTATTCCAGATAATGTGCAGGCTTTTTACTCAGAAGATGTAAAATCTAGAAGAGAAAACAAAGAAAAAAAAAAGACTCATCGTGTCCAAGAATGGTCCCAGCAGAGTCTTAGATTTTCAAAATTTGTATGTGTAATTCCAACTCCTTTTATTCTAATTATTATCCAGGAAGTAGCTGAGATGGGAAGATTCCTTTTAGGGGACAGTTCCGTCAGTGACAACCCTGGTCTACTCAGATGTGTGAGTCAGGAGCTGGGGAGGAAGGGAGAGGGCTTTGAGAAGGCGGTCCCCAGGCTCAGTAACCAGGCAGCGGTGGGTGCCTGGGGGCAGGGAGGGCTCCTGGAGTGCCTGGACTGGCGGCTCAGTGCTGAGGAGCCTCTGTGCTCTAAGTGGTGCCACGGCCAGGCTGGAAATGGGCCGAAGGCAGAGCGCGTGACTCAGATGCACTCCATGGGAGTGGAGCTGGCTCGCTGGCCTGAAATAGCGACTCCGTAACGTGAAGACGTGTCAGCAGTGACAGGCGCCGCCGGCAGCTCTGCGAGGGGACACGGGCTCACGTCGTCAGTGTGGCGGAGCGGGGGGCAGAGCCTCGTGGCGTCGCGAGTTCGGCGTGTGGTGGCAGCCTCTGCTCAGGCCGGTGGCTTTACTGATGGTAACTGTACTGCCGTGTCTGGGGCAAGGACGGATCCCGGCAGTGACGGTGGCCCCCTGGGTGGTTCAGGCTCCATCTGAAGCTTGATCCCAGCCATCCTTACAGGAGGATGGACCCTTATTGTGGGCAGCTGTATGAATTACTTGGATGGTTCACTCAGCAGCTATTCTTTTTAAAAAATTTTTATTGGAGTACAGTTGATTTATAATGTGTTAGTTTCAGGCGTACAGTAAAGTTACACATATACATCTATCCACTCGTTTTTAGATTCTTTTCCACATAGGCCATTACAGAAGGCTGAGTAGAGTTCCCTGTGCTGCTGCTAAGTCGCTTCAGTCGTGTCTGACCCCATGTGACCCCACAGACGGCAGCCCACCAGGCTCCCCCGTCCCTGGGATTTTCCAGGCAAGAGCACTGGAGTGGGCTGCCATCGCCTTCTCCGCTGTGCTATATAGTAGGTCTTTATTTAGTTATCTGTGTTATATATAGTAGTAAACGCAGGTTCGATCCCTGGGTCAGGAAGACCCTTGGCGGAGGGCATGCCACCCCCTCCAGTATTCTTGCCTGGACAGTGGGGCCTGGCGGGCTACAGTCCACAGGGTCACAAAGAGTCAGACGTGACAGAAGTGACTTAGCACACACAGAGTGTGCACGTCATTCTCAGCCCGCAGTCTCTCCCTTTGCCGCCCTCCCCTGGTGACCAGGACTCTGTCTCCTGCCCCCGTGACTCTACTTCTGTTTTGTAAATAAGTTTATTTGTACCTCCTCCTTCTTTTAGATTCCACACGTAAGTGATATATTTGTCTTTCTGTGTCTGATTCACTGCACTCAGTGTGACAGTCTCTAGGTCCATCCATGTTGCTACAAATATGGCATTATTTTGTTCTTTTTTGCTCCTGAGTAATATTCCATTGAATATAAGTACCATAGCTTCTTTATCTGTTCCTCTGTTGATCCATAGATCTCTGACTTGAAAGGAGGTGTCTTTAATTTTCCAATCTGTAGTTTTCCACGTGGCAACCAAACTGACAGGCCACTGGCAACAATTCAAGGGTCAGTAAAATATATACAGGTTCCTCACGGGGAGCTCTGGCTGGAACATGAAAATAAACTCCACCCACCGATGGAGAAGGCAATGGCACCCCACTCCAGTGCTCTCGCCTGGAAAACCCCGTGGATGGAGGAGCCTGGTGGGCTGCAGTCCATGGGGTCACAGAGAGTCGGACACGACTGAAGCAACTTGGCAGCAGCAGCAGTCCACCCACCGAGGAGAGTGACTGCTTGTTTTGGTCCTTCATAGCTCTCACTGAGGTTGAAAGCCACAGCAGACCAGTGCGGACCCTGGGTTTCAGGTTCGTGAAACCGTCACTCATAGAGACTTGCAGTTCAAAGCGGTCTTGAGAGCTGTGAGGCCCCAAAGGTCCTAGCTTGTCTCCATGTGGCTTCTGGTCAGAGGCGCTGGAACATCTCCACATGGGTACGCAGAGCAGCAGCGCAGTTGTGCACCCAGCAGTGGGAGCCACAGAGATGACACACCGAGCCTCCCTTCCCCACTTTGAGCAAGCCCTGCCTAAGCCCGCCGGCGGACCCCTGGCACCTCTGCTCGCTGCAGGCTGGGTGGGATGGCAGCTCTGGCAGCCAGAGCTGTGAAGCCACAGCACTCGGAGCCCCTGCCCCCTGAAGTTGCACAGACACCTGTGGCCTGTAGTCCCCCTGGGGACGCGAGGACTTTGGCTCACACCTAGTCAAGGTCCTTGTTTTTGCTGACTGTATAGAGCTTCTCCATCTTTGGCTGCAAATGTATAATCAGTCTGATTTCGGTGTTGACCATCTGGTGATGTCCACGTGTAGGACTTTGTCCATGTGAGGGGACTTTAGCTCACATCTAGTCAATGTCCTCCATAGAAGAGCTGGGTTTTGGGTGTGGGGGAGGGAGAAATAAAGAGTGCAAAGGCAGAAGTGGCTCTGTCCCTGGTGAGTAAGAAGCATTTATTTTCGTTATTGCCACCATCTATTTTAGCTTGGATCAATAGCCAACCTATTTTAGCTTGGATCAACAGCCAACCCCCTCATCTCCCCATTGCTTTTCTGTTAGGACTGTGGGGTCTGCGTTTTTTGTTGACTTGGGCATGTGGCAGAGAATTTCATAAAGCAGTCTGCTTTATCCAGGACATTACAGCTCCCTGCCAAGATAATATATTTTACATCCTAATTCTGTTTCAACAGGAGGGCTAGGAACTTTATCCAGGCTTGTGTGTCTGGCTGCAGGAATTTATCTAGAATTCATCTGGAATTCACTGGGTCAGTTTCTTGTTTTCCAAGGGATTTCCTTCTTCAGTGTTGTGACTCCAACTCTGGGCCTAGGAGCCGAGTGCTAGTCAGTGAGTCACTCATGGTTTCCCTCGGGAGTTGATCTGTCTCAGGGAAGTCTCACTAGAGGCAGAGCTCCCTTGCGGCAGCTGGCAGGGAGGCTTGGACGTTTCACAGTCAGCGAGGGTGGATTTAAGGTGGGCTTGACAGGCTGCAGCAGGGCTGAGTGGTAAGACACCCCGCTCTGACCCTTCCTCCTTAACAAACATCCTGTGCTCCAGGTCCTCACCCCTCCAAAAGAATCAGCCAGTTCTGCCCACAGCCTTTCTAAATTTTCCTTTCCTGCTTTGCAGCTCACCTTAAGTGCTTCCGTCTTTAACTGTTGTCTGAAATGGGTGGAAACTTCCCCTCTTGCCCAGCGGAGTGTTAAAAGCTAGAGTGCAGAGGGATCTTAGATCCTTGACCAGGAACTGAACCCATGTTCCCTTTAGTGGAAGAAGCGGGGAGTCTTAACTGCTCACTCTACCCCCTGGGAGCTCCCCAGAGGCAGCTGTCTTTGAACCCACCCCTCTATGCTTGGCCTGCAGCCACTCCCGACTTTCTCCTCTTCATCAGGCAGTGGAGTGGAGGACCAAGGGCTGCCCAGTTGGAACACCAGAGGTTTTCAAAGCTTTGGAAGCACCGAAAGTTGTAGGAAGTTGTGGGAAGTATACAATGCTGGTCAAATGAAATGTTGAGCATGGACCATGCTTGGGCCTGTTCCAACAGAGTGTAGGCAGCACGATTTAAAGACAAAGATACTGAAAGAAACAAAGGGTTAAAATACTGGGTACGTATCAGATGGACACAAAGAGGCCCAATCTCGCTTAAAGTTTGACTCTTATGTGAAAAATAAGACAGATTCTTGGAATGTATGTGATAGACTTTTTTTTTTCTCAAGGGAAATGACAGACATTGCCCACTCTGCTCTTGAAGACAATGCTCACGCCACCTTTTCTTGCTTTGTGTCTAACAGAAGGGAGATGGGGTGATAGACAAAGCTGAGCTTCAGGAAGCGTGTGACCAGGCCAGCTTGCACTTAGACGAGAAGCTCCTGGACCAGCTATTTGAATACTGTGATGTGGATAAAGACGGGCTGATTAACTACCTCGAATTTGCGAATTTTCTTACCTGGAAAGATAAAACCCCCCTTAAAGAGTATGAAGAGAGAGTCCTCATTAAAGGTATTTAATTTTTGAAGGTTTGCTAAATTCTTAAATGTACTTTCATATTTTCTTTTTCCTGGGAGTTCAACTCTTGTCAACTTTAATATTATGTTTAAAAATTTGCTCATATATACATATTTCTTTTTCATGCATAGAATATCTGTGGAAGGACAGGAAAGAAGTTGATAACATTTATCATTTCTGGGGAGGTGAGGTAGGGATAGGTTGCTAAGGGACAGTCTATGTTTTGCTCTTGAGTATGGAACTATGTATTACTTACTTAAAAGAAAACAATTATGAGCAAAGCAATTTATACAGAAGCCCAAAATATGAAAGAGAGTTCCTAAGAAAGATGTTTGAAAACCATATTATTAGAGAAATTAGCTTCCTTTCCCTGGAAAAGTCAACTGTAAAATAGAATTTTATCTTTTACATTTTTTAAGAAAAGGACAACCCTAATCTTGATTTTTATTAAAATATTTTCATGTTTACACATTATCTTCCTGAACCACTAACCACATACAGACATATGCAGGAATACATTTTGTGTATGTGTGTATGGAAATATTTTTAAACAGCTAAAATCACAGTGAATGCACCATTTTTATTTGCCTTAAAAATAACTTAGGTCTCAAATTTCTATGGAAAAGAGATACTTTCACGATTTCTGTAAACTTCATTTTCAGTTCCTTCACACTGATGTATTGTCAATTACTAAACCATTTCCTCACCCTCTAAAACTCAGGTTATTTCCAAATATTTCAAGAGTAATATGAGTGACCATATAATCATCTTTCAGAAAGCTTTCTGTTTCTAATTATATCTCATTTCTTATGAATGTCATTTTCGTACCAGAAGTAACTCTGTTTTCATTTTGCCTTTTTCAATGACTGTACCAATTTGCAATTTTATCAGTCAAGACTGTGAGAAGGTTTTACTCCAATCTAGTGTTCTTGCCTGGAGAATCCCAGGGACGCGGGAGCCTGGTGGGCTGCCGTCTATGGGGTCGCAGAGTCGGACACGACTGAAGCGACTCAGCAGCAGCAGCAGCAGCTACCATTGAGTGTTATTTCAAACGTTCTGGTAATTTAGTTATATAATGACACGTCATTTGCTTTAGTTTTCAAGTCTGGATTATTAGAGACGATTACCTTTTAAAAGGTTGTTTGCACTGTTGCATTTTTATCTCCTCTTGGAATCTCTCTCCCGCTAAAAAGTTTTCACTTTTATTTCTGCAAAGCCAATGCCACATTTTGGGCTTTACTGAGGATGGGTGCCCTCTGCAGTTTCTGGGGCGGCTTCCCTACTCTGTACACTAGGAGGAGAGCGGAAGAGCTTTTCCGCCTAAGGGAGCTTCTTACAGAAACAGCTCCGCCCTAGTCCTCTCAGAACTAAGCAGCGGGTGGCAGCCGCCTCTTTCCCGGCACAACTCCTGAGGCAGTGGGGAAAGCTGAAGCCTGCTTTCTCACCACAGGGCTCTTCAACTGCTCCTGGTTCGGGGTCCTGACTTCAGCAGCCCTTTTCAGTGCACGTCTGGGGCCTGCCCTCTTTCCTTTCTTCCAAGTGGCCGGAGGGTCAGTCGGCAGGGGCTCAGGAACGGCCCGTCCCCGCGCTGTCGGCTCGAGGAAAGGGGCTGAGCTCTTCCAGGAGCTGGCTCCCCAGAAGCGCTCTGGAAACGCGCCCTCCGCGTCCCGGACTTCCGCCTCTAGGAGGGGCGGCGCGGGGGGCGGCGCGGGGGGCCCGACGCGGCTATGAGCAAAGCAATTTATACAGAAGCCCAAAATATGAAAGAGAGTTCCTAAGAAAGATGTTTGAAAACCATATTATTAGAGAAATTAGCTTCCTTTCCCTGGAAAAGTCAACTGTAAAATAGAATTTTATCTTTTACATTTTTTAAGAAAAGGACAACCCTAATCTTGATTTTTATTAAAATATTTTCATGTTTACACATTATCTTCCTGAACCACTAACCACATACAGACATATGCAGGAATACATTTTGTGTATGTGTGTATGGAAATATTTTTAAACAGCTAAAATCACAGTGAATGCACCATTTTTATTTGCCTTAAAAATAACTTAGGTCTCAAATTTCTATGGAAAAGAGATACTTTCACGATTTCTGTAAACTTCATTTTCAGTTCCTTCACACTGATGTATTGTCAATTACTAAACCATTTCCTCACCCTCTAAAACTCAGGTTATTTCCAAATATTTCAAGAGTAATATGAGTGACCATATAATCATCTTTCAGAAAGCTTTCTGTTTCTAATTATATCTCATTTCTTATGAATGTCATTTTCGTACCAGAAGTAACTCTGTTTTCATTTTGCCTTTTTCAATGACTGTACCAATTTGCAATTTTATCAGTCAAGACTGTGAGAAGGTTTTACTCCAATCTAGTGTTCTTGCCTGGAGAATCCCAGGGACGCGGGAGCCTGGTGGGCTGCCGTCTATGGGGTCGCAGAGTCGGACACGACTGAAGCGACTCAGCAGCAGCAGCAGCAGCTACCATTGAGTGTTATTTCAAACGTTCTGGTAATTTAGTTATATAATGACACGTCATTTGCTTTAGTTTTCAAGTCTGGATTATTAGAGACGATTACCTTTTAAAAGGTTGTTTGCACTGTTGCATTTTTATCTCCTCTTGGAATCTCTCTCCCGCTAAAAAGTTTTCACTTTTATTTCTGCAAAGCCAATGCCACATTTTGGGCTTTACTGAGGATGGGTGCCCTCTGCAGTTTCTGGGGCGGCTTCCCTACTCTGTACACTAGGAGGAGAGCGGAAGAGCTTTTCCGCCTAAGGGAGCTTCTTACAGAAACAGCTCCGCCCTAGTCCTCTCAGAACTAAGCAGCGGGTGGCAGCCGCCTCTTTCCCGGCACAACTCCTGAGGCAGTGGGGAAAGCTGAAGCCTGCTTTCTCACCACAGGGCTCTTCAACTGCTCCTGGTTCGGGGTCCTGACTTCAGCAGCCCTTTTCAGTGCACGTCTGGGGCCTGCCCTCTTTCCTTTCTTCCAAGTGGCCGGAGGGTCAGTCGGCAGGGGCTCAGGAACGGCCCGTCCCCGCGCTGTCGGCTCGAGGAAAGGGGCTGAGCTCTTCCAGGAGCTGGCTCCCCAGAAGCGCTCTGGAAACGCGCCCTCCGCGTCCCGGACTTCCGCCTCTAGGAGGGGCGGCGCGGGGGGCGGCGCGGGGGGCCCGACGCGGCCCCGCGCTTCCGGGGCGCAGGGCTGGGCGGGGCGGGCCCAGGCGGCTTCCGGCCCCGCGCGGGCGCGCGCTTCCGGCCCGGAGACGCTGCGCCCGCGCCTGCGCGCAGCGCGCCCGCGGGAGAGGCCGGGGCGGCGCCGCAGCTGTGTCTCGCGCCGAGGCGGAGCGGCGGTTCGCAGAGCTGGGCGCGCCCCGCGCGTCTCCGATGCCGCAGTGCGTGGCGCCCCCGCCGCGGCGCAGTGTGTGTGTGGATTCGCGGCTCCGGATACACCTTACCCTCCCAGGGCACAGTCCTAGGAGCAGCTGGTAACCCTGTGTTCAAGTCAAGTGTGAAAAGGAGCTCTAATGTTACAAAAGAGGAAAGAAACAGTGTTTTCTGTTTTCTTTTGGTGTGTCAGGCTTAAAAGCTTTATGCTACAGTGAAATGAGCAGCCTGGTGCCTAGAAATATCAGACGTTGCTCACATTTCCTGGTGTATGAACTTGTGCTTCCCGAGCGAGTTCTGGTCAGTGAAGTGTCTGCACCAAACTCACCTTGCCACAGGGCGAGCGCTGGGTTGTGCCTTTGTCCTGTACTTTCCCCCGTTTCCCTCTTTGTTTGAAGGTAGAAAACCGGATTGTGCAAACCCTGCTGAGGCTAATGTAGAAGAATCTGAACCAGCTCTCCTGCTAAAGCCTGAAGATACTGTCTTAAAAGAACCAGGGAGCTCAGAAAAGACTCTGCGGACGCTTCTGAGGCCAGGCGATAAAGTTTCTAATCACTACAAGACGACTTCTTCCGAGATCAGTGCGGTTGTAGGCGCTGTTCCTTCTACTTGTAAGTTTGTCACCTTATATGCTGAGTTTTAAAAGGAGCAGCAAACGCAGAAGGGTCTGTCCGTGGCTGTCCCCAGCCTCCCTTAGACTCCAACTTTCTCAAAGCCTAGGGCCTTTCATTCAGCTCTGTTCTAAGCACCCAGGGGGGTTTACTAGATACAGGCTGAATTGAGCTAGTGTTCATGGTGACCCAAGTGAAACGATTCTCTCTGTGCTAATGAAATTGAAACCATTATAGCCCAGAACCCCGAATGTTAGATATTGTCATAATTCAGAATTCAGCAAGTGGTAGGAGACTTTTTTTTGGCTGCACCATGAAGCATGTGGGATCTTAGTTTCCTGACCAGGGTTCAAACCGATGCCCCCCACATTGAGAACCTGGAGTCTTAACCGCTGGACCACCAGGGTTGTCCCAAGTAGTAGGAGACTTAAATCAACTGACTCTTCTCTAAAAACAGATTTTCCCTCAAATATTTGAGGAGCTGTTAGAGAATAGTTCCTTCGTTTTCATTCTCCATCTGTTAATCTGCGAGGGCTGTCGCAACAAATAACCACAAACTGAATGGTTCAACAGCAGAAATTGATCATCTCTTTTTTTGGATGCCCTTCCTGTTTAGGTCACCACTCAGATTCACTTTGCTGTTGCAGTAGAAACTAACACAGTGTTGTAAAGCAACTGTATTGCAATAAAAATTAATTTAAATAAAAAAAAAAAGAAAGTCATGGTTCCGCGATGGCCGGAAGTCTGAGGTCAGCGCTGTGGGCTGGCCCCCGCTGGGGCGTGGCGCCTTTTCGCCAGGCCTCTCCGGCCTCTGGCATCTGCGGCAGTCTTCGGCGCTGCGCGCTGTCTGCTGCGTGCTGTCTGCTGCGTCACCCCAGCCTCTGCCTTCATCTTCATGTGGTGCCACTCGCTCCATGTGCGTGTCTGCGCCCCCGTGTCCCGTTTTTATAAGAGCTCCAGGCGCTTTGGACTAAGGGTCCATCCTCCAGTGTGACTGCATTTTAATTATTCCTGCAGTGACCCTATTTCCAAATAAGGTCACCTCTTGAAGTACTAGGGTTAGGACTTTAACATAAGAGTCTGGGGAGGATACAATTCAACTCACAGATCCGAAATCTGATTACCAATCATCATGAATGCTGGTTATTTAGAAAGGCTCTTTGGTCATGTTGTATGTTGGTCAAGATCCCTTTTTTGGAGTAAGGCCATGATTAAGGATTTACATGTTTTTCTTTACTGGATTTCATAGACACACTTTACATTCTGTTGTGATAGGATCTTGCTGTTATCTGTGGAATAGTCCTGTCCAACAGAAATACAATTGTCGTCATACGTATTTAAAATTTTTTAGTAACCACATTAAGAAAAAGAAGCAAGTGCAATCAACTCTAGTAGTATATTGGGAATCCCCTGGCAGCCCAGTGGCCACGACTCGGCACTTTCACAGCTGTGGCCCAGGTTCAACACCTGGTTAGAGAGCTGAGACCCCGAGAGCCGCAGGGAGCAGCCAAAAGTGTTCTTCAGAGGATACGTTTTTGTGCCGTTGTATGCACATGCAATACACAATATGAACCTCCAAAGCGTCGCCATCTCAACGAGGGGCCAATATAAGATGACTAATTAAATGTTTCACATTCTATCTTTGGGTACTAACTCAATCTTTGAAATTTTTTTTTTACACTCACAGCACATCTCAGTTTGGACCGGCCACATTTCCAGTGCCCAGTGGCGGCTGCTCCATGAGAATGTCTGTTCTCCCCTTGATTGATGCCCTAGGTTGCCCCATGTATGGCATGGACTGGCCACATTCCCAGTGCTCAGTGACGGCTGCTCCATTAGAATGTCTGTTTCCCCTGATTGATGCCCTAGGTTACCCCACATATGGCGTTCCAACCGTTCGGTCGGATCTTCCTGTCCCCCTAATTCGCCGGGTCAGCGACAGGACCAGTTACGGTGAGGAGGGAAATGCCTACACACTGCTGCATCCTACCATCTTTGCTCAGAAAGGGGTGTTTGAAAGGGACTTCTTCAAGACCAGATCCAAACAAGAGGTACCGCATGGGATTTCAAAAGGGTTGAAAGAAATGCCAACTTCACATTGGCACACAAAGATGGAAAGGTTTATTTGCTTGAGCTCTTATATTATAAAAGTCATCAGGAGCCCCTCACATTAGGATTCCTGAGGATCATGTGCAATTTGGTTGTGATATTTGGTACAATTCTTCAGGTAGAACTTACTCTGATAAGAGGCATTTCACTCATGTCATATAGTCACCATGACCTATGTCTAAAAAGAAAAATGTTTTCCTAACATCCAACACTCTTCTTTGTTGAGTAAAGCAAAGAGGCCCAGGACTTCCCTGGTTGGTGGTCCAGTGGTTAAGAATCCGCCTGCTGATGCAGGGGACGTGGGTTCGATCCCTGGTGGGGAGATTCCACATGCCGCACGCTGCGGCTACTGGCCCGCTCCCTGGAGCCCACGCTCCATAACGAGAGACGTCCCCACCACGACTGGAGAGGGGACCTGCTCACGACACCCGGAGAAAGCCCGCATGCAACAGCGAAGACCCAGCGCGGCCAAAGATGAC
This sequence comes from Litocranius walleri, assembly GCA_006410535.1. Classification (NCBI taxonomy): domain Eukaryota; kingdom Metazoa; phylum Chordata; class Mammalia; order Artiodactyla; family Bovidae; genus Litocranius; species Litocranius walleri. The sequence continues at coordinate 968,360 of SJYG01000641.1, read as the reverse complement.
TTTCTAAAAAAGCAAAGATGCTCAGTCCCTTCCTTGTGAGTCTCCCTGTGGTCATGGGTCTCAGAAACCACAGCGCACGCGCGAGGAGGGCCCCTCTGCCCTCTCTGTGAGCTGTCATCTCAGGGGATCGCAACAGGCCCTGATTTAAAGTGCTCTGCCCTGTTCTCATGTGTCAGCCCCACGTGTCTTGTTTTTTTCACTTGGAAAATGTGGTCATCATGCCCCGGGTGATTTTCTTCCTACGTTGGGTTTCAAGCAGGTGCAACCGGCTAGGCCAGGATAGCCACTGGGGTTCTGAAGGCCGAGAGGTAATAACAGGTCTGGGTCAGAGCACCCCGTCTGGGTCTGCCATTGTGGAAGGCAAGTTGTGATCTAGGGAGCAACTCCTTTGAACTCTCAAATCCAGAGCTGGGAACGATGTGAACAGACTTACGATGGAAGGGTCCCTCCACTTACAAACTTGCAGACTTAGTCACATTCATTGCAGTGATTCATCCCCACTGAAAGGGTGTCGGTAGAAGAGCTGATACTTGCTGGCTGGTCCCAAAGAAGGGACCCTCAGTCCAGCAGAGACGGTGGAGAGGAGATACCCGCCTTTTCTCTTCCCCTAGTCACTCTAAGGGCCTATGAAACGGGCTGTCAGGGCTGACAAAAGAAGTGAAAATCTGCTTGTTTCCTGATGCTTAAAGTTCTTTTAACTAAAAAAAAAAATCTTTTAACCAGTAAGTCATCGTTTATCTCATGATTCTAGGTAGAAAGTAAGGACCCAGAGGCTTACACATGTAGTATTCCAACCAAAGGATATTCTAGAAAAGGCAAAGCCGTGGAGGAGTAAGAAGACCAGTGTGCCAGAGGCAGAGGACCTTGAAGGCAGTATATACCGTAATAGCGTGTGCTAAACCGCTTCAGCTTGTCCGACCCTGCGACCCTCTGCACTGTTGTTTGCCAGACTCCTCTGTCCGTGGGATTCTCCAAGCAAGATACTGGAGTGGGTCACCATTCCCTTCTCCAGGGGACCTTCAGGATCCAGGGATCAGAGGCTCACCTCTGTCTCCCGCATCGGCTGGCGAGTTCTTTACTCTACCGCCATCTAATGGTGGACGGACGTCATTATACATCTGTCAATATCCACAGGTTTTGCAACAGAGAGCGAGCCTTAGGAGAACTGTGGACTTCGTGATACTGTATCAGTGCTGGCTCATCACTTGTAACACATACTACAGTTGGTGCCGTGTTTCTGCTGGTCCTGTGGTTACGACTCTGTACTTTCAACGCACCAGGGGTTTGATCTCTCTCTGGAAAATAAAGTCCCACATGCCATGTGGCACAGCCAAAAAAAGAAAGAAAAAGATATTGATAGGGGCTTCCCTGGTGCTCCAGTGGTTAAGAATCCACCTGCCAACGCAGGGGACACGGGTTCGATTCCTGGTTCAGGAAGATCCCACATGCAGCGAGCAGCTACTCCCGAGAGCCACAGTTCCTGAGCCTGTGCTCTGGAGCCTGGGGCTGCACCTACCAGACTCACGTGTCACAGCTACCGAACCCCACGCAGCCTGCAGCCCGAGCTCCACCACAAGAGAGACCCCCTCACGGAGAAGCCAGCACACCGCAAGCAGAGGAAGCCCTTGCACAGCAATAAAGAGGCAGCAAATAAACTTTTAAAAAGAATTAGTAATAAGGGAGAAGGCAATGGCACCCCACTCCAGTACTCTTGTCTGGAGAATCCCATGGATGCAGGAGCCTGGTAGGCTGCAGTCTATGGGGCCACAAAGAGACGGACACGACTGAGTGACTTCACTTCCACTTTTCACTTTCATGCATTGGAGAAGGCAATGGCAACCCACGCCAGTGTTCTTGCCTGGAGAATCCCAGGGATGGGGGAGCCTGATGGGCTGCCGTCTATGGCGTCGCACAGAGTAGGACACGACTGATGCGACTTAGCAGCAGCAGCAACAGCAATAAGGGAAATGGGGGCGCAAGTGATAGAGCGTATGGGAGCTCTCTGTAATTTCTGCTCAGTTTTTCTGGAAACCTAAAACTGCTCTAAGAAAAGTTTATTTTAAAAAAAGGGCCTCGAGGCCTGGTTGGAGAACAGCCTCACCCTGAGAATAGATGTGTCTGCTCAGTCGCTCAGCTCAGTCGCGTCCGCTCTTTGTGACCCCATGGACTGTCGCCTGCCAGACTCCTGTGTTCATGGGATTCTCCAGGCAAGAGTACTGGAGCGGGTTGCCATTCCTTCTCCAGCGGATCTTCCTGACCTGGGGATGGAACCCGAGTCTCCCCCATCTCCTGCATTGGCAGGCAGATTCTTTACCACTAGCGCCACCTGGAAGCCCTTAGAATAGCTGGGTTTCCGTTGGCTCATCGACACACAGGATGGAGCAGGGGAGGAAGACGGGGAGGAGGTCTGGGATGCCAAGACCCCTCCTAGGCGCACTCTGCAGGGCCAGCCCTTCCCCGCTGCTGGGTGGGAACAGAAGCCGCCCTGCTCTTCTGAGTCTCGAGTGTGGTTGATTCTACTGCTAATTTCCCACAAGACCCATCGCGCCCGGGGTCCTTCCAGCTGTCGGGCTCGTTCTGGAGGCGCGCTCAGCAGGGGGGCCATTTCTTTGGTTCCCTATTCCCCGTCTAACCATTCTTTCCGTTTCCTTCTTTGCTTCCCTCCTGTGTGCTTTCTAGTAAACGCTTTTCCTCCATTAGTTTCATCCCTCCCCAAGTCTTTTCTCCTCTCTCCTCATTCTAATATATCTTCCCACTACTTGCTCTTACCTCTCCCTTCTTCATTTTCCCTGAGACATATAAATCCTGTCCCCCCCAACCCTTCTCTCTTTTACTGTTTGTCACTGCAGCGAGGTGACTAATAAAGTTTGCTGGTTTTCAGTATACTCAGGATTTTTTTTTTTTGGCCATGCTCCGTGCCTTGTGGGATCTTAGTCCCCAGACCAGGGATGGAACCCAGGCCTGAGTCCTAACTACTGGACTGCCAGGGAATTCCAACATGCTCAGGTTTAGTCTGCTCACTTGCTCAAGCTTGCACACTCTCTCTGACATTTGTACACCCACAAGTACGGTTAAGGTTTACAACAAGCCAGTTAGAGATGCTTCATAAATGTTCTTAGTTTTGAAAAAGAGAAATATGCTAGGGGTTTAGATAACACACGTAAGGGGTTACAGGGATAGAAGTCAAATCTAGTGAGGCTGCTGTCTGTAACTCTTTTACTCTTTCTCCTTAAATTTGGCTGGCTTTATTTAAAATTTTTAAAATTTATTTTTTGTTTATCTGTGGATCGACACCACACCCCCTGCATTGGAAGCTCAGAGTCTTGAGCACTGGGATGCCTGAGAAGTCTCTGGCTGCCTCCCTTTAACATGATCAGAAACACTGGACTCGAAAGGGGCTTTGTACGTTGGCTAGTACAGCTGAGCACCCTCATATTCATTCACGTTTACAAAATGATTCCTGAACTGAGAGGCCTGGAATTTCGGTATGTGCTTATTAATAAGCAATAAGCGCACACACAGACACATAGCCACACACACACATCCACACACTTTTTAAGGGATAAATGTCCATAGTCTTAGATATTACCAAGACATTTAAAAAAATACAGGCTAAAATACCCATAAATCTTGGTCTGACTTCAATGTTTCTCCCCCGCCTAGATTTCAGAGATATTACGTAACATTGGTGTCAAGCTTTCTGAGGATGAATTTGAAAACGTATGGAATCTTGCATCAAAAAAACACCACCGAGGAGAAGTCTGTGTTGAAAGCATCAGAAACGTCCTGGATGAGCTGCAGCATGCAGGGCGAGCCAAGTGCGGCGTGGCCACGCGGTCTCGGGCGTTCACCTAGAGCTGGGAGCTGCCACACCCGTGCCCGCCCGGCACGCTCAGCCCGCTCTGGTTTTAGGTGCTGTAATTCAGCAATCACCGTGGTAGGGCTCCTAGGCCTGGATGCAATTGCTAATAAATTTGATTTTGAATTTTAAAATTTATTTTCTTGTTTCCTAAAAAGCACCAAAGAACATGACCAGCACCAGGAGTTAACCTTTAACTGCACCCAGGGTGTAGCTCAGAATATATTGGAAGTTTGTCCATGTTTAGTGTGCTTAAGAGTTCTCAGCATTTTGGTGGGTGCTCTGAGATTCAAAGTCTGGTTTGGGACGCCAGGTTCACAAGATTTTGCCTTCAGCATTTTGCTGTTTTTCTCTGTAGGCATCTCCTTGACACAGCTGAAGCTTGATGGGCTTTTATGACTCTGTCAGCATCTGAGGAAAACATTTAATTACAAGGAGTGGATTCAGGGAGAAAAAGCTTCAGACAAAGACAATGGCTGGTGGCTTTTCACATCTATGTCCAGAAAAGCTTCTTGTCCTTGAAGTATCTGAAGAGGACACAGCTGACCACAGCGTTAGCTATGTAGCTCTAGAGAGCTGTTAGCAAACTGCGCAGAACCATTCCCTCCCTTAAGCCTCATCTCTTTTTAAACTTTAATAGATTAATTAGTGTTTGGTGTGGTTGGTCCTCATTGCTCTGCGCGGGCTTTCTCCGGCTGTGATCAAGGGCGGCCCCCTAGTTGCGTGCGTTGCGTGCGTGCGGCCTCTTTGCAGTGAGAGGGCTCTAGAGTGCTCTCAGGGGCTCTGTCGTTGGTGGCTGTGGGCCCCAGGGTGCGTGCTCAGGGGTGGTGGGTGGCCCAGGGGCTTAGCTGCTACTGGCGTATCGAATCTTCCTGGGCCAGGGATTGAACCCGTGTCCCCTGCGCTGGCAGCCAGATTCTTATTCCCTGTGCCAGCAGAGCTGCTCGCTTTGGCTCTCTCGGGTGCAGATGTGGCGTGGGGGCCTGGGTGAGCTCCGGGTGGTGACGGAGTGCGATGCAGACTGGGTGTGCTCTCTGCATCAGGAGAGCACTAGGGTGGGTTGAACCCTGACAGAGGCTTTCTCAGTAACATCGCTTGATGAGCTGAATGATCGATGACATGTATTCTGCCTGGGTCTTTCACGGCTTGCTTGCTTGCCTGTTAGTCTGGAACATGGCTTTCTAACGTAGATGTTTGCTGCAGCCTATGGTTGCTGTTCATTCGCTCGGTCGTGTTGGACTCTTTGCCGCCCCATGGACTGTATGTGCATGCCAGGCTTCCCTGTCCTCCGCTGTCTCCTGGAGTCTGCTCAAATTCTTGTCCATTGAGTTGGTGATGCTACCTGACCATCTCATCCCTTGTCACTGTCTTCTCCTTCTGCCCTCAATCTTTCCCGGCATCAGGGTCTTTTCCAATGAGTCAGCTCTCTACACCAGGTGATCAAAGTATTGGAGCTTCACTTCAGTGTCAGTTCTTCCAGTGAATATTCAGGGTTGATTTCCTTTAGGATGGACTGGTTTGATCTCCTTGCAGTTCAAGGGACTCTGAAGAGTCTTCTCTAGTTCAAAAGCATCAGTTCTTCAGCACTCAGCCTTCTTTATTGTCCAGCTCTGACATCCGTATGTGACTCCTGGAAAAACCATAGCTTTGACTATACAGACCTTTGTCAGCAAAGTGACGTCTTTGCCTTTTAACACCCTGCCTGCGTTTGTTCATAGCTTTTCTTCCAAGGAGCAGTCGTCTTCTATTTCCATGGCTGCAGTCACCGTGTGCAGTGATGGTGAGTTACATTTCTTACCTTTGGCTGTAAGAAGTTATGAAGAACTGGAACCTCAATCAAGTTTCATGCCTTCGTGATTTCTAATTCATTGATAGTGTCATTTCTGCCTTTTGGTACAGTGACACGTTTTCCCTAAACTGTATTGCATCGCTATTGAGAGCTGATTTCTTGATTCCCATTTGCAGAGATCGTGGTCCCTAGTATGATATACTCTTCTCGTTCTTATGCTTCTCTGACTACAAAGTGTTTTGTTTGTTTTTAAAGTTTTATTTTTCTGTATGTATTTGTCTTTGCCTGTGCCGAGTCTCCATTGCTGAGCCGCTCTTTGCTGCGGAGCGGGGCCTTCTCGGGGCGGGGCCTCTGCTCTGTGCGGAGCGCGGGCTCTGGGTGCGTGGGCCTCAGTGGTCGCAGCACCGGGGCCCTAGAGCGCAGGGCTGGTTCCTCCGCAGCACGTGGGATCTTCCTGGAGGAGGGATCAAACTTGGTCTTCTGCCTTGGCAGGAAGCCCCTGGAAAGTGTTTTAAAGCTTAGCGATTTTGGTTCATCAGTCATTCCCCTTCTGAGGAGCAAATTGGGAGCGTTAGACATGACTGGTGTGAATGATAGTCTGTCCTCAGCTGCCTCTGTGACTGGGAGACCCCGACCCTTACAAAGCTGTGGTGTTCTTACTTACAAAAGGGAAATAGCAAAGGGCTTCCCTACCAGCCTGTAAGCTGGTTTCGATGGTTACGGAGCTCGTAGGCACAGTTTTAGCTCAGGAAAATACCATCGGAAGGCCTGCGTTTAGGGTGTAGCTCATCCCACCCGCTCCTAAGCAGCCCTCTGTCCCCACCTGCTCACGGGATCCTTACGGCGGCCTCTCGGCTTTGTCCGCATCCTCGCGATTCTCGGTTACCTTAACTAGGCGTCCGTGGTTGATTTTTTTTATTAATTTATTTTTTATTGAAGGATGATTTGATTTTGGCAGATTAAACAATTCCCCTTGGCCTACTGCTCTAGGTAATTCAGAGTACCTATCATGGCCAGCCTATCACTTTCCCATAGCTTTGAGCAGAGCTCCTCATTCTATTTTTAAAAATATGCACACCCATACAGTCTGCTGGGATTTTTTGCTGTGATCATATTGACTCTAAAGATTAAAGATTAATTGGGAGAACTGACATTTCGATAATGTTGTGACTTCCAAACAATAAATATGGCCCATTATGCATTTATTTAGCTTTTATTTCAGTAAACACTTTTTAGCTTTCCATTTTCTTAGATTTTTTATTTTAATTTTTTATTAAAATTTTTAGAGAATTTATAAAAGTAAAAAAATTGTAAAAACCCTAAATACCTATGTTGTAGATTAAAATCTTTTTAACACTTTGATAGTTTTATCCCATGTATTCCCCCTATCGTTTCATGGTTTTAGGTTTAGGTTTTCATGACAATGTTGTGACTTCCAAACAGTAAATATGGTATATCCATGCATTTACTAAGCTTTTCTTTATCTCAGTAAACACTTTTTAGTTTTTCATATATATGCTTTGGGGGGACACACCGTGAAACTTGTGGGATCTTAGTTCCCCAACCAGGAATTGAACCCAGACCCTGGCAATGAAAGCAACAAATTCCAGCCTTCCATGTTGAGATGGTTCACATCTTCTATCAGATTTCACATCTTCTATCAGATTTGCTTCTCTGGTTTTTGTTTTAATGCTGTGATAAATTCTATCAGCTTTTAAATAGACTTGTTGACATGTATTTACTTACATAAAAATCTGCTCTTTTAAAGTATGCAAGTCCACGAGTGCTGACAAATGCTTGGTGTGTAACCACCGTCACAAACAAAACAGGAACGTTGTGTCATGTCTCAGAAGTTTGTCACTTTCCCTTCCTGCTCTGGCCCCTGCAGCAGCTGATCTGCTTTTTATCCTGTAGCTTCACCTGTTTCAAAATGTCCTATCAGTGGACTCACGGAGACTGTAGCTAGCCCTTTGAGAGCAGCTTGCTTCACTTAGTACAATGCTTCTGAGCTCCACCTGCGTTCTTCTTAGTCCTGAAAGGTTGTTGTTGAATTACGACGCCGGGATTCTTGTCCCCCGGAGGAGAAGAATTCAATCCGGGGCCAGAGACGAGGCTTGATCGCTCAGAGCTTTTGTGTAACAAAGTTTTATTAAAGTATAAAAGAGATAGAGAAAGCTTCTGACATAGGCATCAGAAGGGGGCAGAAAGAGTACCCCCCTGCTAGTCTTCAGCTAGATGTTATATAGTCACCAGCAGTCTGTTAATGAAAGAAAGGAATGTCTCAAAACTTAGAATGGCACCAGGCCCCTCACCCATAAGATGTATTTTGGGATAACCTTGGCTCCAAATGGTTCATCCTGGGCCATAAAAACTTGAATCTTGAAGAAGGGCAGAGCACCATACAAATAGTTTAATTTACATAGATTAGAGGAACAATATCGGAGTATAACATACTGGTTTATCAAGTAGGTTCTGGGCCCAAAAGGCGGAACCGACTTGAAGACAGAGCTTGAGGTAAATGCACAGTACATTAGCATAGCCTAAGATAAACATTCCCATAAGAAAAAGGCAACGGTTAACTCCAGGTGAAACCAGGTGTCATTATAGCAACACAGAATTTTAAGAGAAACCTCTTTTTAAATTTGTATAGAGAAGGAAAAAGTATCGCTAGTTTGTTTCCTTCTGCCGCTTAAGAGAGATAAAATGTCTGACACTTGCAGGCTATTTCCTCCATTTGGAGACCCCTGGCTTTCCTGCCTGTTACCCTCTCAGTCCTGAGTGGTTTTCCACCGTGTGGATAGGCTATAATTTGTCTATCCATTCACCAGTTAAAGACGTGTCTTGAGTTGTTTCCAGTTTTTGGCAAGTCCGAAAAAATCCTCCATGAATAATCATGTATAGGTTTTGCACAAAGATAAGTTTTCATTTCTCTTGGAGAAATACCTGTGGGTTGCTGGGCCATATGGTAAGTATATGTTTCATTTTAGGAGAAACTGAAGATCTGTTTTCCAGAATGGCTGTATGGGCTTGTGTTATCACCAGCAGTTCAAGGAGCTTTAGTGCACCCTAGTGTTGCCAGTTGTTTTCTTTGTAAATATCAGTCATCCTGTTTGGTGCACAGTAATAGCACATTGTGGTTTTAGTTTGCATTTCTGTGATAACTTAATGATATAAACCATCTTTCTTCCTCATTGTTCACGGTGAAGTGTCTTCTAATATGTTGCCTGTTTTTTTCCTTTAAAAATTGACTTGTTTTCTTATTATTAAGTTTTGAGAGTTTAAAAAATGTATTCTGGATACAAGTTCCTTATCAGCTTTGTGTTTTGAAGATATTTTTAGATTTAAAAGGAAGTTTTAAATTCTGATGAAGTCCAGTTTTATCAACAATATACTAAAGTTGCCAGAATTCTTGAAATTGGAGATTACAAATGTAAGGTGAGATCGATCACTCAGTTGT
>SJYG01000641.1:945146-959122 GCA_006410535.1 Litocranius walleri | reverse complement strand
AAGGTGAGATCGATCACTCAGTTTTGTGTTTATGTTCAGTTAGCTTTTTCATCCGCGCGTGCTGGACTTCAGATCTGGAGTGCGTGGAGCTGTGGATTTAGTGAGGGTGGGATTTCAGCTGGTGAATAAGGTGGTGGGAGGATAAAGGAGCTGAGTGCATGCAGAGGTGTGATTGTAGTGACTACCGTGGAAAGTAAGGTGGGTAAAGAGGAGTGGGTAAAGAGGATGCTCAGAAATGAAAGGGAAGCAAAAAAACAGCAGAGTCAATGGATCGGCCCATTCCAGAGGGTCACACACACACACACACAATCGAGAAAGATAGGCGATGGGGATCCGAGAGTGGAACGCTCGCATCTGAGATCCTGGAGGTGGTGGAGATGGTGGCAGTGTTTGGGATGTGACAGTGGGCGTGGGTGACTGATGGTGGAGAATAAGCTTGTTGAAGGAGAAGAGCTCAGAATGTGAGAAGTCTGGAGTTGAGTAGGACCACCTACAGGAACGCTGATGTTGCCAAAGAAGGGGCAGGGAAGGCGGCAGACTGAGTGTGCTGCTGGTTGCGTGTACTTGAAATCACGGTGAAAGCTGCACACTCTCTTTATTTCCAAAAGCCTTTTTATTTTGTACTGGAGTATAGCCAGTTAAAAATGTGGTAATTTCAGGTGGACAGCAGAGGGACTCAGACACGCACACACATGTATCCGTTCTCCCCACAAACCCCCTTCCGTCCAGGCTAGCCCATGGCGGTTGAGCAGAGTTCCACGTGGTATACAATAGGTCCCTGTTGGTTATCCGTTTTTCCAGCCCTAACCTGACTTTCCCAAACTCCCTAACTGTTCCTTCCCCCCAACAACCATAAGGTCGTTTTTTAAGCCCATGAGCCTCTAAGTTCATTTTTATTATTTCTTTTTAGAGTGCATATAAGGGATGCCATATGATATTTCTCTTTCTCTGTCTGGCTCACTTCACTCAGTAGGACACTCTGTTCGTCCATCCATGTTGCTGCAAATGGAATTGTTTCATTTGTTTCAATGGCTAATATTCCATTATGTGTAACGTCATTATATATATGCACGGCGCATCCTTCCCCATTCATCTGGCGACTGTCGTTTAGGCCGCTCCCGTGTCTCGGTGTTGCAAGCAGCGCCGCAGTGAACCCTGGCTGCCCAGGAGCCGTCTAGGAAAGCGCAGATACTCGCACACTTCCGGCTGCGAGATATTCAGCCCCTCCTGGGCGCATCCCTAGAGCAGGTCGAAGACTAAAGAGGCTCTGCTCCAGACCTTAAGCTTGCCCCCAGACAGGGTGACTGCCTCTGCCTCCCCGCCTCTGGTCTCCCTCGGTCCCTTCCTTCCGTCCTCCCCCCGACCAACTCCTGGCACGTGGGTGAAGGCCCCTGGATGCGCTGCGAGCCGAAGCGGGACGCGTGCTCCGCGGGCGGCGGGGCGCCCTGGCCTCTCCGAGCCCGCGCCGCGGCTCCACGCGCGGAAGGAAGGCGCCGCCGGCGGCCCCGCGCTTCTGAAGTCCAGGGCGGTCCGTCGGGCGTCTCCGTCTCACGCAGTGGCAGCAGTCAGACTGTAAAGGACCATTTTCACGGTAAGCTAGCGGGCAGGTCTGTCTGGATTATGAGCGCCGTCTCAGTGAAACAAGTGCAGCAGGATGGAGCCCTCAGGTGAGGCACAAATAGATGTCCGCATGTGTCACCGTGCTCTCACCTAGACCACGGTTCCAGAGTTAATATGCAGCGTGTCTAACTCGGGAAAGCTCTAGGAAGCCAGTTTCCTAGCCCAAATAAACCCAATAGATTTTCCTCACTAAATAGCTGTTGATAACACACGGAGAAACTTGTTGAAAATATTGTGTGGACCAGTAAAAGGCGATTTTGTTTTATGTAGTGACCACTGATGAAAACGCACGGTGGCTTGATGTGAAGAGCTGGGCTGCTTGGAGGTTAACACCCTGGTCGTAAACCAACAACGAGGGTGAACCTGGAGGGCGTTCCTTCTATTATGAAACGTTTACAATAATAACCTTGTAAAAAATAATGGGATCTTTTTAAGGCTCATTTATTTCCTGGCTAAGTGGCAATTTCGCATCGCTCAAAATGCTAATACTTACTCCTGAAACGCTAGGGATAATCCAATTCATGTATGTTTGGGAAAAAAAATCTGGTTAAAATAAGCAGGTGAATCTGTTTTAATAATATCTGTCCTGCCAGCAATAAGACAGTCTCAGGTGCAAATAAGTACATCAACAAACAGATTTTCTTTAAAGCACATGGGGTCTCATATCATTTCCAAATTAGCCAATTAACATGATGCTATTGGAAGAGCTAACTAAAAAGTGCATTTAGACTCAGAAAATGTATCCTGAGAGTAATCTACAGCTTACAGTCCTTATTTCACTGGTAATTACCTGATTTTCCACTCTGTAGACAGAGGTGAGTACACTTTCATCTTTTTCTTTCCCTCCTGGGTTGGTTTGTTCTAGCTGCTAAATCATTCCAGACTCTTTGTGACGCCCATGGACTGCAGCCCACCAGGCTCCTCTGTCCATGGGATTTCCCAGGCAAGAACCCTGGAGTGGGTCGCCATTTCCTTCTCCAGAGGATCTTCCAGGCCCAGGGACTGAACCCGCGTCTCCTGCACTGGAGGTGGATGCTTTACCACTGAGCCAGCAGGGGAGTGAGGCTCCGTTTAGTAACACCAGTGCTTCAAACGGATCAGTAGACACTCACCTTTAAAAAAAGAGCTCCCCACACTAACTCTCCCAACTGTCTGAGGGACGATTAACTAGTACAAAATTTAAATTAAGACTAAAAGCGCTGTCCGGAAATCCAGGCTGTAGCTTGTCCTGTTAGAAATATTTTCACAGTTGGAATCCCTGGTAAGTTCATCACGTTTTTTAGAAAATACATTTTTAATTGGAGGATACTTGCTTTACAATCTGTGCTAGTTTCTGCTACACATCAGCGTGAATCAGCCGCAGGGGTACCTATGTCCCCTCCCTCTTGAAGGCTCACCTCCCACCCCATCTCATCTCTGGTTTGTCACAGAGCGCTGGTGTGAGCTCCTCGTGAGCTCATCAGCTTTTGTAGTTAAGTGATGTCTATAAGAAAAGCTGAATTATTGAACTGTGAGAGAGCACTTATATTTAGAATCTAAAAAAGACCACAAACTAGTGACTGTAACAAGAAAGAGGCAGACTCCTATGTGCAGAGAGCAAACCAGTGGCTACCAGTGGGGGGCAGCTCAGAGTGGGGGCGGTGTGCAAACTCTCGGTGCAGTCAGGCTTCATACAGCATGGAGAATGTAATCAATACTTGGTAATAGCAGTAAATGAGAAATAATCTTTAAAAATTGTCTAACAGTGTCTTTTATTTTTCATTAATCTGTGGCCACCCTGGGTCTTTGCTGCTTCACGGGCTCTCTCCTGTTGCAGGGAGCAGGGCTGGTCTCTGGTTGTGGCGGTTTCCCTTCTGGTGGTGAGTACAGGCTCTCTCCTGTTGCAGGGAGCAGGGCTGGTCTCTGGTTGTGGCGGTTTCCCTTCTGGTGGTGAGTACAGGCTCTCTCTCCTGTTACAGGGAGCAGGGCTGGTCTCCTGGTGTGGCGGTTTCCCTGTGGTGGTGTGTACGGGCTCTCTCTCCTGTTGCAGGGAGCAGGGCTGGTCTGCTGCTCTGGTGGTGTGTACGGCCTCTCTGTCTCTGCTGCTCTGGTGGTGTGCAGGCGCTAGGTTCTCGGGCTCTGTGGTTGCAGCACACACGCTTAGTTGCCCTGGGACATGTGGGATCTCCTGAGACTAGGGATCGAACCCATGTCCCCTGCACTGGCAGGTAGATTCTTCACCACTGGACCACCAAGGACATCCCTAAAAATCTTGATAAAGTTAAAAAGATAAAAATGAAATAAAAAAGAAATACTGAATTATTGAGATTTATAGACAGAAGAATTTTGCCGGGGTGGAGTTTGGGGAGGACAGAAGATGAATAGGCAATCCACGTTTGATGGTCACGGAACTAGCACCTTTCAGATTTTACTGTGCGCGTGAATCACCCATATAGAGCTGGTTAAAATGCAAATTCTTTTCGTGGGTAGGTTGGGGTGGGCTTGAGCCTCTGCATTCCTGATGCCTGTTGCTGGTCAGCCGTCACTCCTGGGATGGCGCAGCCTAAGCTCCCTGTGACCCCAGCTCGATGGGGTGGCTCCTGCGCTAGCCGCCCCCCTGCCGGCCCTCCTGCTCTCTTATCAGGTGCGCAGCCGCTCCCTCTCTCTGCTTAGCATTCACTTCAGTTCTAAAAATAACATTCTAATTTTAGAACCATTTTTGGTTTACAGAAAAATTAAGATAGTCCCTCCACACTGTTTCCCTTATGATAAACTTCTTAAAAATTAAGAACCATTACAAGAAATTACAAGGTCTGGCAAACCTAGACAGCGTATTTAAAAGAGCAGAGACATCACTTTACTGACAAAGGTCCATAGTCAAAGCCGTGGTTTTCCTGTAATCATTCACAAATGTGAGAGCTGAACCACAAGGAAGGCTGAAGAATGGATGCCTCTGAACTGTGGTGCTGGACAAGGCTCTTCAGAGCCCCTTGGACTGCAAGGAGATCCAGCCAGTCCATCCTAAAGGAGATCAGCCCTGGGTGTTCAGTGGAAGGACTGATGCTGAAGCTGAAGCTCCATTACTTTGGCCACCTGATGCGAAGACCCGACTCACTGGAAAAGACCCTGATGCTGGGAAAGATTGAAGGCAGGAGGAGAAGGGGGCAGCAGAGAATGAGACGGTTGGATGGCATCACCAACTCAATGGACATGAGTCTGAGAAAAGTCTAGGAGATAGTGAAGGACAGGGAAGCCTGGCGTCAGAAAGAGTCAGACACGACTTAGCACCTGAACAACAGCAACAGCAGTTACAAGGAAGGAGCCCATACTGACACGTTATTATTAACCAGAGCCCCCACTCTGTTCAGATCTCCTCGTTGCTGTTCAGTCGCTCAGCTGTGTCTGACTTTTTGCCACCCCGAATCTCCTTGGTCTTCACCTGGTGCCCTTTCTCTGCCCAGGACTCCACCTGGGACACCGCGTTCCATTTACCTGTCATGTATCCTTAGGGTCTTCTTGGCTAAGAGGGTTTCCCAGACAGGACCTTGTTTCTGATAGTGACAGTTTTGAGGAGTGCTGGTCAGGTATTTTGTAGAAGATCCCTCAATTGAGAATTGTCTGATATTTTCCCCTTGTGATTAAATGTTATGCGAATTATATGCTCTTGGCGGGAAGACCACAGGAGGTAAAGGTTCATCCTCATCACATCCAAGGGCCATTCCGTTGAGGTTCTTTGTCACTGTTGCTGTTGGCCTGGATTACTTGGCTAAGGCAGAGTTTTCAGATCTTTCTTCTGTCAAGTTCCTGATTTCCCACCTTCTCCATACGGCAGGCAGTCGCCAGTGCACCCACGCTTAAAAGTCATATTCTGCCTCTCTGAGGGTGGGGCCTCCGTAAATTATCTGCGGTTCTGCATGGGAGATTTGCGTATTTCCCCCATTTATATGTTTATTACATCATTTATTTATATCATTTATTTCCCTTCTGGTGGTGAGTACAGGCTCTCTCTCCTGTTACAGGGAGCAGGGCTGGTCTCCTGGTGTGGCGGTTTCCCTGTGGTGGTGTGTACGGGCTCTCTCTCCTGTTGCAGGGAGCAGGGCTGGTCTGCTGCTCTGGTGGTGTGTACGGCCTCTCTGTCTCTGCTGCTCTGGTGGTGTGCAGGCGCTAGGTTCTCGGGCTCTGTGGTTGCAGCACACACGCTTAGTTGCCCTGGGACATGTGGGATCTCCTGAGACTAGGGATCGAACCCATGTCCCCTGCACTGGCAGGTAGATTCTTCACCACTGGACCACCAAGGACATCCCTAAAAATCTTGATAAAGTTAAAAAGATAAAAATGAAATAAAAAAGAAATACTGAATTATTGAGATTTATAGACAGAAGAATTTTGCCGGGGTGGAGTTTGGGGAGGACAGAAGATGAATAGGCAATCCACGTTTGATGGTCACGGAACTAGCACCTTTCAGATTTTACTGTGCGCGTGAATCACCCATATAGAGCTGGTTAAAATGCAAATTCTTTTCGTGGGTAGGTTGGGGTGGGCTTGAGCCTCTGCATTCCTGATGCCTGTTGCTGGTCAGCCGTCACTCCTGGGATGGCGCAGCCTAAGCTCCCTGTGACCCCAGCTCGATGGGGTGGCTCCTGCGCTAGCCGCCCCCCTGCCGGCCCTCCTGCTCTCTTATCAGGTGCGCAGCCGCTCCCTCTCTCTGCTTAGCATTCACTTCAGTTCTAAAAATAACATTCTAATTTTAGAACCATTTTTGGTTTACAGAAAAATTAAGATAGTCCCTCCACACTGTTTCCCTTATGATAAACTTCTTAAAAATTAAGAACCATTACAAGAAATTACAAGGTCTGGCAAACCTAGACAGCGTATTTAAAAGAGCAGAGACATCACTTTACTGACAAAGGTCCATAGTCAAAGCCGTGGTTTTCCTGTAATCATTCACAAATGTGAGAGCTGAACCACAAGGAAGGCTGAAGAATGGATGCCTCTGAACTGTGGTGCTGGACAAGGCTCTTCAGAGCCCCTTGGACTGCAAGGAGATCCAGCCAGTCCATCCTAAAGGAGATCAGCCCTGGGTGTTCAGTGGAAGGACTGATGCTGAAGCTGAAGCTCCATTACTTTGGCCACCTGATGCGAAGACCCGACTCACTGGAAAAGACCCTGATGCTGGGAAAGATTGAAGGCAGGAGGAGAAGGGGGCAGCAGAGAATGAGACGGTTGGATGGCATCACCAACTCAATGGACATGAGTCTGAGAAAAGTCTAGGAGATAGTGAAGGACAGGGAAGCCTGGCGTCAGAAAGAGTCAGACACGACTTAGCACCTGAACAACAGCAACAGCAGTTACAAGGAAGGAGCCCATACTGACACGTTATTATTAACCAGAGCCCCCACTCTGTTCAGATCTCCTCGTTGCTGTTCAGTCGCTCAGCTGTGTCTGACTTTTTGCCACCCCGAATCTCCTTGGTCTTCACCTGGTGCCCTTTCTCTGCCCAGGACTCCACCTGGGACACCGCGTTCCATTTACCTGTCATGTATCCTTAGGGTCTTCTTGGCTAAGAGGGTTTCCCAGACAGGACCTTGTTTCTGATAGTGACAGTTTTGAGGAGTGCTGGTCAGGTATTTTGTAGAAGATCCCTCAATTGAGAATTGTCTGATATTTTCCCCTTGTGATTAAATGTTATGCGAATTATATGCTCTTGGCGGGAAGACCACAGGAGGTAAAGGTTCATCCTCATCACATCCAAGGGCCATTCCGTTGAGGTTCTTTGTCACTGTTGCTGTTGGCCTGGATTACTTGGCTAAGGCAGAGTTTTCAGATCTTTCTTCTGTCAAGTTCCTGATTTCCCACCTTCTCCATACGGCAGGCAGTCGCCAGTGCACCCACGCTTAAAAGTCATATTCTGCCTCTCTGAGGGTGGGGCCTCCGTAAATTATCTGCGGTTCTGCATGGGAGATTTGCGTATTTCCCCCATTTATATGTTTATTACATCATTTATTTATATCATTTATTTTATGCTCTGGGTTATAACCTCATACGACTTAATTCTGTCATTCAAGTTTTCCAAGTGTTTTCTTTTTTTTTTTTTTTTAGCACTTTTAGGTTTTCTGGCACTATGAGATGCTCTGGGCTCATCCTGTAGATTTTCTTTTTTTTAAAGTCGTTTATCTTTGGATGCCCTGGGTCTTTGCTGTTGGGCTTGGGCTTTCTCTAGTTGCCGGGGGTGGAGTTGCAGGGGGTGGGGGCTCCTCTGGTTGTGGTGAGTGGATTCTCACTGCAGCGGCTTCTCTTGTAGAGGTGGGCTCCAGACTCAGTGGCTTCTCTTGCAGATTGGGCTCCAGAGTCACCGGCTTCAGTTGCTGTGGCTCCCAGGCTGTACAGCGTGGGCTCAGGCGCTCCCTGGCACGTGGGATCTTCCCCGACCGGGGCTCAAACCCATGTCCCCTCCAGTGGCGGGCAGTCTTAACCACTAGACCGCCAAGGAAGTCCCTCATCTCGTCTATTTTCTGCCCCCGTCACAGGATAAGCCATTGTTCCAAAGAGCCCTGACGAGCCCTCCCAATAGAGACCGCTACCAGACACCGACTTCTGGGCACACATTACGCTAGCTGCTGCTTCTGCACCCTCTTAACTGGTGGAGCAGGCATGCATATTAACCTCTGTGTAAAGGCAAAATGATATGATGCTGAAAGAGGAACACCCAGGTCAGTAGGTGCCCAATATGCTACTGGAGATCAGTGGAGAAAACTCCAGAAAGATGAAGGGATGAAGCCAAAGCAAAAACAATACCCAGCTGTGGATGTGACTGGTGATAGAAGCAAGGTCTGATGCTGTAAAAAGCAATATTGCATAGGAACCTGGAATGTCAGGTCTATGAATCAAGGCAAATTGGAAGTGGTCAAACAAGAGATGGCAAGAGTGAACGTTGACATTCTAGGAATCAGCGAACTAAAATGGACTGGAATGGGTGAATTTAATGCAGTTCAGTTCAGTTCAGTTCAGTTGCTCGGTCATGTCCGACTCTTTGCGACCCCATGAATCGCAGCATGCCAGGCCTCCCTCTCCATCACCAACTCCCAGAGTTCACTCAGACTCACGTTCATTGAGTCCATAATGCTATCCAGCCATCTCATTCTCCATCATCCCCTTCTACTCCTGCCCCCAATCCTTCCCAGCATCATAGTCTTTTCCAATGAATCAACTCTTCACATGAGGTGGCCAAAGTACTGGAGTTTCAGCTTTAGCATCATTCCTTCCAAAGAAATGCCAGAGCTGATCTCCCTTAGAATGGACTGGTTGGATCTCCTTGCAGTCCAAGGGACTCTCAAGAGTCTTCTCCAACACCACAGTTCAAAAGCATCAATTCTTCAGCGCTCAGCCTTCCTCACAGTCCAACTCTCACATCCATACATGACCACAGGAAAAACCGTACCCTTAACTAGACGGACGTTAGTCAGAAAAGTAATGTCTCTGCTTTTGAATGTGCTATCTAGATTGCTCATAACTTTTCTTCCAAGGAGTAAGCGTCTTTTAATTTCATTGCTGCAATCACCATCTGCAGTGATTTTGGAGCCCCCAAAATAAAGTCTGACACTTTCCACTGTTTCCCCATCTATTTTTTTTTTAACTGCTGAAAGTCTTTTTGTTTCTTTTCTTCTCCACGTTTTCTTTTCTNTCTTCCAAGGAGTAAGCGTCTTTTAATTTCATTGCTGCAATCACCATCTGCAGTGATTTTGGAGCCCCCAAAATAAAGTCTGACACTTTCCACTGTTTCCCCATCTATTTTTTTTTTAACTGCTGAAAGTCTTTTTGTTTCTTTTCTTCTCCACGTTTTCTTTTCTTTTTTTTTTTTAATACTTTATTCTACATTACAATACTGTATTTGTTTTGCCATACATTGACAAGAATGAGCCACAGGTGTACACTATCTCCCAATGCTGGAGCCCCCTCCCACCTCCCACCCCATATCATCTCCCTGGATCATCCCGTGCATCAGCCCCAAGCATCCTGTATCCTGTATTGAACATAGACTGGCGCTTCGTTTCTTACATGATAGTATACACGTTTCAATGCCATTCTCCCAAATCATCCCACCCTCTCCCTCTCCCTCAGAGTCCAAAAGTCCGTTCTATACCTCTGTGTCTCTTTTGTTGTCTCACATAGAGGGTCATCATTACTATCTTTCTAAATTCCATATATATGTGTCAGTATACTGTATTGGTGTTTTTCTTTCTGGCTTACTTCACTCTGTATAATCGGCTCCAGTTTCATCCATCTCATTAGAACTGAGTCAAATTTATTCTTTTTAAGGGCTGAGTAATACTCCATTGTGTATATGTACCACAGCTTTCTTATCCATTCATCTGCTGATGGACATCTAGGTTGTTTCCATGTCCTGGCTATTATAAACAGTGCTGCAATGAACATTGGGGTACATGTGTCTCTTTCAATTCTGGTTTCCTCGGTGTGTATGCCCAGCAGTGGGATTGCTGGGTCATAAGGCAGTTCTATTTGCAATTTTTTAAGGAATCTCCACACTGTTTTCCATAGTGGCTGTACTAGTTTGCATTCCCACCAGCAGTGTAAGAGGGTTCCCTTTTCTCCACATCCTCTCCAGCATTTATTGCTTGTAGACTTTTGGATCGCAGCCATTCTGACTGGTGTGAAATGGTACCTCATTGTGGTCTTGATTTGCATTTCTCTGATAATGAGTGATGTTGAGCATCTTTTCATGTGTTTGTTAGCCATCCGTATGTCTTCTTTGGAGAAATGCCTATTTAGTTCTTTGGCCCATTTTTTGATTGGTTCGTTTATTTTTCTGGAGTTGAGCTGCATAAGTTGCTTGTATATCTTTGAGATTAGTTGTTTGTCAGTTGTTTCATTTGCTATTGTTTTCTCCCATTCAGAAGGCTGTCTTTTCACCTTGCTTATAGTTTCCTTTGTTGTGCAGAAGGTTTTAATTTTAATTAGGTCCCATTTGTTTATTTTTGCTTTTATTTCCATTATACTGGGAGGTGGATCATAGAGGATCCTGCTGTGATTTATGTCGGAGAGTGTTTTGCCTATGTTTTCCTCTAGGAGTTTTATAGTTTCTGGTCTTACATTTAGATCTTTAATCCATTTTGAGTTTATTTTTGTGTGTGGTGTTAGAAAGAGGTCTAGTTTCATTCTTTTACAAGTGGTTGACCAATTTTCCCAGCACCACCTGTTAAAGAGACTGTCTTTATTCCATTGTATATTCTTGCCTCCTTTGTCGAAGATAAGGTGTCCATAGGTGTGTGGATTTATCTCAGGGCTTTCTATTTTGTTCCATTGATCTAGATTTCTGTCTTTGTGCCAGTACCATCTATTTCCCATGAAGTGATGGGACCAGATACCATGATCTTCATTTTCTGAAAGTTGAGCTTTAAGCCAACTTTTTCGCTTTCCTCTTTCACTTTCATCAAGAGGCTTTTTAGTTCCTCTTCAGTTTCGGCCATAAGGGTGGTGTCATATACATATCTGAGGTTATTGATATTTCTCCTAGCAATCTTGATTCCAGCTTGTGTTTCTTCCAGTCCAGCATTTCTTCATGATGTACTCTGCATAGAGGTTAAATAAACAGGGTGACAATAGACAGCCTTGATGTACTCCTTTTCCTATTTGGAATCAGTCTATTGTTTCATGTCCAGTTCTAACTGTTGCTACCTGACCTGCATACAGATTTCTCAAGGGGCAGGTGAGGTAGTCTGGTATTCAGAATTTTCCACAGTTGATTGTGATCCACACAGTCAAAGGCTTTGGCATAATCAATAAAGCAGAAATAGATGTTTTTCTGGAACTCTCTTGCTTTTTCCATGATCCAGCGGATGTTGGCCATTTGATTCTCTGGTTCCTCTGCCTTTTCTAAAACCAGCGTGAATATTTGGAGGTTCATGATTCACGTATTACTGAAGCCTGGCTTGGAGAATTTTGAGCATTACTTTACTAGCATATGAGATGAATGCAATTGTGCGGTAGTTTGAGCATTCTTTGGCATTGCCTTTCTTTTGGAATGAAAACTGACCTTTTCCAGTCCTGTGGCCACTGCTGAGTTTTCCAAATTTGCTGGCATATTGAGTGCAGCACTTTCACAGCATCATGTTTCAGGATTTGAAATAGCTCCACTGTTCCTCCACTAGCTTTGTTCATAGTGATGCTTCCTAAGTGAAGTGAAGTGAAGTGAAGTGAAGTGAAGTCACTCAGTGGTGTCTGACTCTTTGCGACCCTGGTAGTTTGAGCATTCTTTGGCATTGCCTTTCTTTTGGAATGAAAACTGACCTTTTCCAGTCCTGTGGCCACTGCTGAGTTTTCCAAATTTGCTGGCATATTGAGTGCAGCACTTTCACAGCATCATGTTTCAGGATTTGAAATAGCTCCACTGTTCCTCCACTAGCTTTGTTCATAGTGATGCTTCCTAAGTGAAGTGAAGTGAAGTGAAGTGAAGTGAAGTCACTCAGTGGTGTCTGACTCTTTGCGACCCCGTGAACTGGAGGCTACCAGGCTTCTCTGCCCATGGGATTCTCTAGGCATGAATACTGGAGTGGGTTACCATTTCCTTCTCCAGGGGATCTTCCCGACCCAGGGATCGAACCCCGGTCTCCTGCATCGGAGGCCGACACTTTAACCTCTAAGCCACCAGGGAAGCCCAATGCTTCCTAAGGCCCACTTAACTTCATATTCCAGGATGTCTGGCTCTAGGTGAGTGACCACACCATCGTGATTATCTGGTTTGTGAAGATCTTTATTGTACAGTTCTTCCGTGTATTCTTGCCACCACTTCTTAATATCTTTTGCTTCTGTTAGGTCCAGACCATTTCTCTCCTTTATTGAGCCCATCTTTGCATGAAATGTTCCCTTGGTATCTCTAATGTTCTTGAAGAGATCTCTAGTCTTTCCCATTCTGTTGTTTTCCTCTATTTCTTTGCATTGATCGCTGAAGAAGGCTTTCTTATCTCGTCTTGGTATTCTTTGGAACTTTGCATTCAGATGCTTATATCTTTCCTTTTCTCCTTTGCTTCTGGCCTCTCTTCTTTTCACAGCTATTTGTAAGGTCTCCCCAGACAGCCATTTTGCTTTTTTGCATTCTTTTCCATGGGGATGGTCTTGATCCCTGTCTCCTGTACAGTGTCACGAACCTCATTCCATAGTTCATCAGGCACTCTATCCATCAGATCTAGGCCCTTAAATCTGTTTCACAGTTCCACTGCATAATCATAAAGGATTTGATTTAGGTCATACCTGAATGGTTTAGCGGTTTTCCCTACTTTCTTAAATTTAGTTCTGAATTTGGCAATAAAGAGTTCATGATCTGAGCCACAGTCAGCTCCTGATCTTGTTTTTGTTGACTATATCGAGCTTCTCCATCTTTGGCTGCAAAGAATATAATCAATCTGATTTCGGTGTTGACCATCTGATGATGTCCATGTGTAGGGTTTTCTCTTGTGTTGTTGGAAGAGGGTGTTTGCTATGACCAGTGCATTTTCTTGGAAAAACTCTATTAGTCTTTGCCCTGCTTCGTTCCGCATTCCAAGGCCAAATTTTCCTGTTACTCCAGGTGTTTCTTGACTTCATACTTTAGCATTCCAGTCTCCTATAATGAAAAGGACATCTTTTGGGGGTGTTAGTTCTAAAAGGTCTTGTAGGTCTTCATAAAACCATTCATCTTCAGCTTCTTCAGTGTTACTGGTTGGGGCATAGACTTGGATTACTGTGATACTGAATGGTTTGCCTTGGAGACGAACAGAGATCATGCTGTTGTTTTTGAGATTGCATCCATGTACTGTATTTCAGACTCTTTTGTTGACCATGATGGCTACTCCATTTTTTCTGAGGGATTCCTGCCCGCAGTAGTAGATATAATGGTCATCTGAGTTAAATTCACCCATTCCAGTCCATTTTAGTTCGCTGATTCCTAGAATGTCATCGTTCACCCTTGCCATCTTTTATTTGACCACTTCCAATTTGCCTTGATTCATGGACCTGACATTCCAGGTTCCTATGCAGTATTGCTCTTTACAGCATCAACCTTGCTTCCATCACCAGTTACATGCACAGCTGGGTATTGTTTTTGCTTGGCTCCATCCCTTCATTCTTAACTCAGATGACCATTATATCTACTACTGTGGGCAGAAATCCCTCAGAAGAAATGGAGTAGCCATCATGGTCAACAAAAGAGTCTGAAATGCAGTACTTGGATGCAATCTCAAAAACAACAGCATGATCTCTGTTCATCTCCAAGGCAAACCATTCAGTATCACAGTAATCCAAGTCTATGCCCCAACCAGTAACACTGAAGAAGCTGAAGATGAATGGTTTTATGAAGACCTACAAGACCTTTTAGAACTAACACC
>SJYG01000641.1:932715-944424 GCA_006410535.1 Litocranius walleri | reverse complement strand
GGAATTCCAGTGGAGCTGTTTCAAATCCTGAAAGATGATGCTGTGAAAGTGCTGCACTCAATATGCCAGCAAATTTGGAAAACTCAGCAGTGGCCACAGGACTGGAAAAGGTCAGTTTTCATTCCAATCCCAAAGAAAGGCAATGCCAAAGAATGCTCAAACTACACACAATTGCACTCATCTCACACGCTAGTAAAGTAATGCTCAAAATTCTCCAAGCCAGGCTTCAGCAATACGTGAACCGTGAACTTCCTGATGTTCAAGCTGGTTTTGGAAAAGGCAGAGGGACCAGAAGTCAAATTGCCAACATCCTCTGGATCATGGAAAAAGCAAGAGAGTTCTAGAAAAACATCTATTTCTGCTTTCTTGATTATGCCAAAGCCTTTGACTGTTTGGATCACAATAAACTGTGGAAAATTCTGAAAGAGATGGGAATACCAGACCACCTGACCTGCCCCTTGAGAAATCTGTATGGAGGTCAGGAAGCAACAGTTGGAACTGGACATGGAACAACAGACTGGTTCCAAATAGGAAAAGGAGTGCATCAAGACTGTATATTGCCACCCTGGTTATTTAACCTCTATGCAGAGTACATCATGAGAAACGCTGGACTGGAAGAAACACAAACTGTAATCAAGATTGCTGGGAGAAATATCAATAACCTCAGATATGCAGATGACACCACCCTTATGGCAGAAACTGAAGAGGAACTCAAAAGCCTCTTGATGAAAGTGAAAGAGGAGAGTGAAAATGTTGGCTTAAAGCTCAACATTCAGAAAACTAAGATTATGGCATCCGGTCCCATCACTTCATGGGAAGTAGATGGGGAAAGAGTGGAAACAGTGTCAGACTTTATTTTTTTGGGCTCCCAAATGACTGCAGATGGTGACTGCAGCCATGAAATTAAAAGACGCTTACTCCTTGGAAGAAAAGTTATGACCAACCTAGATAGCATATTCAAAAACAGAGACATTACTTTGCCAACTAAGGTCTGTCTAGTCAAGGCTATGGTTTTTCCTGTGGTCATGTATGGATGTGAGAGTTGGACTGTGAAGAAGGCTGAGTGCCGAAGAATTGATGCTTCTGAACTGTGGTGTTGGAGAAGACTGTTGAGAGTCCCTGGACTGCAAGGAGATCCAACCAGTCCATTCTGAAGGAGATCAACCCTGGGTGTTCTTTGGAAGGAATGATGCTGAAGCTGAAACTCCAGTACTTTGGCCACCTCATGCGAAGAGTTGACTCATTGGAAAAGACTCTGATGCTAGGAGGGATTGGGGGCAGGAGGAGAAGGGGATGACAGAGGATGAGATTGCTGGATCACATCACTTTGTCGATGTTTGTGAATCTGAGTTAACTCCGGGAGTGGTGATGGACAGGGAGGTCTGGCGTGTTGTGATTCATGGGGTCACAGAGAGTTGGACACGACTGAGGACTGAACTGAGCTGATACACACATCTGTTAGTGTTTCTGTGTGTAACTATTTATGTGTATGTCAATCTAAGATTGTATTGATGTCTCAGATGCTGATCCATTACTGTATGGATCATTCTAGACTCTGTTCCTTGCTGGTTTGTGACCTCTCATGCCACGGTAAAAACCGTGGCTCCAGCCTTCTGCCGTCCACCGAGGTCCCGGCCCGTGCCGTGACTGAGGGCCTGTTGGCGGGTGGGCCAGGTTTCTACGAGGCTGTCTGCCTGTCCCAGAGGCCCGTGAGGCTAGCGCTGGTTTGCGGGTGGGCGAGTACGCCTCTGCCACCAGCAGGCTGGATGGAGCCATCCAAAGTGGCACGTGCGGGTGCTGCTGTGTGGCAGTAGGATGAGGTCCCTGATGCGCCTGCCCCTAGTGTCGGCATCTGCAGGGCAGGTCCCGGTTGCCTCCCGTCTCTGGCGAGATCTCCGAGGTCAGCAGGTGGGTCTGACCCAGGCTCCTTCCCAGTTACTGTCTCTGCTTGGGGACTCATAGCACGTGAGGTTCTGCACGTGTGTCCTGTAGCCCTTGGCTCCCAAACATGAGCCCTGCTAGTTTGCAAAAGTAGATTTTTTTTTTTTTTGGCTGCACAGCATGTGGGATCTTTTGTTTTAAATATATATTTTTTGACAAGTGGCATGTGGGATCTTAGTTCCCTGACCAGGAGTTGAACCCTTGCAGTGAAATGTGGAGTCTTAACCACTTGACAACCAGGGAATTCCTTAAGCCCTGCTAGTTTTCAAAACCAGGTTTTCTGGGGGCTTGTCCTCCTGGTGCGGGACCCCAGCCAGGGAGCCCCGTGCAAGGCAGTGGCTCCTTGCTTCTCAGGAACCTCCGCAGTTGCGCTGTCCCTCTTGTTTTGGGATCACCAGCTTGGGGTGGGGGGTGCGTCCCACTATGCTGTGTCTCTGCATCAGCCCCCCGCCCCCCGTCACCTCACTGAGGTTCCTCCGTAATAGCTTTACTTTTGGAAAACCTTTCTGCTAGTACTCAGGTTGTTCTCATAGACAGTTGCTCTGTAAGTTGTAATTTTGCTGTGTCTGTGGGAGGAAATGAGTTCAGGGTCTTCCTACTCTGCCGTCTTGGGCATACCCTCAGTCACATTTTATTTTCGGTCACATGTTTTAGTTGGATGTGGACGTTTTCTTGACAATTTGATAATCGTTGTCACTCAGCATGTTGGCAGCATTCACTGTACTGTAGTTTACATTGTTACTTTAGAAACAGCTGCCTTCTGACTAATTATTGTTTATCTGTATGCCATATGTCTTTTCTCTCTGCTTGCTTTCAAGACTTCCTCGTAGTTTTTGTGACTCTATTTTGCTTAAAACTTTATCTATTCTTTTTATTTGGATTCACTTTTGACAAGTGAACTAAAAAGAAAGCCCAAGAGTTTCATTCGCTTTATTCTCTCAAGTGACAAAATTAAGAATAAACTGATTTAAATTTTGGTGGAGATTTTTGCCAAATCAGACTGAAGTTTCAGAGATAAGGAACAGGATTGAAATCCCGTGGGGCATGAAGACTGGACTGACACTGGTTTTCATCCCACTGCTAACACGTAGGCCTGAAGGATGAAATATGAGAACAGCAACAAAACTAAGTCAGCTTAGAGATGGTGATCACGGCTGCTTCACGTAAAGGTCATTTGAAGTCAGAGAAACATGTTTGCAGCATGCTATCCTGATAACCTGGGCCTGTGTAGGGTACGCGTCAGAAGTGAAGCTCATACACCCAGCCAGGGCCCTGTGAAGGTTGCTGTGGCGGATTGCACTTCCAAAGATGACCCCACAGAGAACAGGCTTGCAGACACAGGGGCTGGGGGCAGGGGTGGGGTTGGGGGAAGGAGAGGGTGGGATGCACGGAGAGGGTCACGTGGAGACACACGCACGACCATGTGTGGGATAGAGAGCCAGCGGAAGTTTGCTGTATGCCCCGGGGGACTCGAACTGGGGCTTGGTGAGAGCCCAGAGGCGTGGGATGAGCTGGGAGGTGCGAGGGACGTTCAGGAAGCAGGGGACATGTGTATCCCTATGGCTGAGTCACGTTGCTGTGTGGCAGAGGCCAGCACAGCATTGTCAAGCAATTATTCTTCAGCTAAAAATAAAGAAAAGACTGCTTCTCCATCTCCATGGCCTTGTGGACGTGCCCCCTCTTCCATCCCTGGCAGAGTCTGGGTCCTCTTCCCTTGAGCCTCTTCTGGCTTGCTTGTAGCCGACAGGATTGGCCAGTGGAAGTGACTCTCCACGTGCTCTCCGCGTCTTGGTCAGAAAATGGAATGTATTTTCACCTGCTTGTTGGAGCACTCTTGGGGGGGCTGCTGCCGCAGGAAGCCACCTGCCCTGAGGCCACCGTGCCATGAAGCAGCCCAGTCACCCCTGGCGGAGAGGCTGCAGGCAGCGGCCTTGGCGCCCGTCCGCTCCTCCTCCCCGCCCTCCGCCCCATTCCGGCTCCAGCCACCTGGCACCCCAACCTCTCGAGCCCTCCTGAGCTGGAACCGCCCGACAGGGCCAGCCTTAAGCTTCTGACCCACAGAAGCCACGATATAATAAAATGATCATTTATGTTATTTTGAGCCACTTAAAATTTAGCAGTTTGTTATGCAGCATTAATGACAGTGAACAGCTGTTCTGTTAGTGAAAAAGACTACAAGGATCCTTCCCACAGAGCCACAGATGTGTCTGGAGATGTCGTCTCCTGTCTGGAGACTCTGGGCAAATAGTCCCTTTTGGGAAATTAAAGGCAGAAGAGAGCTCTAACCTTTTGTGTTTGTAAGGTGTGAAGACAATTTAAATATGTATTGTTGGTGATTTTTTTCATTACATAGTGATTGCCTTTTAGGAAATAAAGCTAACATGGAATCAGATAGAGCCAAGAGTTAGAGAGAGAGTCCTAAATACAATATTTGAGCAGCTAGATCCAACTACGCCTGATTACAGTCACAATAGTCAATTTATCTTGCTTTTGCTTTAGTTTCTCTGGGTCAAGTTTTTGTTATGTCTAATTAGAAGTATTTTTTTTTTTTTTGGCTGCACAGCATGTGGGATCTTTTGTTTTAAATATATATTTTTTGACAAGTGGCATGTGGGATCTTAGTTCCCTGACCAGGAGTTGAACCCTTGCAGTGAAATGTGGAGTCTTAACCACTTGACAACCAGGGAATTCCTTAAGCCCTGCTAGTTTTCAAAACCAGGTTTTCTGGGGGCTTGTCCTCCTGGTGCGGGACCCCAGCCAGGGAGCCCCGTGCAAGGCAGTGGCTCCTTGCTTCTCAGGAACCTCCGCAGTTGCGCTGTCCCTCTTGTTTTGGGATCACCAGCTTGGGGTGGGGGGTGCGTCCCACTATGCTGTGTCTCTGCATCAGCCCCCCGCCCCCCGTCACCTCACTGAGGTTCCTCCGTAATAGCTTTACTTTTGGAAAACCTTTCTGCTAGTACTCAGGTTGTTCTCATAGACAGTTGCTCTGTAAGTTGTAATTTTGCTGTGTCTGTGGGAGGAAATGAGTTCAGGGTCTTCCTACTCTGCCGTCTTGGGCATACCCTCAGTCACATTTTATTTTCGGTCACATGTTTTAGTTGGATGTGGACGTTTTCTTGACAATTTGATAATCGTTGTCACTCAGCATGTTGGCAGCATTCACTGTACTGTAGTTTACATTGTTACTTTAGAAACAGCTGCCTTCTGACTAATTATTGTTTATCTGTATGCCATATGTCTTTTCTCTCTGCTTGCTTTCAAGACTTCCTCGTAGTTTTTGTGACTCTATTTTGCTTAAAACTTTATCTATTCTTTTTATTTGGATTCACTTTTGACAAGTGAACTAAAAAGAAAGCCCAAGAGTTTCATTCGCTTTATTCTCTCAAGTGACAAAATTAAGAATAAACTGATTTAAATTTTGGTGGAGATTTTTGCCAAATCAGACTGAAGTTTCAGAGATAAGGAACAGGATTGAAATCCCGTGGGGCATGAAGACTGGACTGACACTGGTTTTCATCCCACTGCTAACACGTAGGCCTGAAGGATGAAATATGAGAACAGCAACAAAACTAAGTCAGCTTAGAGATGGTGATCACGGCTGCTTCACGTAAAGGTCATTTGAAGTCAGAGAAACATGTTTGCAGCATGCTATCCTGATAACCTGGGCCTGTGTAGGGTACGCGTCAGAAGTGAAGCTCATACACCCAGCCAGGGCCCTGTGAAGGTTGCTGTGGCGGATTGCACTTCCAAAGATGACCCCACAGAGAACAGGCTTGCAGACACAGGGGCTGGGGGCAGGGGTGGGGTTGGGGGAAGGAGAGGGTGGGATGCACGGAGAGGGTCACGTGGAGACACACGCACGACCATGTGTGGGATAGAGAGCCAGCGGAAGTTTGCTGTATGCCCCGGGGGACTCGAACTGGGGCTTGGTGAGAGCCCAGAGGCGTGGGATGAGCTGGGAGGTGCGAGGGACGTTCAGGAAGCAGGGGACATGTGTATCCCTATGGCTGAGTCACGTTGCTGTGTGGCAGAGGCCAGCACAGCATTGTCAAGCAATTATTCTTCAGCTAAAAATAAAGAAAAGACTGCTTCTCCATCTCCATGGCCTTGTGGACGTGCCCCCTCTTCCATCCCTGGCAGAGTCTGGGTCCTCTTCCCTTGAGCCTCTTCTGGCTTGCTTGTAGCCGACAGGATTGGCCAGTGGAAGTGACTCTCCACGTGCTCTCCGCGTCTTGGTCAGAAAATGGAATGTATTTTCACCTGCTTGTTGGAGCACTCTTGGGGGGGCTGCTGCCGCAGGAAGCCACCTGCCCTGAGGCCACCGTGCCATGAAGCAGCCCAGTCACCCCTGGCGGAGAGGCTGCAGGCAGCGGCCTTGGCGCCCGTCCGCTCCTCCTCCCCGCCCTCCGCCCCATTCCGGCTCCAGCCACCTGGCACCCCAACCTCTCGAGCCCTCCTGAGCTGGAACCGCCCGACAGGGCCAGCCTTAAGCTTCTGACCCACAGAAGCCACGATATAATAAAATGATCATTTATGTTATTTTGAGCCACTTAAAATTTAGCAGTTTGTTATGCAGCATTAATGACAGTGAACAGCTGTTCTGTTAGTGAAAAAGACTACAAGGATCCTTCCCACAGAGCCACAGATGTGTCTGGAGATGTCGTCTCCTGTCTGGAGACTCTGGGCAAATAGTCCCTTTTGGGAAATTAAAGGCAGAAGAGAGCTCTAACCTTTTGTGTTTGTAAGGT
Source organism: Litocranius walleri (assembly GCA_006410535.1). Classification (NCBI taxonomy): domain Eukaryota; kingdom Metazoa; phylum Chordata; class Mammalia; order Artiodactyla; family Bovidae; genus Litocranius; species Litocranius walleri. Next base: position 937,735 of record SJYG01000641.1, on the reverse strand, counting down.
GTGAAGACAATTTAAATATGTATTGTTGGTGATTTTTTTCATTACATAGTGATTGCCTTTTAGGAAATAAAGCTAACATGGAATCAGATAGAGCCAAGAGTTAGAGAGAGAGTCCTAAATACAATATTTGAGCAGCTAGATCCAACTACGCCTGATTACAGTCACAATAGTCAATTTATCTTGCTTTTGCTTTAGTTTCTCTGGGTCAAGTTTTTGTTATGTCTAATTAGAAGTATCCTGACCATGACAACAACAGTCGTTTGGACTGGTTCGTATTCACAGAGATGAAGGGGAAGCGAGTTAGCCCGGGGGGCAGATGACACACAGTGGCTTCAGTGAGCCTCAGCTCCTGCATCCATGCTGTTTCCCCTCCCGCAGTGAGCCTGGGCCTGACCTTACGGCTGCCATAAGTGTTTGCATTCTGGGGCTGGCCCTTTTGCATTTCTCTCTTCTGAAACCCAGCTGCCAAGCTGAAAGTCCAGGACCCACTGCTGCAGTTGAGTCCATCTGGAGGATGCCCGGAGGAGGAGACAGCTCACCGAGTGAGAGCTTGTGCAGAAGCATCAAGGCCGCCCCGCCCAGCTGCTCGCTGAGAGCAGCCGCGTGAGTGACCCAGCTGAGAGCACGTGGCGCAGGAAGGCCTCCCAGCTGAGCTTAGTCAACCCACAGAATCATGAGGAAAAACGCGGTTATTTTTTTTACCAACCAAGTTTTTGAGTAACTTACTAGCAAAAGAGAACCAAAGTAGGGGCAAGACGGTGGGGGAGTCGGTGGGCGTGGAGTGCGTCTCTCTCCGTGGATGCATCCGGAACACACCCTGAGACACAGAAGCGCACGCGGAACGCCAGCTGAGGGTGGACGGGGGACCTGGCCAGCGGAAGAGAAAGTAAGGAGCCGCGCAAAACTCCGTGGGACGAAGCAGCTGGGGGCCAAACGGGAGTGCTGGTAGCACTGGGCCTGCCCCGCAGGTGGGGGAACCGAAGCAGGGGTCCGGTGCCCACATCGGGGCAGTCGTCTGAGTCAGAGGAGAAGCAGGCAAGGCTGAGGGTGAAGCAGCTGGGCTGTGGCAGCCTAAATGGAAGGAGTCAGACAGCCCTTGCTGCAGCCATGCCACCCGGACAGGAACGCGGGGCCTAAATGGAAGGAGTCAGACAGCCCTTGCTGCAGCCATGCCACCCGGACAGGAACGCGGGACTCCTGGAGGCGCAGGGCTGGCAGCTGGCATGCGGGGCCCGTGGAGCCGTCCCAGGGCGAGGGCTAGCGCTGCCTGTGGAGGGGTGGGCCGAGGGATATGAGGGAGGAGACTGTGGTAGGAGATGCCTGTGGGGGAAGCCAGGCGGCCCTGGAAGCGGCGGAACTGCCGAGCCTGGCGCGGCGGGCGGAGCCGGCTCCGCAGCCTCTCCCGCCCGCGCGCCGGGCAGCCGGGCAGTAGAGGCCGGCCCTGCAAACGCGGACACTGGGCTGCAAAGCAGGCCCGCCCCCAGGCTGCCCCTTTACGGACCGGTGCGCGCATCCACAGGGGCGGGCCCCGGGCAAGGGAGCCCGCAGGTGCCTGGGTGGGTGGGGCTTCAGGGAGACTGGCGAGAGAGGCCCGGCCACCAGCGAGAGGCTCGGGGAAGACTGAGCGCCCCGCGACTCCCGCGCCGAGGCAGGCCGCGGCCCGACCCAGGCAGCGGCGCCCCGGCTCGGCCCCCAAGGGGCACAGCTGCCACAGGCAAGCTCTTGCGTCTCTGCAAGCAGGGTCCCTTCGGTCGTGCCCGAGTCTTTGCGACCCGAGGGCTGTGGCCTGCAGCCTCCTCTCTCAGGGAGCGGGGTTCTCCAGGCAAGAACGCGGGCGCATGCGGGCCAGTACTGGTCGCCACGCCCCTCTGGAGCACTGTCTGTCCTGCTGCCCTCGCCGCCAACGCCCCTGAGGACCTGGTGCTGCCAGAACCCCCGCGACCCAAGCTGCACCACCTCCACACCGGGCCCTCACGGGGCAGACCCAAGCCCTCCAGGGCAGCCGCAGGAGCAAACGCCAGGGGACAGCCACATGCAGAGGCGAAATAAGACCACAGTTGAAAGCCAGGGGCAGTGTGACTAAGGAAGAGGACCTCACGCCTCCCCACCAGCTGTACCAGCTGCAGATTACATCGACACACCCAGCTAGCAGACTCTGTGTCAATGGAGTATGTAAAGGGCCATTGAGCGCTCCCACAAAAGAAAACGCACCAGTTCTGATAGCTGTGGACACTGGAGGCAAGAACACAGAGGAGTAGGACCAGATTAGAATCTGAGCTGCCCCCACAGCAGGTCCAGAGACCAGCACAGTGCTGGAGGGCATCCTAGGGAGGTGAGGGGGACTTTCTCGCGTCCCCCAGCGCGGGAAAGGATGCTGACAGCAGTGACTCAAGAAAAACCTTTACTATTCTTATCTTTTGAATTGCTCTGTAGATTCTTTTGGATTTTTTTTTTTTTTTTTACTTTTTTCCTTTTCTCCCCCCCCATCCCCATTGTGGTTGGTATAGATTTTATTGGCATTATGAAATCTAATTAAGCTATTGAGCTTTTTTCTCAGTCACCATGTTTTATTGTTATAAACCTCTGTGTCTACACTGGGCTTTTGCAGTTCTGTGGAGTTTTCCTTAAAAAAAATTTTTTTTCTTTTTTTAATTTTTTAAGCAATTCTTCTTCTTCTACATTTATTCCTTTGTTTGCTTTTCCTGTTGTTCTTTGCCCATTCCAGTTAATCTTTATATAAATCTGCTTTTTCTACCTCTGTTTGACTTTGCATGTCTGTTCTTTCTGTCTTTCCTTTCCTCTCGGCATATTTGTTAGCTTTGTTTTCAGGCTTTATTCTGCACTTGGCGCCTCGCTTTGGTTTTGTTTTCTAGTTTGTTCTTTAGTTTTGTTCTTAACTGATGGATATAACTTCTGGTTTCTTTTGTTCACTGGGTCTATTGTACTTTATTTTTGTTGGGCTATTTTGATTTTGCTTATGAGTGTATATATATATGTGTATATGCCATTATTTTGATTACTATTATTTGCCTGGTTTTGTAACTGCCATTTGTCTGGGGTATATCATTGGTTTCTTATTTCTGGGTATTTGTTTTAATTTCACTCAAATGCCATAATAAACCACGTGTGGAGTCTTTATTCCTGACAAGAGATCAAGACCTGAGCCTTTGGAGTGGGAGAGCTGACTCCAAGACCGTAGACAACCAGAGAACTAACCCTAGGGGGGAATCAAATAGTGAGAACTCATACAAAGGAAACCACTTGAATACAGGATCCGACATCACCCAACCACCAGCAGCACCCTGTGCAGGACGCCTCATCTAAACAACAAACAAAGCAAAAATACAAACCCGGCCATCAGCAGGCAGGATCACCGCCTCACTCAGCCTTGCCCGTCAGAGGAAGAACAAGCAGTAAACTAAGCTTCCTATAGGGAGCTTGCACAAACCACTGGATCAAGTGTAGAAGGGCAAAAACCACAAAGAGGAAGGAATGCGACCTAGCAACCTGGGAAAAGGAGGCCTCAAACACAGTGAGTTAGAAAAGCAATGAAAAGGCAGAGAAATAATACAAAAATGAGGGAACACACTAGAAACACAGAGTCCAAGTAAATGAAGAGGAAATAGGCAAACTACCTGAAAAAGAATTCAAAATAATAATAGTAAAGATGATCAAAAACCTGAAAACACAATGGAAAAAATGCAAGGATCAATTAACAAGACCTAGAAGAATTAAAAAATAAACACACAGAGACAACACAATTACTGGAATTAAAAATACTCTAGAAGGAATCAGCAGAATATCTGAAGCAGAAGAATGAATCAGTGAGCTGGAAGATAAATTGGTAGAAATAACTTCTGAAGAGCAGAATAAAGTAAAAAGAATGAAAATAACTGAAGATAGTCTCAGAGACCTCTGGGACAATATCAAACACACCAACATTCGAATTATAGGGGGCCCAGAGGAAAAAGAGAAAAAGAAAGGGCATGAGAAAATTTTTGAAGAGATCATAGTTGAAAATTTCCCCAATATAGAAAAGGAAATAGTCAATCAAGTCCAAGAGTCCCAAAGAGTCCCATACAGGATAAACCCAAGGAGAAATATGCCAAGACACATACTAATGAAACTAACAAAGGCTAAACACAAAGAAAAAATATTAAAAGCAGCAAGGGAAAAGCAACAAGTAACATACAAGTCACATGTGTGTGACTGGTGATAGAAGCAAGATCCGATGCTGTAAAGAGCAATATTGCATAGGAACCTGGAATGTCAGGTCCATGAATCAAGGCAAATTGGAAGTGGTCAAACAAGAGATGGCAAGGGTGAACGACAACATTCTAGGAATCAGCGAACTAAAATGGACTGGAATGGGTGAATTTAACTCAGATGGCCATTGTATCTACTACTGCGGGCAAGAATCCCTTAGAAGAAATGGACTAGCAATCATGGTCAACAAGAGAGTCCAATATGCAGTACTTGGATGCAATCTCAAAAACGACAGAATGATCTCTGTTGTCTCCAAGGCAAACCATTCAATATCACGGTAATTCAAGTCTATGCCCCAGCCAGTAACGCTGAAGAAGCTGAAGTTGAACAGTTTTATGAAGACCTACAAGACCTTTTAGAACTAACACCCAAAAGAGATGTCCTTTTCATTATAGGAGACTGGAATGCAAAAGTAGGAAGTCAAGAAACAACTGGAGTAACAGGCAAATTTGGCCTTGGAATGCAGAATGGAGCAGGGCAAAGACTAATAGAGTTTTTCCAAGAAAATGCACTGGTCATAGCAAACACCCTCTTCCAACAACACAAGAGAAGACTCTACACATGGACATCACCAGATGGTCAACACCGAAATCAGATTGATTATATTCTTTGCAGCCAAAGATGGAGAAGCTCTATACAGTCAACAAAAACAAGACCAGGAGCTGACTGTGGCTCAGATCATGAACTCCTTATTACTAAATTCAGACTCAAATTGAAGAAAGTAGGGAAAACTGCTAGACCATTCAGGTATGAC
>SJYG01000641.1:920011-931426 GCA_006410535.1 Litocranius walleri | reverse complement strand
GTGAAAGAGGAAAGCGAAAAAGTTGGCTTAAAGCTCAACTTTCAGAAAACGAAGATCATGGCATCCAGTCCCATCACTTCATGGGAAATAGATGGGGAAACAGTGGATACAGTGTCAGACTTTATTTTGGGGGGCTTCAAAATCACTGCAGATGGTGACTGCAGCCATGAAATTAAAAGACGCTTACTCCTTGGAAGAAAAGTTAAGAAAAACCTAGTTAGCTTATTCAAAAGCAGAGACATTACTTTGCCAACAAAGGCCTGTCTAGTCAAGGCTATGGTTTTTCCAGTGGTCATGTATGGATGTGAGAGTTGGACTGTGAAGAAGGCTGAGTACCGAAGAATTGATGCTTTTGAACTGTGGTGTTGGAGAAGACTCTTGAGAGTCCCTTGGACTGCAAGGAGATCCAACCAGTCCATTCTGAAGGAGATCAACCCTGGGATTTCTTTGGAAGGAATGATGCTAAAGCTGAAACTCCAGTACTTTGGCCACCTCATGCGAAGAGTTGACTCATTGGAAAAGACTCTGATGCTGGGAGGGACTGGGGGCTGTAGGAGAAGAGGACCTCAGAGGATGAGATGGCTGGATGGCATCACGGACTCGATGCACGTGAGTCTGAGTGAACTCCGGAAGATGGTGATGAACAGAGAGGCCTGGCATGCTGTTATTCATGGGGTTGCAAAAAGTCGGACATGACTGAGCAACTGAACTGAACTGAACTGAACTGAACATACAAGGGAAACTCCATACCTTTAACAGCTGATGTTTCAGCAGAAACTCTGCAGTCCAAAAGGGAATGGCAGGATATATTTAAAGTACCAAAAGGGAAAACTCTGCAACCAAGATTACTGTACCTGGCAAGGATCACATTCAAAATTGATGTAGAAATCAAAAGTTTTTCAGACAAGCAAAAGTTAAAAGAAATCACCACCACCAAACCAGCTTTACAACAAATGTTAAAGGGACTTATATAGTCAAGAAATGCAAGAGAAGAAAGGTGAGGGGTCATGCCATCATGATTACCTGGGTCATGAAGATCTTTTTTGTACAGTTCTTGTGTATATTCTTGCCAGGTCTTCTTAATATCTTCTGCTTCTGTTAGGTCCCTACCATTTCTGTCCTTTATTGAGCCCATCTTTGCATGAAATGTTCCNTACCTGGGTCATGAAGATCTTTTTTGTACAGTTCTTGTGTATATTCTTGCCAGGTCTTCTTAATATCTTCTGCTTCTGTTAGGTCCCTACCATTTCTGTCCTTTATTGAGCCCATCTTTGCATGAAATGTTCCCTTGGTGTCTCTAATTTTCTTGAAGAGATCTCTAATCTTTCCCATTTTATTGTTTTCCTCTATTTATTTTCACTGATCACTGAGGAAGCCTTTCTTATCTCTCCTGGCTATTCTTTGGAACTCTGCATTCAACTGGGTATATCTTTCCTTTTCTCCTTTGCTTTTTGCTTCTATTCTTTTCACAGCTATTTGAAACAGTTTATAAGAAGGTACACATTTATGATACACATTTATGAGTAGATGACTTATTTCAAGTTTTAAAGGGAATATGTTTTCACTGCAATGAGAAATGTCACAATTTCCTCTTTTGAAATTCCTTCCTTCTTTAGAATCATCTGACTACCTGAATTCAAGTCTTATGTCCAACACTTTGTAGATTTATGACCTTGAAGTCAAGTATTAACCTTTCCAAGCTATGATTTCTGCATTTGTTAAAAGACACAATAGTAGCATATAGTGTATGTGTAAGCCCCAAGCAAATCATAAATATTATTATTATCCTAGATGATTTGTGGAACATCAACTCTGCCCTAAGAAACCCATTTGCTTTTCTTTATTTGAAAGGAAATGGCAGTCATCTTTACTTCCTAAGAGGAACAAGTGAAGTCGCTCAGTCTTGTCCGAGTCTTTGTGACCCCATGGAGTGTAGCCTACCAGGCTTCTCCATCTGTGGGATTTTCCAGGCAAGGGAACTGGAGTGGGTTGCCATTTCCTTCTCCAGGGGAGAGTGAAACTCACTCAGTTGTGTCTGACTCTTTAGTCCATGGAATTCTCCAGACCAAGAATATTGCAGTGGGGAGCCTATCCCTTCTCCAGCGGATCTTCCAGCCCCAGGAATCAAACTGGGGTCTCCTGCATTGCAGGCAGACGCTTTACCCTATGAGAAGAGGAACAGCTAGTAAATAAATCCTTATTAGTTTTAAATAACTTCATCCTTTATTTCAGTCCATGCTTTGGGTATTAACCATTTTAGCAAATAATGTTCACATGAAAAGATGCATTAATGTATTAAGTGATTTTTATACCCATAGGCGTTACCTTACTATAAGATGCCTGAGGAGTTGTTAAGATACCTGATGGTGGGGTGGGAAGGGCAGTAATGACACTGGGGTGAGCACCGTGGTCCACAGAGGGAAGCTAAGGCAGTGCGAGGGCCCGTGCGGGATGCGGCTAGACTGTCGGGGGAGGATGTCCCTGGGGTCCTGTGGTTAAGGCTGTGCTCCCAGTGCCAGGGGCCTGGGTTGATCCCTAGCAGGGAACTAGATCCGCACGCCACAGCTAAGACCCAGCAAAGCCAGGAAAGAAATATTAAAGCTACACATCAAAGTGTTGTTGGGAAATGGTAGTCTTCCTTGACTCTGGACATTGGGCCTGAAGACAGCTTTGGCTGAGACCATGGTTTGCATTTTATTTGGGCTTCCCTGATAGCCCAGCTGGTAAAGAATCTGCCTGCAATGCAGGAGACCCCAGTTTGATTCCTGGGCTGGGAAGATCTGCTAGAGAAGGGATAGGCTACCCACTGCAGCATTCTTGACCTGGAGAATTCCATGGACTCGCTCAGCTGGATGCGACTGAGTGAGTTTCACTTTCACTTTATGCCTTTTAAATCATGTTCTTTGTGATGGAACTTTGGTCCTGAAGGTGGTAGGATTGGATATCTGAGTAGGGCTGAGTCACTAAAGAGTCAAAGGGGAAAGAGTGATGCTTATGAGCTGCCAACTACGCAGGTGGGATGTCAGAGAAGGGTGGTGGGCTTCCTGAGAATCCTGTCAGGCATGAGCCGGGAGGGTGCAGGCAGGAGGGTGCCACAGATAATGGGGATGTTTGGGAGCTGCTGACTCCTGGGCACCGGGGAGGCAGATAAACAGCAGTGCCAAGTGTATTGGGTTGCAGGTAACACTGTCTCCATTGCGGCCTCCAGACCCAGAGTCTAAGGTGCAGAGGTGGCACTGAGCTCAGAACAAGTCAGAAACACAGTGCAAAACGAGACAAAGCAAAACCCAAAGAAACAGGGGCTCAGAGCCAGAGGCCAGCGCCCTCAGAGTCGGCGCTGTCGGGAGTCTGCTTTGCCTAACCCTTCATACACCACGAGGTAGCTGCTGCCTTTATTTATCGATGTGGAAACAGACACAGGGAGATTAAGGACTTTGCCCAAGACCACAGAGGCAGAGCAAGACTTCTAATGCACCTTACCTGGCTCCAGATCCGCGGCTCTGAGCCACAATGCCTTGTTTGTGGTCCCTGGGCACAGGGAGCTTAGAGTGTGGAGAAAAATACTCTCCCAGCTGAAAACAGCGCAGCGGGATTTGTCTGCTTGCTGAGCCATGGTGAGACTGGGGACCCCAGGACCGAGAGACCGGGGTCGTGCTCTGGGCTTGGGTGGTGAGAGGCTGCTGCTCATTTCGGTGTTCAGCACAGGGCTCTTGACTACTCCCTGCCCTTCACCCCAAATAAATAAATGGCATCCTGATAGGGAAAACCAGAGAACGCGGCTGGTGAGCTGAGTCTTGGCAGAGCAGTACTGATGCATGTCTGTGTTTCACGGCGGGTGGGAGCAGGGTATTCCAGCAAAATGGCTGGGGTAGAGAATTAGGGAAGGGGCGGGTGGGGAGAGGCAGGAAGTGGCCTGAGAGATAAAAGAGGAGTGATGCAGACATCTGAAGGATGTGGATGGCCTGGGGTGTCTGTGCTGCTTCTCAAGAGTGGATTTCTAGTTCCTGTGGAACTGACTATGGAAGGTCACGGGTCTGATGAGCCAAGAGGGCCGTGATCTTGGCAGCATGCCCATTAGCTATGCTGCAAAGGAACTGTCTCATCCATTCATCCATCCTTCCATCAGCCTGTGAGTTAATTCACTCAGTTAATATTAATTGGGCACCTGGTATTCAATCAAGCTCCGTGCAAAGCTCTGGAATTGCAACGATGTTAAAAAAAGCAGTCCCATGTCCCAGTCCTTATAGTCTAGTGAGGGAGACAGATTTAATCACACATAGAGACAAAGCAGAAACTGTGACCAGTGGGAATACTGGAGCTGCATAGAATAATAAGGAAGTCTCTGTATTTCATCAAAACGTAGAGGCAGTGTTTATCCAATGCATTGCTCTTCTAGTGTTTCCCTGCTGGCTCAGTGGTAAAGAATCCGCCTGCCAATGCAGGAGACAGCTTCAGTCCCTGGGTCAGGAAGATCCCCTGGAGAGGGAAATGGCAACCCACTCCAGTGTTTTTGCCTGGGAAATCCTATGGACAGAGGAGCCTGGTGGGCCACCATCCATGGGGTTGCAAACAGGTGGCCATGCCCGAGCGAGTGAGCACACGTGCACAGGCAGCCTAAATGCTTCTGGAGGGAGAGTTTGAGAGAATCATACTTGCGTTTTAGAAGCCGTGATTTTGGCTGCAGCAAGAAAGACGAATGCAGAGTGGACGGAAGCTTAGTGGATGGGGCTGCAGTCTAGCCTATGACTTCATTTCTCTGCAGGAAGGATAACCTGGAGAGACTGAGGCCCACTCTGGACCTAACTGATGGAAGGGGGTAGTCCTCAGACCTGGTGAGTCAGAGAGCATCACCCATGCTGAGAGGTCCCTGGGTGATGGAGGGTCCCGGGAAAGGCCTTGGTGGCCTCTGAAGGTGTGGTCCGGCTCTCTCATATCTTATAGCATAGTACTCACCACTTTTTGTTGGTGTTGTTCTCAAGTGAGCTGCCAAGAAGCTGTAACTTTTTTGAAAGAGATTTTCACAGCACAGATGATAATTTTTTCTTAAATTCTCACCTGTCTTATATTTTTAATGAGAATTTCCTACAATTCAGTAACTTGGGACTGGTTCTATGCTCGGAGAAAGGCAGAATGTATAGTCTCAGTGGGCAAATTTGCTGTGGTTGGTCTTTCTGCAGATGCCCTAGCTATGGCTTTTTATTAAGAGTATTTTATTTTTAAACTCTCAAGATAGTGTTAGGAGAGAGTGATTTCCAACACTTTAAAGAGATTTAAAATTTGATATTGTTTTACAATTTCACTATATAGATAAGCATATGATTATATAAACAGGCATCAGTGGGATCATATCACACATACTGGGATTTTATTTAGTGAAATTATATTTTTCCTGTTTCCTTTTTCATTTGCTTTTCTGTATTACCTATCCTTCCTGGTCCATAACCACCTGCTGCCCAGTAACCCACGATATTTATTTTTATTTGTTTAAGAGGATATGGGCATGTTTTAAGCACTTGATGAGCTTTAGGAACCTGGTGAACCCTGTGAGTTTCTTTTCAGAATAATACTCTTAAATACATAAAACAAAATGCATAGGAAACAAAGTAAACCAATTCTACTGAAATATAGTTATTAAATCTTAAAGAAAACACTGTGGTACAAAATATCTTATTATTTAATAAAAGATTCAGTGTCAGGTCAAATAGCTGGTATATTTCTAAAATAATAATGAGCATAAATAACATTCTGAGACACCGGCAACCCCTCTGATGCGATATGGAAATACTTGTGACTGTGTCTCTAACACAGTCACAGGTGCTGTGGGAGGTGCTGCAGTTTGTTCTCTGCATTCATAGTTGGAGGAAGTGCTAAGCTTCAGCTGGATGCTGCGAAAATCATTTTTCTATTCTAATTTGTGCACCTACTGCAGGTCAGAACAACACCTTTTGGTGGAGGAATTCCTTTTCTGCTAAATGAACACGGTATGTTGTAGTCTGTCTTCAGAGCTCATAAGACGGTAGTTTGGTATCCAGAGAAATCAAAGTTTATGTTTGCCATGTTGGTGGAGGAACACACGGGAATTGCTTTTGTGCTGAATCTTAAAAAATGATACAAATGAAATCATTTACAAAACAGAAATAGACTCATAGACATAGAAAGCAGTTTATGGTTACCAAAGGGAAAGTGGGTGGGGAGGAATGAAATAGGAATTTGGGATTAACAGATGCTCACTACTTAAAATTTTTTAAAAATTAATTAACTTATTTTAATTGGAGGCTAATTACTTTACAATATTGTGGTGGTTTTTGCCATACATGAATCCACCATGGGTGTACACATGTTCCCCATCCTGAACCCCATCTCACCTCCCTCCCCATCCTATCCCTTTGGGTCATTCCAATGCACCAGCCCCTAGCATCCTGTATCCTGCATCGATCCTGGACCAGGAGTCTGTTTCACATATGATAATATACATGTTTCAATGCCAATCTCCCAAATCATCCCACCCTTGCTCTCTCCCACCGAGTCCAAAAGACTGTTCTTTATATCTGTGTCTCTTTTGCTGTCTCTCATATACGGTCATCGTTACCATCTTTCTAAATTCCATATGTATGTGTTAATATACTATATTGGTGTTTTTCTTTCTGACTTACTGTATTGGTGTTTTTCTTTCTGACTTACTTCATTCTGTATAATAAGCTCCAGGTTCATCCACCTCATTAGAACTGACTCAAATGCATTCTTTTAATAGCTGAGTAATACTCCATTGTGTATATGTACCACAGTTTTCTTTTCCATTCATCTGCCGATGGACAGCTAAGTTGCTTCCATGTCCTGGCTATTGTAAACAGTGCTGCGATGAACACTGGGATACACGTGTCTCTTTTAATTCTGGTTTCCTTGGTGTGTATGCCCAGCAAGGGGATTGCTGGGTCATAAGGCAGTTCTGTTTCCCATTTTTTAAAGAATCTCCACACTGTTCTCCATAGTGGCTGTACTAGTTTGCATTCCCACCAACAGTGTAAGAGGGTTCCCTTTTCTCCACACCCTCTCCAGCATTTATTGCTTGTAGACTTTTGGATCATAGCCATTCTGACTGGTCTGAAATGGTACCTCATTGTGGTTTTGATTTGCATTTCTCTGATAATGAGTGATGTTGAGCATCTTTTCATGTGTTTGTTAGCCATCTGTATGTCTTCTTTGGAGAAATGTCTGTTTAGTTCTTTGGCGCAGTTTTTAATTGGGTCATTTTTTTTTCTGGTATTGAGTTGAATGAGCTGCTTGTATATTTTTGATTAATTCTTTGTCAGTTGTTTTTTTTGCTATCATTTTCTCCCATTCTGAAGGCTGTCTTTTTACCTTGCTTATAGTTTCCTTCATTGTGGAAAAGCCTTTAAGTTTAATTAAATCTCATTTTTTAATTTTTGCTTTTATTTCCAATACTCTGGGAGGTGGGTCATAGAGGATCCTGCTGTGATTTATGTCAGAAAGTGTTCTGCCTATGTTTCCCTCTAGGAGTTTTATAGTTTCTGGTCTTACATTTAGATCTTTAATCCATTTTGAGTTTATTTTTGTGTATGGTGTTTGAAAGTGTTCTGGTTTCATTCTTTTACAAGTGGTTGACCAGTTTTCCCAGCACCACTTGTTAAAGAGATGGTCTTTTCTCCATTGTATATTCTTGCCTCCTTTGTCAAAAATAAGGTGTACATAGGTGCATGGATTTACCTCTGGGCTTTCTATTTTGTTCCATTGATCTATATTTCTGTCTTTGTGCCAGTACCATACTGTCTTGATGACTGTGGCTTTGTAGTATAGTCTGAAGTCAGGCAGGTTGTTCCTCAAGTTCCATTCTTCTTTTTCAAAATTGCTTTGGATATTTGAGGTTTCCTGTGTTTCCATACAAATTGTGAAACTATTCTAGTTCTGTGAAAAATACCACTGGTAGCTTGATAGGGATTGCATTGAATCTGTAGATTGCTTTGGGTAGTTTACTCATTTTCACTGTATTGATTCTTCCAATCCATGAACATGGTATATTTTTCCATCTGTTTGTGTCATCTTAGATTTCTTTCATCAGTGTTTTATAGTTTTCTATATATAGGTCTCTGGATTCTTTAGGTAGATTTATCTCTAAGTATTTTATTCTTTTCGTTGCAGTGGTGAATGGAATTGTCTCCTTGGTTTCTCTTTCTGTTTTCTCGTTGTCGGTGTATAGGATGCAAGGGGTTTATGTGTATTAATTTATCCTGCAACTTCATTCATTGATTAGCTCTGGTAATTTTCTGGTGGAGTCTTTAGGGTTTTCTGTGTAGAGGATCGTGTCATCTGCAGACAGTGAGAGTTTTATTTCTTCTTTTTCAATTTGGATTCCTTTTATTTCTTTTTCTTCTCTGATTGTTGTGGCTAAAACTTCCAAAGCTTTGTTGAATGGTAGTGGTGAGAGTGGGCACCCTTGTCTTATTCCTGACTTTAGGGGAAATGCTTTCAATTTTTCACCATTAAGGATAATGTTTGCTCTGGGCTTATCATATATGACTTTTATTATGTTGAGGTATGTTCCGTCTGTGCCTGCTTTTGGAGAGTTTTTTTTTTTTTTTTTTAATCATAAATGGGTGTTGAATTTTGTCAAAGGCTTTCTCTGCATCTGTTGAGATAACTATATGGCCTTTATGTTTCAGTTTGTTAATGTGGTGTATCACATTGATTGATTTGCAAATATTGAAGAATCCTTGCATCCCTGGGATAAACCCAACTTGATCCTGATGTATGATCTTTTTAATATGTTGTTGGATTCTTTTTGCTAGAATTTTGTTAAGGATTTTGCATCTATGTTCATCAGTGATATTGAAAGGTTGTTGTTGAATTACAACACTGGGATCCTTGGCCCCCGGAGGAGAAGAATTCAATCCAGGGCCAGAGACGAGGCTTGATCGCTCAGAGCTTTTGTGTAACAAAGTTTTATTAAAGTATAAAGGAGATAGAGAAAGCTTCTGACATAGGCATCAGAAGGGGGCAGAAAGAGTACCCCCCTGCTAGTCTTTAGCTGGGTGTTATATAGTCACCAGCAGTCTGTTAATGAAAGAAAGGAATGTCTCAAAACTCAGAATGGCACCAGGCCCCTCACCCATAAGATGTATTTTAGGATAATCTTGGCTTCAAATGGTTTATCTTGGGCCATAAAATGATTAACTTGAACCTTGAAGAAGGACAGATCACCATACAAATAGTTTCATTTACATAGATTAGAGGAACAATATCGGAGTATAACATACTGACTTATCAAGTAGGTTCTGAGCCCAAAAGGCGGAACCAACTTGAAGACAGAGCTTGGGGTAAATGCACAGTACATTAGCATAGCTTAAGATAAACATTTCCATAAGAAAAAGGCAACGGTTAACTCCAGGTGAAACCAGGTGTCATTATGGCAACACAGAATTTTAAGAGAAACCTCCTTTTAAATTTGTATAGAGAAGGAAAAAGTATCACTAGTTTGTTTCCTCCTGCCACTTAAGAGAGATAAAATGTCTGACACTTGCAGGCTATTTCCTCCGTTTGGAGACCCCTGGCCTTCCTGCCTGTTACCCTATCAATATTGGCCTATAGTTTTCTTTTTTTGTGGCATTTTTGTCTAGTTTTGGTGTCAGAGTGATGGTGGCCTCATAAAATGAGTTTGGGAATTTTCCTTCCTCTGTAATTTTCTGGAACAGTTTGAGTAGGATAGATATTAGCTCTCCTCTAAATTTTTGGTAGAATTCACCTGTGAAGCCATCTGGTCCTGGGCTTTTGTTTGATGAAAGATTTTTGGTTACAGTTTCAGTTTCAGTGCTTGTGATGAGTCTGTTAAGATTTTCTATTTCTTCCTGGTTCAGCTTTGGAAGGTTATACTTTTCTAAAAATTCATCCCTTTCTTCCAAGTTGTCCATTTTATTGGCATATAGTTGCTGATAATAGTCTCTTACGATCCTTTGTATTTCTGTGTTGTCTATTGTGATTTCTCCATCTTCATTTCTGATTTTGTTGATTTGATCCTTCTCCCTTTTTTTCTTGAGAAGTCTGGCTATTGGTTTATCTATTTTATTTATTTTCTCAAAGAACCAGCTTTTAGTTTTGTTGATTTTTGCTATAGTCTCCTTTGTTTCCTTTTCACCTGTCTCTGCCCTAATTTTTATGCTTTCTTTGACTCTCCTAACCCTGAGGATCTTCCCTTCTTCTTTTTCTAGTTGCCTTAGGTGTAAAGTCGGGTTATCCATTCGATTTCCTCTCGTTTCCTGAGGCAAGCTTTACTGCGTTGCTCTCGCTGAATCCGGTAGGTTTCGGGTTGTCAAGTTTCCATTGTTCATTTGTTTCTATGCACATTTTGATTTATTCTGTGATTTCTTGGTTATTCAGAAGCGTGTTGTTTGGCCGCCATATGTTTCCATTTTTAATAGTTTTTTTCCCCTATGGTTGACATCTAATCTTAATGCATGTGATCAGAAAAGATGCTTGAAATGATTTCAGTTTCTTTGACCTTACCAAGGCTAGAGTTATGGCCAGGGATGTGGTATATCCTGGAGAATCTTCCATGTGCATTTGAGAAAAAAGTGAAATTCATTGTTTTGGGGTGAAATGTCCTATAAATATCAATTAGGTGTAACTGGTCCACTGTATCATTTAAAGCTTGTGTTTCCTTGCTAATTTTCTGTTTGATTGATCTATCCATAGGTGTGAGTGGGGTATTAAGTTCAGTTCAGTCACTCAGTCGTGTCCGACTCTTTGCGACCCCATGAATCACAGCACACCAGGCCTCCCTGTCCATTGCCACCTCCCAGAGTTCACTCAGACTCATGTCCATCGAGTCTGTGATGCCATCCAGCCATCTCATCCTCTGTTGTCCGCTTCTCCACCTGCCCCCAATCCCTCCCAGCATCAGAGTCTTTTCCAATGAGTCAACTCTTCGCATGAGGTGGCCAAAGTACTGGAGTTTCAGCTTTAGCATCATTCCTTCCAAAGAAATCCCAGGGTCGATCTCCTTCAGAATGGACTGGTTGGATCTCCTTGCAGTCTAAGGGACTCTCAAGAGTCTTCTCCAACACCACAGTTCAAAAGCATCAATTCTTTGGCACTCAGCCTTCTTCACAGTCCAACTCTCACATCCATACATGACCACAGGAAAAAACCATAGCCTTGACTGGACGGACCTTAGTCGGCCAAGTAATGTCTCTGCTTTTGAATATACTATCTAGGTTGGTCATAACTTTTCTTCCAAAGAGTATGCATCTTTTAATTTCATGGCTGCAGTCACCATCTGCAGTGATTTGGAAGCTCAAAAAAATAAAGTCTGACACTCTTTCCACTGTTTCCCCATCTATTTCCCATGAAGTGATGGAACCGGATGCCATGATCTTCGCTTTCTGAATGTTGAGCTTTAAGCCA
>SJYG01000641.1:863756-914475 GCA_006410535.1 Litocranius walleri | reverse complement strand
ATTCAGAAGGCTGTCTTTTCACCTTGCTTATAGTTTCCTTTGTTGTGCAGAAGCTTTTAATTTTAATTAGATCCCATTTGTTTATTTTTGCTTTTATTTCCAGTATTCTGGGAGGTGGATCATAGAGGATCCTGCTGTGATTTATGTCGGAGAGTGTTTTGCCTATGTTCTCCTCTAGGAGTTTTATAGTTTCTGGTCTTACATTTAGATCTTTAATCCATTTTGAGTTTATTTTTGTGGATGGTGTTAGAAAGTGTTCTAGTTTCATTTTTTTACAGGTGGTTGACCAGTTTTCTCAGCACCACTTGTTATAAGGTAATTATTGACACGTATGATCCTGTTGCCATTTAATTTGTTGTTTCGGATTTGTTTTTATAAAGCTTTTCTGTGTTTCCTGTCTAGAGANTCCTCTAGGAGTTTTATAGTTTCTGGTCTTACATTTAGATCTTTAATCCATTTTGAGTTTATTTTTGTGGATGGTGTTAGAAAGTGTTCTAGTTTCATTTTTTTACAGGTGGTTGACCAGTTTTCTCAGCACCACTTGTTATAAGGTAATTATTGACACGTATGATCCTGTTGCCATTTAATTTGTTGTTTCGGATTTGTTTTTATAAAGCTTTTCTGTGTTTCCTGTCTAGAGAACATCCTTTAGCATTTGTTGAAGAGTTGGTTTGGTGGTGCTGAATTCTCTCAGCTTTTGTTTGTCTGTAAAGTTTTTAATTTCTCCTTCATATCTGAATGAGATACTCACTACCAAATATATGAACAACAAGGTCCCACTGTATAACAAAGGCAGCTACATTCTGTATTGTGTAATAATCTATAATGGAGAAGAATCTGAAAATATCATGTATATATATTGTATACTATATGTGTACATATAAAAACTGACTCACTTTGCTGCACATTTGAAACTAACACAACATCGTAAATCAACTGCAGTTCAATAAGAGAATCCTAGGTTTGAAGCAGACCCCTGCACATGGCGTCTGAAAGGGCAGCTGGGTGCATTTGAAGGAGTTCTGTGTTTTCTCATCTCCTGTTCTTTTCTCTGATGAATTCCTTCCTGAACTCAGAAAGGGCTATCCAATTATAAAATCCACTCACTCAACTGTAGAAACCTTTTGCCCAACTGTGAAACTGTAACAATAAAGAACCATCTTCAGCGTCCTCCTCTCCCTCACCCTCATATCTAGCCCATCCCCAGGGGCCACCAGCTTTCTCTCTGAAAGTTCTCCCCAAGCCACTCATGTCTGTCTGTCTCCACTGCCATCTCCCAATCCAATCCCCATCTTCTCTGACTTAGTCTCTTGGATTCCAATTTTCCTTCTCTGTGACTTGTTCTCCATAATGATTTTATAACCCATTCAGTTAATTATGATCAATTAATCTTTGACTAAAGAGGCAAGAATACACAATGGACAAAATGCAGTCTCTTCAATAAGTGGTGCTGGGAAAACTGGACAGATACATGGAAAAGAATGAAATTAGAACATTCTTTAACACCATACACAAAATAAACTCAAAATGGAATAACAACCTATATGTAAGATCTGAAGCCATAGAACTCCTAGAAGAAAGCATAGGCAAAATACTTTTTGACATATATTGTAGTAATAATTTTTTGTCTTCCAAGGAAAAAGAAACAAAAGCAAGAAGAAAACAAATGGGACCTAATTAGACTTAAATGTTTTTTTTTTTTTTAACAAAAAAGGAAACCGTCAGCAATATGAAAAGACAACCTACTGAATGGGAGAAAATATTTGCAAATAATATGATTGATAAGGGCTAATATCTAAAATCTATAGACAGTTTATACAACTCAACATCAAAAAACCAAACAACCCCATTAAGAAATGGGCAGAAGAACTGAATAGACATTTTTTCCAAATAAGACATACAGGTGTCCAATAGGCATGTGAAAAGATGCTAATCATCAGATAAATGCAAGAGAAGTACAAATACTGTATATTACTTACATGTGGGATCTAAGAATGAAACAAACTAGTTATTACAGCACAGAAGACACAGACTCACAGATACAGAGAGCAAACTAGTCATACTAGTGGGGAGAGGGAAGGAGGAGGGGCAAGATGGGGCAGTTAAGTATGAACCACTACGTACAAAATAAATAAGCCACAAGATATACTGTACAGCACAGGGAATACAGCCAATATTTTATGATAACTTTGAATGGAGTATAACCTTTAAAAATTGTGATTCAGTATGTTGAACACCTGAAATGTACATAATATGGTAAATCAACTATATGTCAAAAAAACAAACAAAAGTTCACTTCAAACAAAAAGCACCTTCATGGTCACTGCCTTGTCATGACAAAGGGGCTCGCATAACTCAGCGAAGCTATGAGCCATGCCGTGCAGGGCCACCCACAGTGGATGGGTCATAGCGGAGAGTTCTGACAAAGCGTGATCCACTGGAGGGGGGAATGGGAACCACCCCAGTGTACTTGCTGTGAGAACCCCATGAACCATATAAAAAGCCAGAAAGACACGACGCCAAAAGATGAGTCCCCCAGGTCTGAAGGGGTCCAGTGTGCTACTGGGGAAGAGCAGAGGAGAATTAACAATAGTCCCAGAGTGAATGAAGCGGCTGGGCCAAAGTGGATAGGATGCTCAGCTGTTGGTGCGTCTGGTGATGAAAGTAAAGAACGGTATTGTATAAGAACCTGGAATGTTAGGACTGCGAATCAAGGAAAACTGGACACGGTCAAGCAGGAGATGATGAGGATAAACATCGACATCCTAGGAATCAGAGAACTAAAGTGGACAGGGATGGGTGAATTTAATTCGGGTGACCATTATATCCACTACTGTGGGCAAGAATCCCATAGAAGAAACAGAGTAGCCCCCACAGTCAATGAACGAGTCTGAAATACAGTACTTGGGTCCAACCTCAGAAATGACAGAATAATCTCAGTTCATTCCCAAGGCAAGCCATTCAACATCAGAGTAATCCAAGTCGATGCCCCTACCACCAATGCCGAAGAAGGTGGAGTTGGTCAGTGCCATGAAGACCACCTGGAACTAACACCTAAAAAGATGTTCTATTCACCCTCAGGGATTGGAATGCAGTTGGGAAGTCAAGATATACCTGGAGTAACAGGCAAGTTTGGCCTTGGAGAACAAAGTGAGGTAGGACGAAGGCTAACTGAACTCTGCCAAGAGAATGCACTAGCATAGCAAATACTCTTTTTCAATAGCACAGGAGATGACTTTACACATGGACACCACCCAATGGCCAGTACTAAAATCAAATCGATACATTCTTTGAAGCTGAAGAAGGAGAAGCTCTATACAGTCAGCAAAAACAAGACCTGGAGCTGACTGTGGCTCAGATCATCAGCTTCTTAGAGCAACATTCAGGTTTAATCTAAAGAAAACCAGGAAAAATACTAGGCCAGCCAGGTATGACTTAAATCAAATCCAATATGAATTCTCAGTAGAGGTAGCGAATAGATTCAAAGGACTGGATTAGATAACCATGTGCCTGAAGAACTATGGAGAGAGGCCCATAACTATGGAGAGAGGCCCATAATGGTACAGGAGGCAGTGAACAAAACCATCCCAAAGAAAAAGAAAAGCAAGAAGGCAAAGTGGTTATCAGAAGAGGCTTTATGAATAGGGAAAGGATGAAGAGAAGCAAAAAGCAAGGGAGAGAGGGAAAGGTACACCGAGTAAGACATGGAGTTTTCAGAGTAGCTAGAAGGGACAAGAAGGCCTCCTTCAGTGAGCAGTGTTTAATAATAGAAGAGAACAACAAAACAGGAAGGGCTGGAGATCTCTTCAGGAAAACTGGAAACGTGAAGGGAGCTTTCCAGCCAAGCATGGGTACAATAAAGGATAAAAAAGGCAGAGACTTGGTAGCTGCTGAAGAGATCAAAAAGAGATGGGAAGAACACACAGAAGAACTGTATAAAAAAGATCTTAATGAAACGGATTATTATGATGGTGTGGTTAGTCACCCAGAGCCAGACATTCTGGAGTGTGAAATCAAGTGGGCATTAAGAAGCACTGCTGTTAATAAAGCTAGTGGATGTGATGAAATCCCAGCAGAACTATTCAAATCCCTAAAGGAGGATGCCATCAAGGTTTTGCATTCATTATGTCAGCAAATCTGGAAGACTCAGCAGTGGCCACAGGACTGGAATAGGTCAATCCTCATCCCAGTTCCCAAGAAGGGTAGTACCAAAGAGTGTGCTAACCGTCATACATGCTAGTAAGGTCATGCTTAAAACCTTGCATGCTAGGCTTCAGCATTATGTGAACCAAGAACTTCCAGATGTCCAAGCTGGGTTTAGAAAAGGAAGAGGAACTAGAGATCAAATTGCCAACATTCGCTGAATTATAGCAAAAGCAAGGGAATTTCAGGAAAACATCTATCTCTGTTTTATTGATTACACTAATGCCTTTGACTGTGTAGATCATGACAAACTGTGGAAAGCTCTTAGAAAGATGTGAATACCAGATCACCTTACCTGTCTCCCGAGAAACCTGTATGTGGGTCAAGAAGCAACAGTTTGAACACTGTATGAGCAACTGACTGGTTCAAGATTGAGAAAATAGTATAACAGGGCTGTCTGCTGTCACCTTGTTTGTTTAACTAATACGCTGAGCACATCATGAGAAATGCTGGGCTAGATAAGTTACAAGCCAGAATCAAGACAGGAGGGAGAAACAACAACCTCAGATATGTGGATATGTGGACTCTAATGGCAGAAAGTGAAGAGCCTCTTGAGGGTGAAGGAGGAGAGTGAAAAAGCCAGCTTAAGAATAAATATTAAAAAAGCTAAGACCATGGGATCTGGCCCCATTACTGCATGGCAAATAGAAGGGGAAAAGCTGGAAGTAATGACAGATTTCCTCTTCTTGGGCTCCAAAAAATCACTGCAGATGGTGACTGCAGCCATGAAATCAGAAGACGATTGCTTCTCGGCAGGAAAGCAACGACAAACCTAGACAGTGTGTTGGAAAGCAGACATTACTCTGCTGACAAAGGTCCATACAGCGAAGGCTATGGTCTTCCCGGTGGTCACATATGGTTGTGAGAGCTGGACTGCAAAGAAGGCAGGACACCAAAGAATTGATGCCTTTGAACTCAGGTGCTTGAGAAGACTCCTAAGCATCCCTTGGACTGCAAGGAGATCAAACCAGTCAATCTTAAGGGAGATCAATCCTGAATATTCACTGGAAGTACTGATGCTGAAGCTGAAGCTCCAGTATTTTGGTCATCTGATGCACACTGATGACTTTTTGGAAAAGTCCCTGATTTTGGGGAAGATTGAGGGCAGGAGAAGAGGTCATCAGAGGATGAGATGGCTGGACAGCATCACCAAGGCAATGAACGTGAACTTGAGTGAACTCCGGGAGTTGGTGATGGACAGGGAGGCTTGGTGTGCTGCGATTCATGGGGTCACAAAGAGTCGGACACGACTGGATGGCTGAACAACAGCAGCAATGTAGTGAACCTGAAATGTTTATAATATTGAAAATCAACTAAACGTCAGTAATACAAACAAAACCCACTTCAGGGCCACCCTCAGCATTGCTCATCATTAAAGAAATGCAAATCGGAACCACAGTGAGGTATCATCTCACCCTGGCCAGAATGGCCATCATCAAAAAGTCTACAGACAATAAAAGCTGGATAGGATGTGGAGAAAAGGGAACTTGCCCTATTGGTGGGAACATAAATTGATGCAGCCACTATGGAGAACAATATGGAGATTACTTAAAAAACCAGGAATAAAGCTCCCAATAATCCCACTACTGAGCATACACCTCAAGGAAACCATAACTGAAAAAGACACACGCACCCCAATGTTCATTGCAGCACTGTATTTACAATAGCTAGGACATGTAGGCAACCTGATGTCCACTGACGGCTGAGTATATAAAAAAGTCGTGGCACATATGCACAGTGGATTATTACTCAGCCATGAAAAGAAACACATCTGATTCAGTTCTAACAAAGTGGATGAAACTAGAAAGTCAGAAAAAGGAAAACAAGTATCATCTAGTAACAGGCATATATGGAGTCCGCTGCACTCATCTCACACGCTAGTAAAGTAATGCTCAAAATTCTCCAAGCCAGGCTTCAGCAATATGTGAACCGTGAACTCCCTGATGTTCAAGCTGATTTTAGAAAAGGCAGAGGAACCAGAGATCAAATGGCCAACATCCGCTGGATCATGGAAAAAGCAAGAGAGTTCCAGAAAACCATCTATTTCTGCTTCATTGACTATGCCAAAGCCTTTGTGTGGATCACAATCAACTGTGGAAAATTCTGAAAGAGATGGGAATACCAGACCACCTCACCTGCCCCTTGAGAAACCTGTATGCAGGTCAGGAAGCAACAGTTAGAACTGGACATGGAACAACAGACTGGTTCCAAATAGGAAAAGGAGTACGTCAAGGCTGTATATTGTCACCCTGCTTATTTAACTTCTGTGCAGAGTACATCATGAGAAACGCTGGACTGGAAGAAACACAAGCTGGAATCAAGATTGCTGGGAGAAATATCAATAACCTCAGATATGCAGATGACATCACCCTTATGGCAGAAAGTGAAGAGGAACTCAAAAGCCTCTTGATGAAAGTGAAAGAGGAGAGGGAAAAAGTTGGCTTAAAGCTCAGCATTCAGTAAACAAAGATCATGGCATCTTGTCCCATCACTCCATGGGAAATAGATGGGGAAACAGTGGAAACAGTGTCAGACTTTATTTTGGGGGGCTCCAAAATCACTGCAGATGGTGATTGCAGCCATGAAATTAAAAGATGCTTACTCCTTGGAAGGAAAGTTATGACCAACCTAGATAGCATATTCAAAAGCAGAGTCATTACTTTGCCGACTAAGGTCTGTCTAGTCAAGGCTATGGTTTTTCCTGTGGTCATGTGTGGATGTGACAGTTGGACTGTGAAGAAGACTGAGCACCGAAGAATTGATGCTTTTGAACTGTGGTGTTGGAGAAGACTCTGGAGAGTCCCTTGGACTGCAAGGAGATCTAACCAGTGCATTCTGAAGATCAACCCTGGGATTTCTTTGAAAGGAATGATGCTGAAGCTGAAACTCCAGTACTTTGTCCACCTCATGCAAAGAGTTGACTCACTGGAAAAGACTCTGGTGCTGGGAGGGATTAGGGCAGGAGGAGAAGGGGACGACCGAGGATGAGATGGCTGGAAGGCATCACGGACTCGATGGACGTGAGTCTGAGTGATCTCCAGGAGATGGTGATGGACAGGGAGGCCTGGCGTGCTGCGATTCATGGGGTCGCAAAGAGTCGGACACGACTGAGCAACTGAACTGAACTGAACAGAAAGGTGGCACTGACGACGCTATCCGCAGGGCAGCAGTGGAGATGCAGCGGGAGAAGACAGCACTGTGGGCACAGCTGGGGAGTGGGGTGAATTGTGAGTGCAGCGCTGAGACCAACGCGCCACCACGCGCCACCATGTAGAAAGTCAGATGGCCAGTGGGCATGTATTGCATGGCGCAGGGAGCGGAAATCCGGTGCTCTGTGACAGTGCAGAGGGTGGGATGGGGTGGGAGGTGGGAAAAAGTTCAAGAGGGAGGGGACGTCCAAACACCTATGGCTGATTCACGTTGATACATTGCAGAAACCAGCACAACATTGTAAAGCGGTTATCCTCCAAGTGAACATAAATAAATTTAAAAAATAGAGTAAGATCTGAACTTTTTTGCTTACAAAGCTCTGTTTACTTATATCCGGCTGCTCTGGGCTGTTGCTGCTGCGCCTGGGCTTTCTCTAGTTGCGGCCACTGGGCTTGTCGCTGTGGTGGCTGCTTTCACTGCAGGGCACAGGCGCCAGGGCACAGGGTCAGGAGCTGTGGTGCGTGGCCTCAGTACGTGGGATATTCCCAGACCAGTGACTGAACCTATGTCCCCTGCACTGGCAGGCGTATTCTTAACCACTGGACCACGACAGGCGTCTCAAGCCCTTTAACACCATGTGAGCCCCGCGCGGTCAGCTCTCCCCTGCCTTTCAGACCTGAGTGCCTCTTGCTCGCTCTTGCTTGGCTTTCCCAACCGTGCTGGCTTCCCTTCCAGTTCTCAAGCATGCCAGTCCTTGTGATGTCCCCGGCCTTCCACGTGCTATCTCCTCTGCCCAGATAAAACGTGCTTTCCCTAGATCTTTGCATCGCAAGAGCCTTCTCAACCTTTGGGTCTTAGCTCAGATATTACCTTCTGATGATGGCTTTAACACAAACTTTTGAGCGTTTCCTGTGCACCAGGCGTTGTGTCAGATGCCTCGTGATTCAGAGACATGTGAGAGAAAGGAACTCTTCGTCTAGAAGGAGCAGTGGACAGGTCGGCGGAGAACCGCACCTCTGCACACGGGAGCATGCGCACACGGGGCTCAGCGCCAGGGGTCACTCAGCCTGGTTACGGAGACCAGTGTTCCATCCGACTGAAGTGAGAAACCTCGAAAGGAAAAACAACATGCAAAGGAGTTTTCTTTCCAGAACACAGTCTCTAAATTGCTTTAGTAATAAGGTGTGGGCAGCAGGGAAAACAGGCGTGGGGCGCGTTGGCTGCAGTCTGCTTACCTGGGATCTGTGGGGCCCAAGTGGGCTGAGAATGCTTTCAATCACAGGCAACCCTGCGAGTAACTGCAGACGAAGGGGGCACATCTAAATCTCGCGGGCTTTCAGCTGCGCTTGTGCGAAGGACAGGCAGGGACCAGAGGATTTCCGTAGCATTTTCAGGGAAGAATACTTTCATTTTTATTTTTAAATTGAAGTGCAGTTGATTTACAATGTTGTATTAGTTTCTGGTGTACAGCAAAATGATTCAATTTATATATACCTTGAACTATGGAATGAAGTTCGTCACATTGTGCAGGAAACAGGGATCAAGACCATCCCCATAGAAAAGAAATGCAAAAAAGCAAAATGGCTGTCTGGGGAGGCCTTACAAATAGCTGCAAAGAGAAGAGAGGCCAAAAGCAAAGCAGAAAAAGAAAGATAAAGGCATCTGAATGCAGAGTTCCAGAGAATAGCAAGAAGAGATACGAAAGCCTGGATGTGAGAGTTGGACTGTGAAGAAGGCTGAGTGCCGAAGAATTGATGCTTTTGAACTGTGGTGTTGGAGAAGACTCTTGAGAGTCCCTTAGACTGCAAGAAGATCCAACCAGTCCATTCTGAAGGAGATCGACCCTGGGATTTCTTTGGAAGGAATGATGCTAAAGCTGAAACTCCAGTACTTTGGCCACCTCATGCGAAGAGTTGACTCATTGGAAAAGACTCTGATGCTGGGAGGGATTGGGGGCAGGNGAAGATCCAACCAGTCCATTCTGAAGGAGATCGACCCTGGGATTTCTTTGGAAGGAATGATGCTAAAGCTGAAACTCCAGTACTTTGGCCACCTCATGCGAAGAGTTGACTCATTGGAAAAGACTCTGATGCTGGGAGGGATTGGGGGCAGGAGGAGAAGGGGACACAGAGGATGAGATGGCTGGATGGCATCACGGACTCGATGGACATGAGTCTGAGTGATCTCCAGGAGATGGTGATGGACAGGGAGGCCTGGCGTGCTGCGATTCATGGGGTCGCAAAGAGTCGGACACGACTGAGCGACTGAACTGAACTTGATCACTTGATGCAAAGGGCCGATTCATGGGAAAAGACCCTGATGCTGGCAAAGATTGAAGGCGGGAGGAGAAGGGGACAACAGAGGAGGAAATGGTTGGATGGTATCACTGACTTGATGGATGTTAGTTTCAGCAAGCTCCCGGAGACAGTGAAGGACAGGGAGGCCTGGAGTGTTGCCGTCCACGGGGTTGCAAGAGTCAGACATGACTGAGCGACTGAACAACAGCAACAGCAGTAATATGCACTGTTTATATGCACATATAAGCACTCGGATTCTCCTAATATGCACTGTTTATATACATGCAAGCACTTGGATTCTCCTAATATGCACTGTTTATATGCATATAAGACTCGGATTCTCTCGCATTGTGTGCTGTTGTGTGATACTGAGCCATTCCTGTCAGTAGGCCCATGTTGTCTTTTTAATAAATGTTTATGAATATATGTATATGGTTGTGTGTATCTGTCAATCCCAAACTCCCCTTCTTCTTCCCACTTTGGTG
This sequence comes from Litocranius walleri, assembly GCA_006410535.1. Taxonomy (NCBI): domain Eukaryota; kingdom Metazoa; phylum Chordata; class Mammalia; order Artiodactyla; family Bovidae; genus Litocranius; species Litocranius walleri. The sequence goes on along the minus strand of SJYG01000641.1, from coordinate 904,340 downwards.
AAGGTAACTTTGTTTTCTGTGTCTGTGAGCTATTTGTTTAGAATACATTATTTCTTAATAGAAGGCTTGGACTTAATGTTTTATGGCTTCTGTCTTCAAAAGTGATAGAGTTTGGTAATATATGTGGAAAATCCTTTTGTGGCTGAAATCTGTAAGATGATGTTTAGCTAAGCTTTTCTTTGTTATTTAGCAGTTGATTTCTCAAAAGAAGATAACACTGGTACTGAAGGTAATTTCAAGTTTCGTAAAGTGATTTAGCTGGAGACCAATATCCCTAAATCTGTTTATGCAAGGAGCCAGAGACAGTAGCTGAGCACATAGCAGAGTCTGGATGAAATGGAAACAAGACTGTGCTCCTGGCTGCAGCCTGGTCTGTGTACACAGACCCTAGAAACACTGCTGCGTTGGGCCTGCCAGGTGGTGCTCGTGGTCAAGGAATCCGCTTGCTATGCAGGAGACCTGGGTCTGATTCCTGGGTCGGGATGCCCCCTGGAGAAGGGAGTGGCCACCTGCTCCAGCATTCCTGCAGGGAAAATCCCATGGACACAGGTGCCTGGCAGGTTACAGCCCATAGGGTTGCAAAGAGTCAGACACGACTGAGTGACTAACACATCACTCCTTAGGCTTGTGAGAAAATGCTGAACGGAACTGGGTGTCTTAAATTCTGCCTTCTAACCCTGGGTTCCCGTGGTGGTTCCATGGTGCTGCGGTGGAATGAGAGGGTATAATACGCTGGTGGAGGGCTGTGCCTTCATGGTCCAATCTGATCTCAGAAAGAAAGTGCACAGGTGGTTTTTATTAGTGTGAATAAGCTTCCAGCGCGTCACTGTGCAGCACCTGGGACTGAATAGGGCTGCTGCTCTCTGTCTTGGGCCGCTTGAGGCCAAGGTCTGTGGTTTGTCTCCAAGCTCTGGCTCCCTAGGAGGCCCCCGTCCTGAACTGTGTGCTGTGTGGCCATTTCCACCTTGTCAAGGGTAAGTTGATCATATTGTCTAGTTTAGAAAACGCAGAAGGGACCATCATGTGACAGCAGACAGGTAAGTTTGTTACAAAGTAGGAGTGCACGGTACAAACATGAGATAATTCTTTGGGGAGTATGGAGCAAAATCGTGAAACTTACCTTTCAGTCTGACCTCCTCTTTCTGAACAACAATCCTTCATCCCACAGTCAGCACACTCTGGAATCACATGCTGCTAAATTTCTGATCCATTGACTTATACAAATGAGTATCAATGTGCTTTCCTTCCTAAAAGCATATTTGCCTTTAGTAACAAGCTGTTTTGTTTAACTCAAGATATGCATTCCAAGTAGGACCATTGAAAGCTACAGGGAAAAAGAGTCATTTGAAGGACATTTGGGGACGGCCAGCCGTGGGGACTTCAGCTGGAGTCTCCAGATTGGTAGAAGGTAGTTCAAAAGGAAAGGGAAGCTGTGTGGGGTGAGGGGAGGGATTGATCAGTAGGAACAGAAAAGATAAAAATGAGGGATGACACCAATGGATGCAAGTGGGGAAAAGGCAAACCAGGGGAATGATGTTGGAAAAATAATTACCTTTAGCTCTGGAGACTGTTTAATAACTCGTATCTTCAGACTTCTGAAGGACAGGGTCACCCTCTTCCAGATTTGTGATGTTTGACATAGATTTATTTCAGAGAGGACTCATCCCAGGGCTGCAGAAATGTTGACGTCAATTTTCTGGTCGTGTGTTTAAAATATTAATATTAGTGTCAAAATACTTTTCTTGTGGAGTTGACCTTTGTTACAGTCTAGAATAAGAGTAGGGACAGAAAGATTTGTGGTTCCCTGGAGTCGGTGGTGGGGATGGAGGCAAGCACAAATCGCAAGAGACTGATGTTTGGAAGGTGGAAATGCTCTGAATTCTGGAGGTGGGTGTACAATTCTGTAATCCAATGAAAACTACTGAGTTGTACACATACAGTGAGGGGTTCTGTGATACGTATTATCCCTCAATAAAGCTGTTTTGAGACTTCCCTGATAGCTCAGTTGGTAGACAATCTGCCTGCAATGCAGGAGACCCCGGTTCGATTCCTGGGTTGGGAAGATCCCCTGGAGAAGGGATAGGCCACCCACTCCAGTATTCTTGGGCTTCCCTGGTGGTTCAGCTGGTAAAGAATCTGCCTGCAATGTGGGAGACCTGGGTGAGATCCCTGGGTTGGGAAGATCCCCTTGTATAGTCCATGAGGTCGCAAACAATGACTTACACTTTCAAAGCTGTTTTACAAAAGAAAAAAGTCATGGCCATTTTAATAATCAAATATATAGGCGTGGGAATAGAGTGGATTAGTACAGTTCACACGTATTCAGTTCCGTGTGCAGGACTCAGTATTAAGCATTCTGTATTGTACTATGTCATCCTTTCATCATCTCATCATCCAGGCATAGCTGTTCTCACTTTTCTGATGGGGAAACTGAAGCTTATCTAAGAGGCACAATAAATTACCAAAGATCACATAGCTAGGAAGTGATGTAACCAAGATTCAATTTTTTCCCCTGCCTATCCTGGATCTTGTGTTCTTAACCACTGTATGCAAATGCCTCACCTCTGTGACACGTTTGACTTTGGAAAATAGACCCACCCTTGCGCGTGTGAACTGGTTGTTTTGCGTAAGGCTATGTGTGTATTTTGTTGTGTGTGCTGTGTGGGGCTCAGTTGCTCAGTCCTGTCCAACTCTGCGGCCCCGTGGACTGTAGCCCGCCAGGCTCTTCTTGTCCATGGAATTTCCCAGGCAAGCACACTGGAGCAGGTTGCCACGTTCTACTCCAGGGGATTCTGTTGTTTAGTGCCCTTACCTAGATTCCCTGTTGACTGAGAATTTAGGGTGGAAGGAGTATGGGCTTTGAAGTCACACAGCTTTAGGTTACTTAGGCATACTGTTGCATCACTTTCGGTAGGAGACTCTGGTTGAGACTCCGCTCTGAGTCTCCATGTTCTCATCAGGTCCTGTGAAGATGGCGTGAGAGGCTTGAGAGCCTACACAGCTCTCTCTAAGGAGCTGGAGTGCAGCCTACATCAGGACCCTGCCTGCACTCGCTCCCCTTCCCTCTCCTCCCTCTCGCCGTGAGTGTGCTTTCTCCTCCTCTCCCACCGTCTCTTCTCCATGCTATGCTGTTCAGTTGCTGAGTCCTGTCTGACTATTTGGGACCCCATGGACTGTAGCCCACCAGGCTCCTCCATCCATAGGACTTTCAGGGCAAGAATCCTGGAGTGGGGTGCCATTTCCTTCTCCAGGGGATCTTCCTGACCCAGGGATTGAAAATGCATATCGTGCATTGCACGCATTCTTTACCACTGAGCCACCAGGGAAGCCCCACACCACTTAGCCAAGGTTATATTTATGTCCATACACCCTAGGTTTGCCCACTTGGGGTTTTTTGGAATTTAATTTCTTCTACTTTACCTTCTTCTATATACATTTATATGGTAACCCACACGGTAAAGAGTCTTCCTGCAATGAAGGAGACCTGGGTTTGATCCCTGGGTCGGGAAGATCCCCTGGAGAAGGGACTGGAAACCCACTCCAGTATTCTTGCCTATGCAATCCTATGGACCCAGGAGCCTGGTGGGCTACAGTCCATTGCTAAGAGCTGGACACAATTGAGTGACTAACACTTTCTGTCATATACATTTAATAATGCTCAAGTTTGGCTATTACCTTGTTTTAATTCTCAGTGCCTTTTAAAATGTAAATTACCTGTTTTAGATGGCTGGATGGCATCACTGACTCAATGGACATGAATTTGAGAAATCTCCGGGAGATGGTGAAGGACAGGGAAGCCTGGTGTGCTGCAGTCCATGGAGGTCACAAAGAGTTGGACAGGACTGAGCAACTGAACAGCAACCATCTATTTTAGGTAGCCTTTCAGAAATTTGGAAGGTCTACAAATGACCTGTCTCATCATTCAGTGTCACATTCTCTCCAGGGTTATGAAGTGGTGTGTACTGCATGAGCCGTGACACATTTTTATCATCACTGTGTTGTCAATTTCAATTAAGGCTGAGATCATCCGATGAATAGATGGGGGCGGTCAGGGGAGGGTCAGATAGGCTGATGGTCTCTTTGGCAGCCTGGCATATTCTTCAAACCAATTTACAAGGCTGTTTTAATTACCTTGGCAACTCTCCTTAAAACCCTCTGCAAGTTCTTCACATTAAAGTCTTCTCATCAGCAGCAACCCAAATTATCAGTGATTAAAATGTCATAAGCCTCCCAGTTCTCTGCTGGGCTCATCATATGGATGAACTCGAAGGTTTTCATAGTCTGAGATGTCAAGTTGATCCTCTGGTTGCTATTGGAAACAGTTTGGATCTTTTAAAAACACTGAATCAACTCTCCAGGTCAATTCATATTCATATTGTGACTACTGAATAAATCAAATTGGATTAAAGAATCTTTTATGGAGAATTAAAAGGGGCTTTTTGTTAGAAATTGGTACATTATTAGTTGGCTCTGAGAGATTTATCATAGAGGTAGACATCTAAGTTGTATTACTCAAGTATATATAGAATTAAATGTCATTTTGACTTGATTGAGACCTAGGGGATATAAATAAAAATTAGTATGTGCTTACAGATACACATACAGAAACTTCCAGATCCTCCCTATGCCCCCCCCAAATCATATGGAAATGGTGATTTTAGGGTCTCTGAAGTAAGATCCAAGCTGGATGTGATAGTGGACTTAGCAGGAGACAGAAGTATTGCAAAATAAGGCAAAAATGGGGGAAATCCCTAGAGATTTGTCTGAGGCAAGGCAGAGTGGAAACGGGACAAGGCTGGCTTGGGAGACACGGGCAGGGAGTGGGTCTGTGGCCCGTTTTGGCTCCAGGAAGCTTTTTTCTATCTGGCGTCCTTTCCTGGCTTCCTTAACAGACCCAGACTGATGCGACCTGAAGGCAGCTGAGTAATGGAGACAAGGGGGTAGGGGCAAGACGTGGCCATGAGGCCGCTGCACAAGTCTTCCCCCCAGAGCAGGGCCCTAAAGCAACACCGCTCACTGTGTGAACTTGTGTGGGTCAGGGAACCCCGGCAGGGCTCGGGAGACAGCGTGTCCCCGCTCTGCACACTGTTGACCGAGCTGCCTCTCGGCTGGGCTGCTTCTGTTCGCCTCCCTTTTTGCCTTTCTCTTTTTAAACTGAAGTATGGCTGATTTTGTACCCTGTTAAAATGTACAGTAGAGTGCTCCAATGCTTCCATAGAATTTACTGCACTTATAAAATATTGGCCACATTCCCTGTGCTCTAACATACATTCTTCCGGCTTATTCATTTCGCAGTGATGTTCAGCGTCTCTTTGCCGCCTGCTCCTCTCCTGCCCATGCTCCCCCACTCGCCCTCCTGGTGAGCACGAGGCTGCTCTCTGCACCTGTGAGCCCGCTTCTCTTTTGTTTAATCATTCGCTTGCTTTATGTTTTCGATCCCACATATGAGTGACGGTGTTACTCAGTCGTGTCCAACTCTTTGCAACCCTGTGGACTATAGCCCACCAGGCTTCTCCGTCCATGGGGTTTTCCAGGCAAGAGTACTGGAGTGGGGTGCCATTGCCTTCTCCAGGGGATGGTTCTGACCCAGGGATTGAGCCCGGGTGTCCTGCATTGCAGGCAGACTACCGTCTGAGGCACCAGGGAAGCCCGCATATGAGTGACCTCATACGGTATTTGTCCTTGACTCATTTCACTCAGCCTGATACCCTTTGGTCCATCTGTGTTGTTGCAAATGGCAATATTTGCTCTTTTTTATGGCTGAGTAGTATTACATTCGGAGAAGGCAATGGCACCCCACTCCAGTACTCTTGCCTGGAAAATCCCATGGACAGAGGAGCCTGGTGGGCCGCAGTCCATGGGGTCACTAAGAGTTGGGCACGACTGAGAGACTTCACTTTCACTTTTCACTTTCATACACTGGAGAAGGAAATGGCAACCCTCTCCAGTGTTCTTGCCTGGAGAATCCCAGGGACAGAGGAGCCTAGTGGGCTGCCGTCTCTGGGGTCGCACAGAGCTGGAAACGACTGAAGCAACTTAGCAGCAGCAGCAGCAGTGTTACATTGTTTATCTACACCATATCATCTTTGTCCTTCCATCTGTTGATGGACACTTTAGGCTGCTTCCATGACTTGGCCATTGTAAGTAATACTGCTAGGAACACTGGGCTACAAATATCTTTTCAAATTAGTGTTTTCCTTTTCTTTGGGTATGTACCCAAGAGTGAATTGCTGGATCATATGGTAGTTGTATTTTTAGTTTTTTGAAAAACCTCCATATTATTCTCCATAGCAGCTGAACCAATTTACGTTTACGACAGTGTATATCACCATGTTATTTATGACCTTCTTATTGATAGTTATTCTGACAAGAGTGAGATGATATCTCACTGTGGTTTTGATTTGCATTTCCCTGATGATTAGCTATACTGAGCATCTTTTCATGTGCCTATTGGCCTCTGCATTTCCTCTTCGGAAAACTGTCTATGCAGGTCTTCTGTCTATTTTCTAATCAGGGTTTTATTTTTTATATTGAGTTGTTTATACATTTGTATACTAGCCCCTTATCAATCACATCATTTACAAATATAAGGCTGGAAGCCATAAAACTCCTAGAAGAACAGGCAGAACACTCTGATATAAATCAGAGTACTATCTCCTGGATGAATCTCCTAAAGTGATGGAATAAAAGCAAAACAAAAAACCCAAAAAACAAAAAAACCCAAACAGGAACTAATTAAACTTAAAAGCTTTTGCACAGCCAAGGAAGCTATCAACAAAACAAAAAACAGCTTACTAAACGGGAGAAAATATTTGTAATGGGAAAACTGTCCCATTGATCTGTGAGTCTGTGCCAGTTTTCCATACTGTGTTTCTTTTTTAATGGCTGTTTCCCATTTTTATTTCTCTATTGCTTTCTTTGCTTGTTTTGGCCATGCTGGGTCTCACTGCTGTGTGGGCTTTGTGTAGCTGTGGTGAGTGGGGGCTACTCTCTAGCTGTGGTGCAGGGGCTTCTCTTGTGGATCATGGGCTGTAGGGCGCGAGGGCTCCGTGGTTACAGACTGAGGGGTCTGGAGCTCAGCCCAGTAGTTGAAGTGCACGGCTTAGTTGCTCCGTGGCATGTGGGATCTTCCCTGGCCTCGGGTCGCGCCCGTGTCTCCTGCGCTGGTGGGTGGCTGCTTTACTATTGCGCTGGCAGGGAAGCCCCCATGCTGTTCTGATTCCTGTAGCTTTGTAGTGTAGTCTGAAGTCAGGGAGTGCGATTCCTCTAGTTCTGTGCTTCTTTCCCAGGACTGTTTCAGCTGTGTGGTTTGTGTGTGTGTGTGTGTGTGTGTATGTGTTTCCATAAAAATTTTAAAGTGTTTTGTTTTAGGTCTGTGAAAAATGCCATTAGTGTTTTGATAAGGGTTGCACTGAATCTATAGACCGTCTTGGGCAGTATCATCATTTTCCAACCCTTTTTAGTTTAGGCTGTGCTGGACCCTCACCTTTTCCTAGTTGCAGTGAATGGGGACTCCTCTTCACTGTGGTGCACAGGCTTCTCATTGTTGGGCCCTAGAGTCCCCGGGCTCCGTAGTCGTGGCATACGGCACCGTTGCTCCAAGGCATGTGGGATCTTCTCAGACCAGGACTCGAACCTGCACAGTGTCCTCTACATTGGCAGGTGGAGTCTCAACCACCAGACCACCAGGGAGGTCCAGTATGGTCATTTTAACAGTTATTTTTCCAGTCCACGAACACATGTCTTTGCATCTGTGTTGTCTTCAGTTTCTTTCATCGCTGTCTTTTTCTAAAGTTGTAGCTGGTTTGCAGTGTTGTGTTGCTTTCTGATGTACAGCAGGTGATTCAGTTCATATACGTACATGTTCTTTTAAATATTCTTTTCCATTATGGTTTATCACAGGATATTGAATATGGGCACCTGTGCTATAAAGTAGGTCCTGGCTGTTCATTTTATGTATTGTGGTGTGTATCTGTTAGTCCTTTTCCCTTTAATAACTACAAATTTGTTTTCTATGTCTATGAATCTATTTTGTAAATAAGTTCATTTGCATCATTTTTTGCTTCCCACATAAAAACAGTATCATATGGTATTTGGTTTATGCCTGTGCCTGGCATGCAGCCTTCTTGAGGTTCAGCTGAAAGTCCAGATGACATGTTTACGAGAACCCTTGTACTTTCTGGTCTTGAATTCTAATTTTTGCCTCCTTGGCACTTGAGACTATTCAATATTCTTCCTTCTTTTCTGCATCCTTATGTTTAACCCCTTAGATTTCTGCCCACGCAGCATAAGCATCGAACGCAAGCCTTGGGTGGAATAGCACCATGTGTCGGTCCTGTGGACTATAGCCCACCAGGCTTCTCCGTCCATGGGGTTTTCCAGGCAAGAGTACTGGAGTGGGGTGCCATTGCCTTCTCCAGGGGATGGTTCTGACCCAGGGATTGAGCCCGGGTGTCCTGCATTGCAGGCAGACTACCGTCTGAGGCACCAGGGAAGCCCGCATATGAGTGACCTCATACGGTATTTGTCCTTGACTCATTTCACTCAGCCTGATACCCTTTGGTCCATCTGTGTTGTTGCAAATGGCAATATTTGCTCTTTTTTATGGCTGAGTAGTATTACATTCGGAGAAGGCAATGGCACCCCACTCCAGTACTCTTGCCTGGAAAATCCCATGGACAGAGGAGCCTGGTGGGCCGCAGTCCATGGGGTCACTAAGAGTTGGGCACGACTGAGAGACTTCACTTTCACTTTTCACTTTCATACACTGGAGAAGGAAATGGCAACCCTCTCCAGTGTTCTTGCCTGGAGAATCCCAGGGACAGAGGAGCCTAGTGGGCTGCCGTCTCTGGGGTCGCACAGAGCTGGAAACGACTGAAGCAACTTAGCAGCAGCAGCAGCAGTGTTACATTGTTTATCTACACCATATCATCTTTGTCCTTCCATCTGTTGATGGACACTTTAGGCTGCTTCCATGACTTGGCCATTGTAAGTAATACTGCTAGGAACACTGGGCTACAAATATCTTTTCAAATTAGTGTTTTCCTTTTCTTTGGGTATGTACCCAAGAGTGAATTGCTGGATCATATGGTAGTTGTATTTTTAGTTTTTTGAAAAACCTCCATATTATTCTCCATAGCAGCTGAACCAATTTACGTTTACGACAGTGTATATCACCATGTTATTTATGACCTTCTTATTGATAGTTATTCTGACAAGAGTGAGATGATATCTCACTGTGGTTTTGATTTGCATTTCCCTGATGATTAGCTATACTGAGCATCTTTTCATGTGCCTATTGGCCTCTGCATTTCCTCTTCGGAAAACTGTCTATGCAGGTCTTCTGTCTATTTTCTAATCAGGGTTTTATTTTTTATATTGAGTTGTTTATACATTTGTATACTAGCCCCTTATCAATCACATCATTTACAAATATAAGGCTGGAAGCCATAAAACTCCTAGAAGAACAGGCAGAACACTCTGATATAAATCAGAGTACTATCTCCTGGATGAATCTCCTAAAGTGATGGAATAAAAGCAAAACAAAAAACCCAAAAAACAAAAAAACCCAAACAGGAACTAATTAAACTTAAAAGCTTTTGCACAGCCAAGGAAGCTATCAACAAAACAAAAAACAGCTTACTAAACGGGAGAAAATATTTGTAATGGGAAAACTGTCCCATTGATCTGTGAGTCTGTGCCAGTTTTCCATACTGTGTTTCTTTTTTAATGGCTGTTTCCCATTTTTATTTCTCTATTGCTTTCTTTGCTTGTTTTGGCCATGCTGGGTCTCACTGCTGTGTGGGCTTTGTGTAGCTGTGGTGAGTGGGGGCTACTCTCTAGCTGTGGTGCAGGGGCTTCTCTTGTGGATCATGGGCTGTAGGGCGCGAGGGCTCCGTGGTTACAGACTGAGGGGTCTGGAGCTCAGCCCAGTAGTTGAAGTGCACGGCTTAGTTGCTCCGTGGCATGTGGGATCTTCCCTGGCCTCGGGTCGCGCCCGTGTCTCCTGCGCTGGTGGGTGGCTGCTTTACTATTGCGCTGGCAGGGAAGCCCCCATGCTGTTCTGATTCCTGTAGCTTTGTAGTGTAGTCTGAAGTCAGGGAGTGCGATTCCTCTAGTTCTGTGCTTCTTTCCCAGGACTGTTTCAGCTGTGTGGTTTGTGTGTGTGTGTGTGTGTGTGTATGTGTTTCCATAAAAATTTTAAAGTGTTTTGTTTTAGGTCTGTGAAAAATGCCATTAGTGTTTTGATAAGGGTTGCACTGAATCTATAGACCGTCTTGGGCAGTATCATCATTTTCCAACCCTTTTTAGTTTAGGCTGTGCTGGACCCTCACCTTTTCCTAGTTGCAGTGAATGGGGACTCCTCTTCACTGTGGTGCACAGGCTTCTCATTGTTGGGCCCTAGAGTCCCCGGGCTCCGTAGTCGTGGCATACGGCACCGTTGCTCCAAGGCATGTGGGATCTTCTCAGACCAGGACTCGAACCTGCACAGTGTCCTCTACATTGGCAGGTGGAGTCTCAACCACCAGACCACCAGGGAGGTCCAGTATGGTCATTTTAACAGTTATTTTTCCAGTCCACGAACACATGTCTTTGCATCTGTGTTGTCTTCAGTTTCTTTCATCGCTGTCTTTTTCTAAAGTTGTAGCTGGTTTGCAGTGTTGTGTTGCTTTCTGATGTACAGCAGGTGATTCAGTTCATATACGTACATGTTCTTTTAAATATTCTTTTCCATTATGGTTTATCACAGGATATTGAATATGGGCACCTGTGCTATAAAGTAGGTCCTGGCTGTTCATTTTATGTATTGTGGTGTGTATCTGTTAGTCCTTTTCCCTTTAATAACTACAAATTTGTTTTCTATGTCTATGAATCTATTTTGTAAATAAGTTCATTTGCATCATTTTTTGCTTCCCACATAAAAACAGTATCATATGGTATTTGGTTTATGCCTGTGCCTGGCATGCAGCCTTCTTGAGGTTCAGCTGAAAGTCCAGATGACATGTTTACGAGAACCCTTGTACTTTCTGGTCTTGAATTCTAATTTTTGCCTCCTTGGCACTTGAGACTATTCAATATTCTTCCTTCTTTTCTGCATCCTTATGTTTAACCCCTTAGATTTCTGCCCACGCAGCATAAGCATCGAACGCAAGCCTTGGGTGGAATAGCACCATGTGTCGGTCCTCCATTTCCTTTCTGTTTAGGAACTTGGCTTTCGACTGTTAGCGGCCTTAGGGGGCCCAGGTTATAATTTTTCTAACTATGTCAGTTATACTTTTGTAGTTCTCTTCCTATATTCTTACACCATGCAAACTATTTGCAAATGCTTTAAGGTAAAAGTGGTTTGCTTGGTTTAACCTTTTTGTGACCTTGGCTTCTCAAGTCCTAATTTCCTTGGTAGCTCTTTGAGCCTTCAGACAGATATTCTTTGGTGTTGTATTAGATATTTTACAGTTGTTCTTGGAGGAAGAATTGCTTTTCCACAAGCTGCCCTTTCCTATCAAGAAGGTAAAGTCTCTTATGTATTTTCCAGCACCTGAATTTTACAGTAGCATGAATTTAAAAGAAGTTTTATGTGTGTGTCTATATATCTATATATTTGTGTGTATGTTTATAGTAGTAGAGGCTTACGTTTCTTGTATGTGGAGGCTTTTCTACAGGGAAGTTTCATCTTTGCTTTCCCAGAACTCCTTTTTTGTATTAGTTTTCGTATTCGTTTCTGTGACTGGAGTTTCTGTGTGTGTAGGTGGTGCATGTTGAATCTCACCCCATGGATAGTACAGGATCTAATTTCTGTTGGGTTGTGTTTCCAGCATGGCTGGAGCTGGGTGACTGGTCCATGTTGCAGCTTTGGCCTGGTGGACTGGGATTTTCTGATCTTCATTGACTGGAGATAGACTGTTTGCCTCACGTCTGGATTCAGCCGATGAAATTACAGTTTAGCTCATGGTAACAAATTTGCGCAATAAATCACCATGTGTTAAGAAATGGAGTAAATCCATTGACCCTTGATGCAGCAAATTTAGAGCCATTATATGAAAATACTGTTCCTTATAGAAAATAATAAAGCATCAGAATATATTTTCCACAAGAGATTTATAGGCTGAAAATAGAAATACATGACAGAGCGTTTAGTATAGAGATTAGTGAGTGAGGAGGCTGATATATGTGAATATCTCCATCTTCACGTCATTGTTGGAAGGGAAGAGAGAAGGGACCTTGAATGTTAAGTCCTTACCATGTGGAGGCACTTTATACGTGTTATTTCATTTATTCTTCAAAACAAGCTTACGAGGTAAAGATTAGGTTTTCCATTTTACTGATGAGGAAAATATGACTTAAAGAAATAGCTCATATAAGGCCACAGAATTCCTATGGATGCACCTTACATTCACCTTTCTTTGGTTTGATCAGTATATGTTGGATGGCAGCTGGGATACAAGTGTGGAAGAAGACCGTCGTGAAAGGATGAGACGTCCTCTCGGCCTCTCCTGAAGCACTTGCTCTCTTGTGCCGTTTTGTATGTGATAATCTTTTTTAGATGTCTGACAGAGGATGAGATGCGTCACTGAGTCAACAGACACAGTTTAAGCAAATGCTGGGAGATAGTGAAGGACAGGAAAGCCTGGTGTGCTGCAGTCCATGGGGTCACGAAGAGTCGGAGATGACTGGGCAACTGAACAACAGCTCCCACCCTGGGCTGTGAGACCCCAGAGGGTAGCAACCAAACATACCCATCTCTGTATCCTGAGGACTAAACGAATGAACAGATAGCAATTCCTAAGTCCGATGTTCAGACGAAAGTGGCTCTTGTAACAAAAGCTGTGCTGTTCATTTAATCCATGGAGTCACAGAAAGAGGGAAAGTGCTGGGAAAATCTGCCTAAAGAAATCTGCCAGCGGTACGCGTTAGAGTGCGTCAGCGGTGAGTCTGCGGGGACAGGATGAACCAGTGTTCACTTTGATTTGGAAACAGAGTTGGCGTTGATGATTTATACAAATAATTTTTCCCTTTATACCACATATCATCTTTTACTGAATAACTGAAAATAAAAATGACTGATGGTGATACGAATAACTATCTGCTCCAATTTTAGTTGTACTGCCTTTAAATACATTTCTCTTATTATTTAAAGGACAATGATTTAACAGTTATAAAAATGGCTAAATTCTCCAATCTCCTTTAAATATGTTTGCCCATAAATATATCTATTTTATTATTAAAAACACAGTAAATTTTAATGTATGGTTGATATAACTTTTCTAGGAAGGTGTGAAATTGCTTCATCAGATTAATTTAGTAAGACGTAGTTTTTGACAGCTTCTTCGGAAGGCTGCAGCAGTAGATAACATACAGAAAAAGTGATTGTAACAGAGGGGCTAAATTATGGTGGTTTAAAGAAGAATGTGATTTACTCAAGTCTCATACAAGAGTTAAATTTTTTAAATAAATTGACAGTGTTGTGTTAGTTTCAAGCACACAGCACAGTGAATCCGTTATACGTATACATATATTCACTCTTCGTTTTGATTCTTTTCCCATAGTTCATTACAGAGTACTGAGTGGAGCTCCCTGTGCCACACAGTAGGTCCTTATTAGTTATCTATTTTATGTAAAGTAATGTGTATACGTCAACACCAGTCTTCCAGTTGATCCTTCCCCGCCTTGCTCCCTGGTGACCATAAATTTAGTTTCTACATTAGTAATGCTCCTTCTGTTTTGTACCATTTTTTTAAGATTCTACCTGTAAGTGCTATCATATGACATTTGTCTTTCGTTGCCTCACTTCACTCAGTATGACAGTCTCTGGGTACATTCATGTTGCTTCTGATGACATTATTTCATTCTTTTTTTACGGCTGAGTGATATTCCTATGCGTACATCTACCGCATCTTCATCCATTCTTCTGCTGATGGACGTTTCGGTTGCTTCCATGTCTTGGTTATTGTAAATAGTGCTGCAGTGAACGCTGGGGTGCATGTATCTTTCCAAGCTATGGTTTTATTCACATAAATGCCCAGAGTGAGATTGCTGGATCATATGGTGGCTCTGCTTTTAAAGTAATCTCCATATTGTTTTCCATAGTGGCTGTACCAGTTTACATTCCCACCAACAATGTAAGAGGGTCTCCTTTTATCCACACTCTCTCTAGCATTTTATTTGTAGGTCTTTTAATGGTAGCCATTCTGAGTGATGTGACGTGACCCCTCATTGTAGTTCTTGTTTGCATTTCTCTAATAATTAGCTATGTTGAACATCTTTTAATGTGCTTTTGGGCCATCTGTATGGTCCAATCACTTCATGGTAAACAGATGGGGAAACAATGGAAACAGTGACAGACTTTATTTTCTCGGGCTCAAAAATCACTGCAGATAGTGACTACACACATGAAATTAAAAGATGCTTGCTCCTTGAAAGAAAAACTGTGACCAACCTAGACAGCATATTAAAGAGCAGAGACATTACTTTGCTGACAAAGGTTCATCTAGTCAAAGTTATGGTTTTTCAGTAATCATGTATGGATTTGAGAGTTGGAAAGAAAGCTGAGTGCTGAAGAATTTATGCTTTTAACTGCAGTGTTGGAGAAGACTCTTGAGAGGCCCTTGAACTGCAAGGATATCAAATCAGTCAATCCTTAAGGAAATCAGTCCTGAATATTCATTGGAAGGACTGATGCTGAAGTTGAAACTCCAATACTTTGGTCACTTGATGAGGAGAACTGACTCATTTGAAAAGACCCTGATTCTGGGAAAGATTGAAGGCAGGAGGAGAAGGGGATGATAGAGGATGAGATGGTTGGATGGCATCACCGACTCAACGGACATGAGTTTGAGCAAACTCCAGGAGTTGATGTTGGACAGGGAAGCCTGGTGTGCTGCAGTCCATGGGGTTGCAAAGAGTTGGACACGACTGAGTGACTGAACTGAAATTTTATGCATTTTAATCTTGAGAAGAGTTAGTTTAGCTTGTCCTGAAAAAATCTCTAAGTTAATTTGGGGAAGTTGACACAATGTAGGGCTGCCCTGGTGAACAGTGGTAAAGAGTCCGCCTGCCAGTGCAGGAGACGTGTGTTCTATCTCAGATCCAGGAAGAGGCCTTGGAGGAGGAAATGGCAGCCCACTCCAGCATTCTTGCCGGGGAAAGCCCATGGACAGAGGAGCCTGGTGCGATACAGTCTTGGGAGTTGCAAAGAGCTGGACACGACAGAGTGAGTGAACAAGAATGACACGCTGTGATTGCCGTTTCTCTCTCCGTCTCTTTTATTTTGGGTGCGAGTCAACTAGAGCTATATGACTTGCTTCTTGCCCAGGTGTTCAGTGAGCTGGCTGTGGGTCCCAAAGCACAGACACAAGGAGTTTTGATTTGCCAAGTGTGGAAATGATGGCAGATGTGAATGAATTCTGGGCCATTCAGGCTGGAGTGTGAGTTTATTTAATAGAAAGTTATCATGTTGCTCATTAAAGATGAACCTTTTGACACTTGTGGGCTAAGTCGCTTCAGTTGTGTCTGACTCTTTGCGAAGTTATGGACTGTAGCTTGCCAAGCTCCTCTGTCCATGGGATTCCAGGCAAGAATACTGGAGCTGGTTGCCATCCTCTTGTTCAGGGGGTCTTCCCCACCCAGGGATCGAACCTGAGTGTCTTGTCTCCTGCACTGGCAAGTGGGTTCTTCACCTCTAGCACCACCTGATGCTGGCTGATATCAAACATTCTTGCCCCACCCTTCTATGCTCTTCAAGTGTTGTGTTAAATCTTCTTAAATCTGAGTTGATGGATTAGAGCCCTTTTGGGCCCGCTGGTGCATCTCAAGTCGTATTTATGTTTTGTCTTAAGTTGGACAAATAATCGTTATTGAAAATATTAATAGTGTACAGATAGAAAACACGAAAAGCTGGCAGCTTAGCTAGCCTGGGGCTTCAGCGTAGAGAGGCCACCTGGTCCTGCTGGCCTCTGCTCGCCCCCTTCCGTCTCCCCGCTTCGCTTCCACGTCAGCTTCAGATGCGACTTTGTTTTCCTGTCAAGCCTGTTCTGTGCTCTGAAATGGGTTGGATGTTTGCAGTACATGCTGATCTGGTGTTGATAGGATAGACTCAATTATTTTATGGTTGGTCCTGGAATATTTTTGTATAAATAAGGGAATGAATGCTTTTTTTACTTTCATTTTTGAAAATGTTCTGGCTCTGCGATATCGTACTTACTTAAAATATGGCCTCTAGACCAGCAGCATCAGCATCATCTGGGAAGCTGTTAGAAACTTCAAAGTTGAAACTCTACTTTAGACTTGCTCAGTCAGAATCTGTATGCTAACCATATCTTCAAATGATTCTAAACATGTGTAAGCTTGGGAAACACTGTATTAACAGAAAATCAGATATGTGAGGATTCGACATACATGTAAGCACTGTATTAGAAAATGAGATATGTGAGAATTCTATGTGCATGTCAGCTTGGGAAGAAGTGTATTAGAGAATTAGATATGTGATGATTCTACATACAGGTAAGCTTGGGAAGCACTGTATTAGAGAATCAGTTATGAGGAAGCTGGTTATCTAGGTGTTTATAAGAAAGACTTTAGTAGGACTGCCAAGATCCATACCTACCTGCCCTAATGTCTGAAGTTCAGTTTGATATTAAGGAAGCCTAGTATCAGAGCAAGTCCTCATCACCACCCAGATATTAGGAGAGTATCTGTCTGATCTCAGGGAAGTCCTGTATCACAGCAAGTCCTCACTACTGCCCAGATATTAGGAAAGTATCTGTGTGATCTTAGGGAAGTCTGGTATCAGAGCAAGTCCTCACTACTCTGATATTTAGCTCACTTTTCCTTTATGGCACCTGGTGGTTTCCCCCTTTTTCCTGTGAATTCAAACAAAATAAAACAAAACCCAATTAAAATATGGTTATATTTTATGTAGCATTTCTAGCTTTCTATTAGCTAGGAAGAAATTAGATTATTTTAGTCCATTTTTTAAAAAAAATTTTAACTGACCATAACAATGTGAGATTAGAAATCAACCTCAAGAAAGAAAATCCTGCAAATCCACAAACACAGAGAGACTAAAAAACATGTTACTAAGCAACCAGTGGATTACTGGAGAAGTCAAAGAGGAAATAAAAAAATATTGGAGATAAAAGGAAACACAATGACCCTAAACCTATTGGTCATAGCAGAAGCAGTTCTGAGGGGGAAGTTTATAGCAATATTAGGAAACAAAAAAAATATCAGATAAATAACCTAAACTTATACTTGAAGGAACTAGAGAAAGAAGAACAAACAAAACTCAAAGTTAGGAATCATAACTACTAAGGAAAGGACTGCAACAAAGGTCCATCTAGTCAAGGCTATGGTTTTTCCATTGGTCATGTATGGATGTGAGAGTTGGACTATAAAGAAAGCTGAGCACCGAAGAATTGATGATTTGAACTGTGGTGTTGGAGAAGACTCTTGAGAGTCCCTTGGACTGCAAGGAGAGCCAACCAGTCCATCATAAAGGAGATCAGTCCTGGGTGTTCATTAAGGGACTGATGTTGAAGCTGAAACTCCAATACTTTGGCCACATGATGCAAAGAACTGACTCACTTTAAAAGACCCTGATGCTGGGAAAGATTGAAGGTGGGAGGAGAAGGGAACGACAGAGGATGAGATGGTTGGATGGCATCACCAACACAATGGACATGGGTTTGGGTGGACTCCAGGTGTTGGTGATGGACAGGGAGGCCTGGCGTGCTGCAGTTCATGGGGTCGCAAAGAGTCAGACACGACTGAGTGACTGAACTGAACTGAACTGAAGGAAAGGAAAGAAATCATAAAGGTTGAAATGGAAATAAGTGGAATAGAGATAGACATATAAAAAAAAAACTGATTCTTTGAGAAGATAGACAAAATAAACCTTTAACTAAAATAATGAAAAAGAGATGACCTAAATCAATAAAATCAGAAATGAACAAGAAGTTACACCAGATGCACAGGAATGCAAAGGATCATAATAAGAGATTTCTATATACCAATGAAATGGACAACCTAGAAGGAATGGACAACTTCCTAGAAATGTATAATTTCCTGAGACTGAAATGGGAAGAAATAGAAAATATGAACCATTTAATTACCAGCAGTAAAATGGAATCAGTAATAAATAAAGCAGAATTTCAGGTCCAGACATGGGCGAATTCTACTAAACATTTAAAGATGAGTTAAGACCTATTCTTTTAAAACTATTTCAAGAAGTTGAAGAGGAAGAAACACTTCTGAACTCACTCCTTGAGGCCACTCTGCTGCCAATCCAAAGATGTTACAAACAGAAAATTACAGGTCAATATCACTGATGAACACAGATGAAAACACTTCAAAGTGAACCCAAGAACACATTAAGGCAGCATACTTCATGGTCAAGTGGAATCTTCCCCAGGGGCACAAGGGTGATCCAATGTCCACAAATCAGCCAGTGTGAGCATCACATTAGCAAGCTGAAGGGATCGTAACAGACTGTCATCCCAACAGACAGACAACAACGGACAAAAGTCAGTGTCTGCTTATGATAAAAACTCTTAACGAAGTGGATATAGAGGGAACAGACCTCAACACGATAAAGGCCGCATGTGATAAAGCTAGGGCTTCCCCGTCAGTGCTAATGGTGAAGAGCCCGGCTGCCCAGGCGGGAGACGTAAGAGATGTGGTTTTGATTCCTGGGCTGGGAAGACCCCTTGGAGGAGAGGATGGCAACCACTCCAGTATTCTGGCCTGGAGAATCCCATGGACAAGGAGTCTGGTGGGCTATGGTCCACAGGGCTGCAAAGAGCTGGACACGCCTGAAGGAGCTTAGCACACACGATAAACCCACAGACATCATGCTCAGCAGTAAAAAGCTGAAAGCATTTTCTCAAATTCACCATGCCTAACACTTTTATTCAACACAGTATAAGAAGTGTTGGCCTCAGCAGATAAGAAAAAGAAAAGGAATTCAAAATGGAAAGGAAGAAGCAAAAGTGACATTGTTTGCAGAGGACATGATACTATACATAGAAAATCCTTATAATGTCGCTAAAATTTATTCAGTTCAGTTCAGTTCAGTTCAGTTGCTCAGTCGTGTCCGCCTCTGCGACCCCATGAACTGAAGCACGCCAGGCCTCCCTCTCCATCGCCAAAAATTTATTAGAAATAATAAATAAATTTGGCTTCCCTGGTGGCTCAGATAGTAAAGAATCTGCCTGCAGTGCAGGAGACCCAGCTTTGATCCCTGGGTGGGGAAGAGCCCCTGGAGAAGGGAATGGCAACCCACTCCAGTATTCTTGCCTGGAGAATTCCATGGACAGAGTAGCCTGGCTGGCTATAGTCCATGGGATTGCAGAGAGACACACAATTGAGCAACTATCACTTTCAAAGTAGTAAGACATAAACTTAATATATGGAATTATGTTGCATTTTTATAAATTAACAATGAACTAGCAGAAAGAGAAATGAAGGAAATAATACTATTTACAATTCCATCAAAAAGAATAAAATACCTAGGAATAAAACTGTCTAAGGGCGTATGAGACTTGTACTTGAAAAATGACAGTGATGAAACTGACAAACCGATGGAAAGATATGTCATGTTCATGGGTTGGAAACATTAATATTGGTAAAATGGTCATAATGCCCAAGGCCACCTACTGACTCAGTGTAACCCTTCTCATAACAACAATGGCACTTGTCACAGAAGCAGTGCAAATGATTTTAAAATTTGTATGGAAACACAAAAGACCTTAAAGCAGTAAAAACAAGACAGACAAACAAAAGAAAACTTTGAGAAAAGCAGTAGAGCTGGCGCTATCATGCTGAGAGCTGACTGCCTCGGTAGGGAGGCCAGAGGCCCCCAAGCCGAGGAGGAGATAAGTGGCAAGTGACAGACGCTTTTCCCTTCTCTGTTGATGACACCTGGTTCCGCCTGAACTTAACTTTTCTCAAACCTCGAGCTAACCAATGCGTTTTTCTTAGGGAAATGTTTTGCTTCAACTATGTTAATAACACTATGTATTTGCTTTGGAATCTGCCTTTCTTCAAATTGGTTCTGCCTAAGACTAGCCTTTTTTTTTTTTTTCCTTTTCTCAAACCTTGGGCTGGGGCTGATAATGGCTCAAGAAAACAGTATCCATGTCAATTGCTTTAAGATTGGGGATGTGAGACTTTGTGCCATTCTATCTTAAAATTCATATTGTGGGAGAGGGGCCTGGTGGAACTCCTCCACCTTGAGGTGTCTCTTTTACCTGATTAGAAGCTTGCTAACAGACATAAAATACCTTGCTAAAAACTAGCAAGTGGGCACTCTTTCTGTCACCTTCTGATGTCTATGTCAGAAGCTTTCCCTATCTCTATTATACTTTAATAAACTTTGCTACACTAAAAGCTCTGAGTAGTCAAGCCTCGTGTCTGGCCCTGGATTGAAATCCTCTCCTCCAGAGGTCACAAATCCTGGCGTGGCACACGGCTTGCAACTGCAACCTTTCAATGTGCTCCAATGTCAGACTATGTTACAAAGCCACAGTCATCAAAACTGTATGGCATTGGCACGATAGCAGACACATAGACCAATGGAAAAGGATAGACAGCCCAGAAATAAGTGTACACACTTATGATCAATTTATGGCAAAGGAAGTAAGAATATACATGATGGAAAAACAGTCTCTTCAGTAAATGGTTCTGGAAAAACTGCAGCTACATGCACAAGAATGAAATTAGAACATTTTGTCACACAACATACAAAAATAAAGTCAAAGTGGATAATGACTTAAACGTAAGACTGGAAATCATAAAAATCCTAGAGGAAAACATGGCAGAACATTCTTTGACATGAATTGTAGCTATGTGCTAAGTCGCTTCAGTCGTGTCCAACTCTTTGTACCTCCATGGATAGCACCCACCAGGCTCCTCGGTCCATGGGATCCTCCAGGCAATAATACTGGAGTGGGTTGCCACGCCCTCCTCCAGAGAATCTTCCTGATCAGCCAATGTCTGTATGCCTCCTGCCTTGGCAGGTGGGTTCTTTACCAGTAGTGCCACCTGGGAAGCCCAAATTGTAAGCATCATTTCAGTCACCAGTCATGTCTGACTCTTTGTGACCCCATGAACTGCAGCACATCAGGCTTACCTGTCCATCACCAACTCCCAGAGCTTACTCAAACTCAAGTCCATTGAGTCGGTGATGTCATCCAACCATCTCATCTTCTGTCGTCCCCTTCTCCTCCCACCTTCTATCTTTCCCAGAATCAGGATCTTTTCCATGAGTCAGTTCTTCACATCACATGGCCAAAGTATTGGAGTTTCAGCTTCAGCATCAGCCCTTCCAATGAATATTCAGGGATGATTTCCTTCGGGATGGACTGGTTGGATCTTTTTGCAGTCGAAGGGACTCTCAAGAGTCTTCTCCAACACCACAGTTCAAAAGCATCAATTCTTTGGTGCTCAGCTTTCTTTATAGTCCAACTCTCACATCCATGCATGACCACTGGAAAAACCATAGCTTTGACTAGATGGACCTTTGTTGGCAAAGTAATGTTCTGCTTTTTAATGTGCTTTCTAGCTTGGTCATAGCTTTTCTTCCAAGGAGCAAGTTTCTTTTAATTTCAAGGCTGCAGTCACCATCTGCAGTGATTTTGGAGCCCCCTCAAATAAAGTCTGTCACTGTTTCCACTGTTTTAACATCTATTTGCTATGAAGCAATGGGACAAAATGCCATGATCTTCACTTTCTGAATGTTGAGCGTTAAGCCAACTTTTTCACTCTCCTCTTTCACTTTCATCAAGAGGCTTTTCAGTTCCTCTTTGCTTTCTGCCATAAGGGTGGTATCATCTGCATATTTGAAGTTATTGATATTTCTCCTGGCAATCTTGATTCCAGCTTGTGCTTCATCCATCCTGGCATTTCTCATGATGTACTCTGCATATAAGTTAAATAAGCTGGGTGACTGTATACAGCCTTGATATACTCCTTTCCAAATTTGGAATCAGTCAGCTGTTCCATGCCTGGTTCTAACTGTTATTTCTTGACTTGCATACAGATTTCTCAGGAGGCAGGTGAGGTGGTCTTGGATTCCCATCTCTTGAAGAATTTTCCACTGTTTGTTGTGATCCATACATTCAAAGGCTTTGGCATAGTCAATAAAACAGAAGTAGATGTTTTCTGGAACCCTCTTGCTTTTTTGATGATCCAATTGATGTTGCAATTTGATATCTGGTTCCACTGCCTTTTCTAAATCCAACTTGAACATCTGAAAGTTCATGGTTCATGTACTGTTGAAGCCTTGCTTGGAGAATTTTGAGCATCACTTTGCTAGTGAGATGAGTGCAATTGTGCAGTAGTTTGAGCATTCTTTGGCATTGCCTTTCTTTGGGATTGGAATGAAAACTGACCTTTTCCAGTCCTGTGGCCATTGCTGAGTTTTACAAATTTGATGGCATATTGAGTGCAGCACTTTCATAGCATCATCTTTGAAGAATTGAAATAGCTCAATTGGAATTCCATCACCTCCACTAGCTTTGTTCGTAGTGATGCTTCCTAAGGCCCACTTGACTTCACATTCCAGGATGTCTGGCTCCAGGTGAGTGATCACACCATCGTGATTATCTGGGTCATGATCTTTTTTGTACAGTTCTTCTGTGTATTCTTGCCACCTCTTCTTAATATCTTCTGCTTCTGTTAGGTCCATACCATTTCTGTCCTTTATTGAGCCCATCTTTGCATGAAATATTCCCTTGGTCTCTAAATTTCTTGGAGAGATCTCTTTTCTTTCCATTTTATTTATTTATTTTTTCTATTTCTTTGCATTTATCACTGAGGAAGGCTTTCTTATCTCTCCTTGTAATTTTTTGGAACTCTGCATTCAAATGGATATTTCTTTCCTTTTCTCCTTTGCCTTCTGCTTCTCTCCTTTTCACAGCTATTTGTAAGGTTCTCAGACAACCATTTTGCCCTTTTGCATTGCTTTTTCACGAGGATGGTGTTGATCACTGTCTCCTGTACAGCATCATGAACCTCTGTCCATAGTTCTTCAGGCACGCTGTCTATCAGATCTAATCTCTTGAATCTATTTGTCACTTCCCCTGTATAATTGTAAGGGATTTGATTTAGGTCATACCTGAATCATCTAGTGGTTTTCCCTACTTTCTTCCATTTAAGTCTGTATTTGGCAATAAGGAGTTCATGATCTGAGCCATAGTCAGCTCCCAGTCTCGTTTTTGCTGCCTGTATAGAGCTTCTCCATCCTTGGTTGTAGAGAATATAATCAATGTGATTTTGGTGTTGACCACCTAGTGATGTCTGTGTGTAGAGTCTTCTCTTGTGTTGTTGGAAGAGGGTGTTTGTTATGATCAGTGTGTTCTCTTGGTAAAACTCTGTTGCCCTTTGCCCTGCTTCGTTCTGTCTCTGAGGCCACGTTTGTCTGTTACGCTAGGTATCTCTTGACTCCCTACTTTTGCATTCCAGTCCCCTATAATAAAAGGGACATCTTTTTTGGATGTTAGTTCTAGAAGGTCTTATAGGTCTTCACAGAACTGTTCAACTTCAGCTTCTTTGGGGTTACTGTTTGGGGCATAGACTTGGATTACTGTGATGTTGAATGGTTTGCCTTGGAAACAGACAGAAATCATTCTGTTGCTTTTGAGATTGCATCCAAGTACTGCATTGCAGACTCTTTTGTTGACTATTATGGCTACTCCATTTCTTCTAAAGGATTATTGCCCACAGTAGTAGATATACTGGTCATCTGAGTTAAATTCATCCACTCCAGTCCATGTTAGTGCACTGATTCCTAAAATGTCAATGTTCATTCTTGCCATCTCCTGTTTGACCACTTCCAATTTGCCTTGATTCATGGACCTAACATTCCAGGTTCCTATGCAATATTGCTCTTTACAGCATCAGACTTTACTTCCATCAGCAGTCATGTCTTTCTGGGGAGTTCTGGGGAGTTCATAATTCACTGTCATATCTTTTTGCCTTTTTGAACGGTTCACGGGGTTCCCGAGGCAACAATGCGGAAGTGGTTTGCCATTCCCTTCTCCAGTGGACCACATTTTGTCAGAAATCTCCACCATGACTCATCAGTCTTGGGTGGTAGGTGGGTTCTTTACCAGTAGCGCCACCTGGGAAGTTCCAATTGTAAACATACACACACACACACTTGCATATATGCACACACATTTGCATACACACATTTGCATATATGCACATATTTGCATATACAGACATTTGCATATACACACATTTGCATACACACATATTTGCACATATATATATATTCGTCTGTCTCCTAAGACAAAGGGAACAAAAGCAAAAATAAATCAAATGGAACCTGAAAGGGAAAGTTGCTCTATTGTGTCCTACTTTTTATGACCCCATGGACTATACAGTCCATGGAATTCTCCAGGCCAGAATACTGGAGTGGGTAGCCGTTCCCTTCTCTAGGGGATCTTCCCAACCCAGGGATTGAACCCAGGCCTACCACATTGCAGGTGGTTTCTTTACCAGCTGAGCCACCAGGGAAGCCCTCTAAAAGCTTTTGGACAGCAAAGGAAATCACTGACAATGCAGACAGACAACATGCTGAATCAGAGGAAGTATTTGCAAGTGATATGACCAACGAGGGGTTAATATCCAAAATGTATAAACAGCTCATACCATTCAATATAAAAAAATCCCAATGTAATTAAAAATGGACAGAAGATTTGGATAGATATTTTTCTAAAGAAGACAGAAAGACATTCAACACATCCTTGAAAAGACGCTCAATGTTGCTATTATCGTGCACGCTCAGTCACTAAGTCCCACTGACTCTTTGTGACCCCAAGGACTATAGTCTGTCCGGCTCCCCTGACCATGGGATTTTCCCAGCAAGAATACTGGAATGGTTTGCTCTTTCCTTCTCCTGGGGCTCTTCCCAATCCAGGGTCTGAACCTGTGACTCCAGCATTGGCAGATTTATTCTTTACCACTGAGCCACCAGGGACGCTCAGGGAGACGCAAACCAAAACCACAATGAGACATCATCTCACATTTGTAAAAACGGCGATCAGAAAATCCGTAAATAACGAGTGTTGGTGAGGATGTGAAGAAAACGGAGCCCTCACACACTGTTGGCGTGAACATAAATAGCAGCCACCGTGAAAAATAGCATGGCCGTTTCTCAAAAAACTAAAAACAGAACTCCCATATGACACAGCAACCCTACTCCTGGGTGTTTACGTAAAAATACGGAAAATACTAATTTGAAAACTTCTATTTACAATAGCCCAGGTATGGAAGCGTCTTTGGCCGGCACTGTTGCCGGTCCTTCGCTGTCTCCCATGTGCTGCTCCTCTCCCGCTGCTGGTGGCCGGCGTCGCCTCCCTGGCCTGCTTAGAGCTCTCAAGGGGGAAGGCCGTTCAGGGCTGTGCTCCTGCCTCAGGTCTGCGCTGCTCTCCTCAGCTTCACCTGGCACGTGGCACCAGCCTCCGTGTACGGTGGCCTCCCAAACTCCAGTGTCCTCCACATCCACAGCCGTGTCCACATCCCTATCGAGATTCTCTTGGCTACCGCGAATGAGGAAGCGAGCGCCTAGGAACCTCCTTCCAGGAGGGCACTGGCTTGCCTCTGTGGGCTCCACATGGCCCAGGATGCCAAGTCCAGGGCCCCATTCACCGGTGTGCAGGAGCCCCTGTCCTGTCTGTTGCTTCCTCTGTTTCATTTTCCCAATTAGAGCACTCAGTAGGGCCTGTGGGAAGCTTTCCTTCCTCCATCCCTGATGGGCCCCCTGCTCCATCATTGGTTTGGGCCCTCAGCATAGCTGCCCCAGGGCTGATCTAGGGGGACTCCGTGGCCAGGGATGTGGGCAGGTTCACCCTGGCCGCCTAGCAGCAGTGGCGCTCCTGATAGCCCCTCTATAGCATCTTGTATAAAGTCCCATTAGGAATCTCAGCCCAAATCGTAGTTGATTTAGGTACGTGACTCCCTCACTACACCATGAACACCTGAGCCCAAGCTATACAGCCTGTGCTCCACAGCGAGAGAAGTCACCACAATGAGAAGCCCCCACGCACGGCAACTAGAGAGTAGCCCCTGCAACAGGAGACAGGCTGAGTGTAGCGATGAAGACCCTGTGCAGCCAACCAAATAAACACGCAGACACTCGGGGCTGCTGGTAACAGTCAGGGCTCAGGACACACACGCCGTCTTTGTCTCTCCAGTGCCTGACACTGAGGCCTAGAGGTAGGTCTTGATAAATAAATTCACGCTCAGTTCAGTGCAGTTCAGTCGCTCAGTCGTGTCCGACTCTTTGAGACCCATGAACTGCAGCATGCCAGGCCTCCCTGTCCATCACCAACTCCTGGAGTTCACTCAGACTCACGTCCATCGAGTCGGTGACACCATCCAGCCATCTCACCCTCGGTCGTCCCCTTCTCCTGCCCTCAATCTTTTCCAGTATCAGGGTCTTTTCAGATGAGTCAGCTCTTCACATCAGGTGGCCAAAGAATTGGAGTTTCAGTGTCAACATCAGTACTTCCAATGAACACCCAAGACTGATGTCCTTTTGGATAGACTGGTTGGATCTCCTTGTAGTCCAAGGGACTCTCAAGAGTCTTCTCCAAATCCATGTTACTGAATAATAAAATTCATTTAAAAACTTAGGGTAATGCTAAGGGTTGAATCTTTGCACTAAACTGGTGCATTTCCTTCCAATAATAACGAAAGATCCGTACCCTATTCTCCTGTTTGTTAGAAACTTGTAGGTGTCCTTGTAGGTGTTTCTTTGTTTGCTTGTTGGTGTCCTTGGTTCTCTTTTAATTGTCTTTGATCTTATTCTCCCTGTTTCTGTTATAAGCAGCCCCGAGTGTCTGCGTGTTTATTTGTTTGGCTGCACAGGGTCTTCGTCGCTACACTCAGCCTGTCTCGTTGCAGGGCTACTCTCTAGTTGCTGTGTGTGAGGGCTTCTCATTGTGGTGACTTCTCTTGCTGTGGAGCACAGGCAGTAGAGCTTGGGCTCAGTAATTAATTGTGGTGCACAGCTTAGTGGCCCTGTGGTGTGTGGAATCTCCCCTGCTGCTGCTACTAAGTTGCTTCAGTCGTGTCTGACTCTGTGTGACTCCATAGACGGCAGCCCACCAGGCTCCCCTGTCCGTGGGATTCTCCAGGCAAGAACACTGGAGTGGGTTGCCATTGCCTTCTCCAATGCATGAAAGTGAAAAGTGAAGGTGAAGTTGCTCAGTCGTGTCTGACTCTTGGCGACCTCGTGGACTGCAGCCCACCAGGCTCCTCCACCCATGGGATTTTCCAGGCAAGAGCACTGGAGTGGGTGCCATGGAATCTGCCCTGACCAAGGGTTAAACTGTACCCATATGACAGGCAGATTTCTAACTTCTGGACCACCAGGGAAGTTCTCAGATGTTTTTAAAGATGTAAAGACATAAAGAAAAACCCAAGAACACTGTGAAGTCATGTTACCCACTGGGGTCTTTGGACCCTTTAATCAAGTAGAAATTGATAAGAGGCCAGGCAGAATTTCAGGGAAGATTTTATTAAGGCTCTTTCTGTAGCTCAAAGGAGCAAAAACAAGAAAGAGGTGCCCCTGCTGCTCCTGGAGGGTAGCTTCCTCGGTTCTTAAAGAGGATGATGGTGGGGGCGGGTCTGGGGGCCTGGGCGCCCTTGTGGTGGGGCCCGTGGTGGGGCCCTGTGCAGGGGTCTTGCTGCAGTACCCTGCTTTGCTCCTGGCGCTGCAGAAGTGGCGGTTGCTTTGCCCCTGGCATTGCAGAGTGGTGGTTGTCTTGCCCCTGGCACTGCAGAGTGGCGGTTGGCTTGCCCCTGGCACTGCAGAGTGGCGGTTGGCTTGCCCCTGGCACTGCAGAGAGCCGGTTGGTTTGCCCCTGGCACTGCAGAGTAGCGGTTGGCTTGCCCCTGGCACTGCAGAGTGGCGGTTGGCCTGTCACCTTTTGGTATCTTACGCTGTGCTGTGCTCACCCTATTGTTCATAATTACCCCAGCTGCACACGCACTGGTTACTTTTAGTCATTCAGAGCTTCTTTGTATTCTGTTGCTGGAGGAGATCTTTGTCTCTGGTAGAGAATCCCAGGTCCCAGCCTATCTCATCTGGATTCAAGGGGATGTCCTTAGCAGAAGGGAAGGGACCAGAAGGGAAGGGAACCGGAGCCCTTAATGCTTCTGAAGGAGGTGAGAACTTTCATTGTTTTTAATCCATCAGAGCCAGAGAGGAATCTCTCTGAGCAATTTAAGCCCTAAATTAGGACCAGTTTCAAGAAAGGTATTGAAATTCTCTGATCTTCTGGGTGTTTTAGCACAGTATATAGTCAAAGTTGGATAATGTCATCCACATGTTTTCCAGAAGGCATTGGATTCCAAGAATGCCTAATACAGTTACCAGCAGTTTTTAGACTGTAAGGCAATTTTTTAAAACCTTAAGGCAATTTTACGTTGGGAATACAGCTGACTTTTCTGATATAAAGCCAGGGGAAAGAAAAGAAAAAAACAACTAGTGAATCAGAGACTGGACTGAAGCCAAGCCTCTGATCTTTATTTCCTCTTCCTGTGTGCATCTATCCACCCCTATCATATTTTCTCTCCCCACCTGTTCCTTTTCTGTTAATCTAACTGTAACACGTGGCCTTCGATTCTTGAGTGCCTTTCTTGGAGTGACTCAGGAATACCTGCTCTTCCTCTTTCTACTCCAGAAGCTTCCACGCCATTGCCTAGCAGCCCCATGGGAGCTTGAACTGCTTCTTTCTCCATTTACCTCCTAGTTTGGGAGATGTGTGGCTCAGAGGAGTGAGAGCAATTTTGAAAAACATTTTCAAAGTTTCTAGATGACAATTTAATATACAATGAATTCAAGCCTTTGGAAAGTCTGTGCCTGGAGTCTAACTGCGCCCTGAGTTCCCCCAAACCAAACTCATGTCACCTGATTGTGCCTTCATTCTGTTCCACATAAAATTCTACTCCTTGTCCCCTTTAGTCTGAAAAACAACAATCTTGTTTTGTTAAATAGTACATAAGAATGTTTCACAAATCTAGGCGGGACAAAAAGAGGGGTGCAGAAGTCAGGAGGCCTGCTAAGGTGGCTAAGAAGCTCTGTAGAGCTCATCATGGCTTTTTAGGAGAGCTGCCTGGAGTTTTTATAGAAGTTATCTGCATGGTTGCAGATATAACCTTACCTTTATAGACGAGCATGATTTCTACTTCCTGAGACAGCCTGAAGACCTTCCTGTTGGAGGAGTGTGTAATTTCCTTTGTTCTATCTTGTCACACAAAAAATTTGAAGTGATGAACCAGCGTGACAGCCCTCGGACAGACCATGTCACAGCTCTTGGACAGATCAGCGTTACAGCTCAGTTTTATTTAGAAAATAAAGGAAAATACATCCTTTGTTTATGTCTGCCTGAGGTCCTCACTCCAGGCTCGGAACGTCCTTTGTTCTGTTTTCGCAGGCTTTCCCCGTCCTTGTTTTTAGCCACCGCTATTCTGGTCGCCGTTTTCCTCTTCTAACTACCTAGCATTCCCATGCCTTAACTGCCTTCTCATACCTTATATCTCAGGCCAGGGCATGGCAAACTACAACTCACGGGCCAAATTTTGCTTTTCTATGGTCCACAGCTTAAGAATGGCTCTTACATTTTTAAATGGTGTCCAAAAAGGTAAAGAAGAATTTTTGTGACACATGAGTGACTCAGGAATACATGCTTATGTGAAATTACCATTAAAATTTTTTTAAAGCATATTGTCCACGATTGTTTTCCCACTAAAATGGAAGAATTGAGCAGCGTGACAGAGACTGTATGCTCACAAGGTCTAAGATACTTGCTTGGTTCTTTATAGACAATGTTTGCTGACTCTGGGACTAGCATTTCTTTGCTTGCATTCCCTTGTCTTCTAGGCTGTTTCTAAATTATTCCAGAATACGTTAGATGCATAGGCCCATCTGCTCACTGTTTCCAATGGAGAAAACCCATTCCTATCAAATCTTTACATGTATTATGAGGGTCTCTACAAAATTTGGGGAAGGAACATAGGAAGAGCTCACAGGCATACTGCATCTTGCCATCTTGCTTGCTATAGCCTGTATTTCTTCTTCTTCTTCCTTCCCCTCCATCTGGCATAACTGAAGACTTCCCCCAGGTCACTTCCACAGACTCTGAGGTTCCTTGCAGGTCTCAGCATCTACCCCAGGCAGGCTTATGGAGGAGTGATTTCCAAGCACAAGTAGTGCTGTCCCTGAAAAAGAATTCTAGTGAATGTGGTTTTCTCCATGTCATTATAATGGGAGAACAGTAGCTCTCTAGAGATTTAGCTGAGGCTCAGAGTGCTAATGACTTTGCTTTCTAATACTCTCAAGTTCAGTCTAAGTTGGATCAGAAAGTCTTTTTATGGAGCATATCATCCATGGGTTCTTTCAGACCTCAGATCTCCAGTGGTCTTTCAACTTTAATCCTCTTGCCTATATCAATGAAAAAAGATCAGAGGCTATTATTTCAGGCATTTTCAGCTACTTAAACTTATAATTATAGAAGCCTGATTTTTATTGTACAATGCTTAGCAATTTAGTTTTTAATCAAAACATCACACTCAGATCTTTAGTTACAGTGGTGTGTCAGTGATCTATTGTTACATGGAAAGATTGCCTAGTGAGTAGCTGAGATTATTAAAATATACAGCAGTGTCAGAAATTCAAGCTGGAGTCCTGATTGAGAGTGATTAGAGGATATTTAGCAAACTCTTCTGAAAGCCATTCTTTGTTCTCCTGATCATGGTTTTAGAAGAGAATTCTTCTTGGGAGCATAGTTATAGACACTAAAACATGCATATGAAATACATATCTTATTTGATAACATAACATTTTATTTCTTTCAGCATATAGATGGGGAAATATAGGGAGAGTATTTGTATATCACCACACACTTCTGATCCAGATAGAATTGTGAATTCTGCTCCAGACATGTTGGAAAGATAAGTAAAATATACAAGGAATGAATAAAGCTCAAGATCTAGAGGAGCGTCTCTGTGGGGAGGAAATCAAAGGCCTGACTGAGGTTCAAAATACGGATTGCTGGGCTTTGGGTGACATGCTTGTAGGAACTATGTGGGGCTAACTCTGTAATGTTCTCTGCTCTGGAAATGAGGCATAAAGAAGTATTGTGGGCTTATGACTGATAGAACTTTGTGAGCCTGAGGGGCTGCAATACAGCCTCAGCAAGTCCTGGCTCATTGACTGAACTGGGTTTGTCGTATTTCCCCAAATCGCTCTGGATAAGGAGTTTAAATCAGCAGTGTGAGTCCACCTGGGATGAAGATGAGCGAGAGAGAAAGAGAAAGCAAAGCTTTCACTCAACGCATGTGAAGCTCAAAGCTCTGCAGCAGGCGAAGCAGCTTAAAGCCAAGGATAAATCAACAATCAGATGAAAAAATCACTATAATATAGATAAAGCAGTAGCACAACAAATCCCCAAGCTATAAAGCATATTGACAATTTTGACTATATAAAGATAAAAGGAAATTTGTATCGCAGAATTCACTGTTCTGATGGATGGTGACAGCATTTTACTGCTAACGAAGACTCATAGGCTCCTAAAGGACAATGGCTTTCAGATCTACAGTCTATTGCAGGAAAACTGTATAATATAGCAACAACATTAAAATAAGGATATGCATCACAGCTCAGGGCAGCCTGGAGAGACCAGGTACAAACTTCAGCTGTGCTCTGCCCAGCTGGCTGGGCCAGGGTGCACTTTACCCTTCAGGTCAGGAACCACTGATGTCTGTACAAAATGTCTCAAAACCAGGCAGCCCCCAAGGAGTCTCAGATGGGGCTTATTCGTACCTTGCTGGTCACTTAAGCATATTCCTTCCATATAGGAGCTCAAGTCAGAGCTCCTCCAAGAGCCTTAGTGAGGCTGGGTATAAATGAACAGTCTCACTGTTATCAGTCAACAATGCTAACAAGCTGGCATAGACTCATACACCAAAACTCAACTAAAACCCACGGTTACGAAGCAGCACTATTAAGCAGTTCATTCCATACCTTCACCAATGCTGTGCATGTATTTCAGCCAAACAGTTCAGGCTAATTCAGACTTGTAGGGATCAATCCTTTCAACAAAGCCACCGAGTCGAAAGACAAGTGACAAGCTAGGAAAATGAAGCACAGCTTACAGTGTAGATAAAAAGTCAATCCCCTAACATATAAAGAAGGTCTACAAATCAATATCGAAAAGACTACTAGTTCAACTGAAAAATAGTCAAAGAATATGAAGAGACACCTTATAGAAGTTAAATAATTCTTAACATATGAAAATAAACTTATGAAGAAATGCTCCTTCCTGTTCATAATAAGGAAATGCATATTGAAAGCACTGAAATGCCATTTCTCACCTATCACTGGCAAAGATCAGAATATTTTTGTACACATTATGCTGGAAAAGGTATCAGCCAATCACTCTCCTCATAGTTGCTGAGTGAGTCCCATCTTGAAAGGGTGTCTGAGCATCACATCTCATTGTCTACCACAGTAAGACACTTTTGAGGGAGGATTTTCATATCCACAAACTCTGACATCAAGAATGATTCCCTTAATGTAGAAATCAGTCATATCTGCCCGCTGCACTCAGCCGTCACCCTAAGGTCTCTGCTTGTCGCTTGCGCTCTAAGTGCCTTTCTCCTGGGATGCAGGGAGCAACAATGCCACAAACCTGGTGGAGTGGAGCCGCCTGCCCAGCCAGTCACTGGCTACCGGGGGCCCCTCGATAGTAGGGAGTTTAAAAGAAGAGCGAAATATGTATTCTGGGTAAAAGTTGCAAGAGTCAACTGTGCCGTTGTCATGTAAAAGCAGCCACAGGACAATATACGAACAAATGGGTGTGGCTGCATGCCAGCAAAGCTCTGCTTATGAACAGGATTTATTTATGGATTTAACTCATGGGCCCTTACTTGCGTATACCCAAGGATATAAATTAGTAATTTCATCTGGGAAGTTCCAGTCAGCAGGAGTTTAGAGGAAGGATGTCTGGTTAGCAAACATCTAAGGAGTCTTCATGGGGGTGGTGGCACCTCATTTGGAACTTTAGCATAGGGTGAAATTTCAACTTGGGGGTATGGCAGGGAGAAAGGCGAGGGTGAGGCAGGAGGGGTGTTCATGGAAGAGGAAAATAGGTGAGCAGAAGCACAGTGGAGCTGGGTAATAAGAGGATATGTCGTAGCAACTCATGGGTGTAAGAACAGTATACGTTAAGTGGACTAATATGGATATAGGTGGAGAGGCTTTTGAATCAGACAGAGGAGAATGAGTTTATGATGTAGTCAACTTGGGTGGGTTGATGGTGGGCCACTGACTTAGAGACTGGCATGGTTAGTCATGCCTCAGGAAACATGGTGTGCTGAGGGCCTGAATAATTATGCGGTGCTCCTCAGGAAAGAATTTGACATTAAGTACAGGATGTTGGAAGGGGCCCTTCTGAATGCTGGGTCCTGAAATCTAAGTTTCACTAGCCTCCTGGAACATCCCCCTGTGCAGATGATATTAAATGCAGTGGCTGCAACCCTGATCTTGGTGAGATAACAAGAACTAGGTGTGGAAATGGCAGAGGGAATTGGGAAGATGGGACAAACATCAGACTCTATTGTGGTAAAAATCCAGGGCTTGACAACTGGGAAGCTAAAATTAGACAGTTTACAGCATCTGCTGGAGGCAAAGAAGAGGAAGAGACAAAGATAGATCTGAGATTTGCAGTTTATAAGTGACAAAGGGTGGTGACGACATAAACAGAAAAAGAAAACACAAAGGGAGGTGCAGGTCTCCCAGGAGGAGAGTGCAGTCAGGTTTGAACAGGGTGAGTTTAAGGAGGTCTAGGCGAAGATATCCAGCTGGTCACTGAAAATGAGAACAAGAGATTAGGAAAGAAGGCTGAATTCGGGAGCCACCCACATCAACATGAGCACTGTGAGAGGATCAGATCATCAACAGAGGTGGTGCAGAGAGGTCGGAAGCCTCTCTGGCGCCGCCCCCTTATTTGGTGGGGGGTGGAGTGAGAAAGCCTCCCCGTAGGATGGGTCTTCTTGTTTTTTTTTGACGGCCAGATTTGTTTATGAATATCCCTTAACTTCAGCAGATCATTTGGCATGGAACTTTTTTTTAGATCCCTCATCCTAATAATTTATGGTATTTTAAATAATGGGTGATTATCAATGGGTTGACTGTTTACTCAAGAGTACAGAGAAGGGTCACACATAACTGCATTGACAAGAGTACCTGAGTTTGGGAAAGGGTCCCTGAGTAACTCTTTTAGAGGGGCTTCCCTGTAGCTCAGGTGGTGAAGAATCTGCCTGAGATGCAAAGAAATATCCCCTGGAGAAGGGAATGGCTACCCACTGCAGTACTCTTGCCTGGAGAATCCCATGGACAGAGGAGCCTGGTGGGCTACAGTCCATGCGGTCGCAAAGAGTCAGACACGACTGAGCGACTAACACAGACACACTCCATTTATAGCCATTATAAAATATGGGCTATATTACTTGTTTTTTTTCTTATTATATATATAATATATAAATATATAATATAATACTTTTCACTTCTTAATCCCTTACCTGCAGCCATAAAATTAAGATGCTTGCTCCTTGGAAGAAAAGTTATGACCAACCTAGACAGCATATTAAAAAGCAGAGACATTACTTTGCTGATAAAGGTCTGTCTAGTCAAAGCTGTGGTTTTTCCAGTATAGTCATGTATGGATGTGAGAGTTGGACTATAAAGAAATCTGAGCACTGAAGAATTGATGCTTTGAACTGTGGTGTTGGAGAATACTCTTGAGAGTCTCTTGGACTGCAAGGAGATCCAACCAATCCATCCTAAAGGAGATCAGTCCTGGGTGTTCATTGGAAGGACTGATGTGGAAACTCCCAATACTTTGGCCACCTTATGCAAAGAAATGACTCATCTGAAAAGACTGTGATGCTGGGAAAGATTGAAGACAGGAGGAGAAGGGGATGACAGAGGATGAGATGGTTGGATGCCATCACTGACTTGATGGACATGAGTTTGAGCAAACTTTGGGAGTTGGTGATGGACAAGGAAGCTTGGCGCACTGAAGTCCATGGAGTTGCAGAGAGTCAGATACAACTAAGCAATGGAAGGCTTTTTGGCTTATTATATATACAATATAATAGTTTACACTTCTCAGCCCCCTACCTCTGTATTGCCCCTTCCCACTCCCCTCTCCTCACGGGTAACCGCTGGTTTATTCTCTGTATCTATGAGTCTGCTTCTTTTTCTGTTACATTCTCACTGGTTTGTTGTATTTTTTAGATTTCACATATAAGTGACATCATACAGTATTTGCTTTCTCTGACTTATTTCACTTAACATAATTCCCTCTAAGTCTGTGTTGCTGCAAATGGCAAAATTTCATTCCTTTTTACTGAGTGAAACTACTTCTTTATTATCCGTTAAGAGTTACAGCTATCACTCTAAAATTTAATATCTAAATAAATTATTCATATTCATTCTGATTTAGGGCACCTGCTTCTTGAGATGACATTTACTGTGTTTTTCAGTCTCCTTCCATGAAGCTACGGAAGTTTGGGAAGTATATGCCTCCACCTCCTGACAGATAACCTTTAAATCTGTCTTATTTCCCTAGTATTTACAAGTACTCTACCTCAGAAGGGGTCAAACCTCTAGAACTAGAAGGAAAGTACTCTTGAAAGGCATATAATTATAAGTAATAGTTATGCTCTTTTACTGTAATTACCGTTCCATTTTAGAGTTTCCATCTGCCCCTTCATGATTCCTTCTGACACTAACAGGATCTAGAAGGTTTGGTTCAAGCTTTGGGGAGAAATACACACACTTTTTGAGAACGTTTAATCATCTCGTCTCGAACGGTTGGTAGGAGAAGCCAGGATATCTGTTCAGTCCAGTATGTTGGCATCTACCCAATTAGTCAACTCTTTTTAAGACTAGTTATGAAACACACATTTTATTGTGTATTTTATTATACACATATATATTTCATTATATACATTATATTATTGTATTTCTCTATTGTCTTAATGATTTTTTTCATGAGTTCCCACAGTAATTATTTTTGCTGAGTATTTTGAGAAGCATATTTCCCTTCTCAGCATCTGTGGAATTATTTGAACCATGGGAGAAGTAACTTTGTTGGAAAGTTTACTCAAAAAAAATACTATAAAGTGGTGGTTTCCTGCCTGGTTCATTAGCAGAGTCACCTGGGGGTCTCAAAATGCAGGAGTTTACATTCTCTCCAACCATCAGTAGTTTATACTTTTTCTTAGGTTGACATGCAATACTTTCCTTCTTTCTCTCTTTACGTTTTACTGAGATATGTCGTCTATTCTTTTTTTTTAATTAATTAATTTATTTTATTTTATTATTATTTTTTTTGGAGGACAAATCATTTATTTATTTTTATTTATTTTTTTTTTAAGAGATCAGTTCTACATAATTATTCAATAAAATGCATAACCCTAAGTACATTTTATTTGTATATTATGTAAATGTGCAAATTACCTTTAATCATTTAAATAATAAATTTGACAGCTGAGGCTTATTTCCCCACGGAGAGCACCCTCCATCCTACCCCTGGTCAGTCTTCCTGGTTATCTCTTTTTTTTTTTTCCCTTTTTTTTTTAAAATTTATTTTTTTAATTATAATACTGCATTTGTTTTGCCATACATTGACATGTATTAGCCACAGGTGAACACAATCTCCCAATGCCGAAGCCCCCTCCCACCTCCCACCCCACACCATCTACCTGAATCATCCTGTGCACCAGCCCCATGCATCCTGCATCCTGCATTGAACATAGACTGGCGCTTCGTTTCTTACAAGATAGTATACGTTTCAATGCCATTCTCCCAAACCATCCCACCCTTTCCCTCTCCCCCAGAGTCCAAAAGTCCGTTCTATACCTCTGTGTCTCTTTTGTTGTCTCACATATAGGGTCATCATTACTATCTTCTAAATTCCATATATATGTGTCAGTATACTGTATTGGTGTTTTTCTTTCTGGCTTACTTCACTCTGTATAATCGGTTCCAATTTCATCCATCTCATTAGAACTGAGTCAAATTTATTCTTTTGAAGGGCTGAGTAGTACTCCATTGTGTATATGTACCACAGCTTTCTTATCCATTCATCTGTTGATGGACATCTAGGTTGCTTCCATGTCCTGGCTATTATAAACAGTGCTGCGATGAACATTGGGGTACATGTGTCTCTTTCAATTCTGGTTTCCTCGGTGTGTATGCCCAGCAGTGGGATTGCTGGGTCATAAGGCAGTTCTATTTCCAGTTTTTTAAGGAATCTCCACAGTTTTCCAAAGTGGCTGTACTAGTTTGCATTCCCACCAGCAGTGGAAGAGGGTTCCCTTTTCTCCACATCCTCTCCAGCATTTATTGCTTGTAGCCTTTTGGATCACAGCCATTTTGACTGGTGTGAGATGGTACCTCATTGTGGTCTTGATTTGCATTCCTCTGGTAATGAGTGATGTTGAACATCTTTTCATGTGTTTGTTAGCCATCCGTATGTCTTCTTTGGAGAAGTGCCTATTTAGTTCTTTGGCCCATTTTTTTTATTGGATCGTTTATTTTTCTGGAGTTGAGCTGTCGTCTATTCTTATGGCTCAAGGTATTGCCTGCATTCTGATGACCCACAGGCTCATGTCTCGAGTCTGGTCATCTTACTTGACCCCAACCGCACACTTATCATTTCCATTTGTATGACTCATTATGTCTCAAATACAATATGTCCTGAACTCATGGGTCTCCACTTTACCATACCTGCTCATCTCCACCTTTTTTTCAGGGAACAGCCACCATCTATGCTGAGAGATATCACCCTTGATTCTTCCTTCTTCCACACCCACACCCTGCTCTATGCCAATCCAATACCAATTCCTGTAGATTTTTTTTAAACAAATATTTCATACCTGTTCATGGTGACCTCTCAATTATCCAACACTATATAGAAATGACAGCGAAGGTGCTTCAGGTTCCACATAAGCAAATATTAAACCCTTTAAAGTCCAACCTTAACTAGTTAACTACAACTTGACAGAAATCATTCCAACGTCCACTGTATATTTGTCGATGTTGACGCTCTCACATGATATTTAATGATTTACTGCAGAGCTACAGTCATTGTTATGGACAACATAGTTTGCTATTCCCACTAATAACAACACTAGTGGCGGCAACAACAGCATGTGTTGAATGTTGCAAGATGTGCCAGATGCTATTTTAAGCACTTTACATTCCCTGGTGGCTCAGAGGTTAAAATGTCTGCCTGCAAATGCGGGAGACCCGGGTTTGGTCCCTGGGTCAGAAAGATTCCCCTGGAGAAGGAAATGGCAACCCACTCCAGTACTCTTGCCTGGAGAATCCCATGGAGGGAAGACCCTTGTGTGCTACAGTCCATAGGGTCACAAAGAGTAGGACGTGACTGAGCGGCTTCACTTTCACTTTCTTTCTTTTCTTAGTTTCACAACAACCATATTCAGAGTAAGCCCCACTTTACAGATGAAACTGAGGCACAGACATGTTAAGCAGCTTGCCCAAGATTACGATGGGAGAGCTCTCGATTTAAACCCAGGTGTAAGGGCAAAAGGCAAATACATGGCCATAGAGAATGACATGACAGAGTACAGAAAGCTCTGTTTAAAAAGGATACTGGCTGCTGCTGCTGCTAAGTCACTCAGTCGTGTCCCCGTGGACTGCAGCCCACCAGGCTCCTCTGTCCATGGGATTTTGCAGGCAAGAGCACTGGAGTGGGGGGCCATCGCCTTCTCTGAGGATGCTGGCTATTTCCTGGTAAATCTCTCTCTCTCTCTCTCACACACACACGCTCACCTCTTCTGTCGCTGGCACGCATTTCTGTTGGCATAGGGCTGTCTTCACAGGTCAGCTTCCCCACTCGCACTGAGCTCCTCTGTGGCCCCATCTCCTGTGAGAACCTCTACGGCTTTCCTTCCACGGCACTGCCACCCCCCGCTGTCACCACTGGGCCCCCGAGCACCGCTACGCAGAGCTTGCTGTCTACTATGTTCTATTCTCCCTCCCCTCTGCCCGTCTCACTTTAAAAAAATCTCTTTTGAAGGCTGTGTTTCCCCCTAATTTCTTAGGTTTTTCACCAAGTATCTTTGGGTCAATACTGCTAACCAACAAAGCCACTCCTGCGTTGACACTGCCAACCTAGGGGCCTTACTTGCAACAAGAACGACACCCGGTGCCCAAGTTCTAGACCCCTCACTTGTCTCATGCCAGTTCCGGCCTGGGCACCCAACATTTCTTTTACTGACAGTCTGAAAAGGCATGGTCTCTGAGTCTAATCTCGATATTTATTTCATAATGAACCATCTCCATTTCCTCTCGTGCAGGTTCTAATCTATGCAATTCTTGGCCCAGTCATGTTGCAGTCCCCTTAGGAAGGCTATAGCCCTGTAATCATTGCAAGAGGACGGCTCACGCAATTCATCTGACTGTCAGCTTCTGGGAACTCCTTCACTGGGTTAGGCTGAAAGAACTACAACAGAACAGATGCCGCCACTGGGCTGGCGAGGGTGCAGAATCACACGCGGGCTCCCTGGATGAGCCCATGGGTGCCCCCACTTCCAGCAAGCTGCTCCGTTCTCTTCACTCCCATGGCATATACTGAGCACATATTTGAGGACCTAACCCCCCAGGTCCTCTGCTGGATCTGGGACCTTGTCCAAAGAGTCAACCCACGTGATTGAGATTTTCCAAGTTCTGGACCACCCCTCCTCCCCTGTGCCCCCATAAGCAGCTCATGGCTCTCTGGAAGTCTGTTACAAATAGATGGGTCATCGAGAATTGCCACACTGATTGGAGCGTCATACTGACTATTCCGTTTCTTGAGATACCAGATGTCACTGTTGCTCCACAGAATCCTCACCTCCTGGAAGACTCCAGAACAGTGCACGTTGCACCTCTGGCTACTCCCTTCCTCTCTGGCCCTGCCCCGAGTTCCCTCAGTCTCAGCTTCCTGTCGTTCATTGAATGCTTGTGATTGCTTCTAGCTGAGCTCACCCAAGCTAAAGCACTAAGATCCTAGATTTGAGTACATCCTAATTTGAGTGCAGTTTGGATCCATAAAAGGACTGTGAATGGAGAAAGTTTTGCTCAAGCACAAAATCATTAATTTAAGAAGCAATGTAAACTAAGGATTAGTCTGGGTCCTTCAGAGAAACAGAACTCAAATACATTAAAAAGATTATATGAATTATCAAGTCACATGATTATGGAAGCTGAGAAGCCCCAAGAGCTGTAGTTGGCAATCTGGGGACACAGGAAGATCCCTAAGTATAGTTTTGGTCCGAGTTTGAAGACCTAGAAGAGGGGAAAGAATCTTCCAGGAGCCACAGGAAAAGCTTCACAGAACAGCTTGCACAGTGGTCTTCTCCTGCCGCTGGACTCCAACTTGGACTGGAACTTATACTATCTGGTACGCTGGTTCTCAGGTCTTCACACTCGGGCTGGATCCATATAGACTTAGGAACCTTCCTGGGCCAGCAGACCGCGCCCCGCGCCCCCCCCCCCCC
>SJYG01000641.1:789819-851171 GCA_006410535.1 Litocranius walleri | reverse complement strand
AGCTTACGGGTCTGAAGCAAGATCCTGGGGCGACACCCTACCACGTGCAGCGGATGGTGGGGCAGGACGTGGTGGCAGGCCTTGCTTCTGGGGGCAGGGACGTTTACCAGTTACAGGGAGAACTGACGTCAGGTTGGCTCGTCAGGCTACCAGGGAAACCAGCAGAGGTGAGGGTGTTTATCTAAAATAATAGGTGGTTTTTTTTTTCAGTTCTTCTAGGATTTTTTTTTCTTTTCAAAAATTTATTTTCAATTGACGGATAATTGCTCTACAGTATAGGGTTGGATTGTGCTGTGCATCTCCTTTAGAGGTTAACTTTAGATTTTCCTTATTTTACTGCTATAAACTTTCCTCTTAAAACTATCTTTTCTGGGGGGTGGTCTTAAGATGGTGGAGGAATAGGATGGAGAGACAACTTTCTCCCCTACAAGTTCATCAGAAGATCGTTTGAATGCTGAGCAACTTCCACAAAACAACTTCTGAACGCTGGCAGAGGACACCAGGCACCCAGAAAGGCAGCCCATTCTCTTTGAAAGGAGGTAGGATAAAATATAAAAGACAAAAAAAGAGACCAAAGAGTTAGGGAATGGAGACCTCTCTTGGGGAGGGAGTCGTGAAGGGGGAGAAGCTTCCAAAGAGCAGGAAACTGTCTTACTGGTGGGTCTGTGGGGAGTTTTGGAATCTCAGAGGGCAACATAACTGGGAGGGAAAAAGAAAAAACCCACAGAATATGTGCCTAACTGCAACTCCCAGCGGAGAAGTAGCCCAGATGCTCGACCCGCCACCAGCGAGCAGGGGCTGGACAGGGCGGCGCAGGCTGCATGTGTAGGGTAAGGGCTGGGCCCGAGTGCCCTGAGGACAACCTGCGGGCGCTAACGTGAGACTACAACCCAAACTGTGGGATAGCCAGGGAGAGGAAGAGAGAGAGAGGCACAACCTGGCCCGCTCACAGGACAGACGGCTGAGCGGATGCCAGGGGAGGGCTGGCGGCTGCTGGCAGGCCCACCCCCTGCCAGAGGCGAGGGGCAGGCGGCAGCCAGAGCCAGGGGCGAGGGGCAGCCTCAGCTCAGAGACGGCATCCTCCACCAAACTGCGAGCAGGCTCCCAGGGGCTAACAAAGTCTTCCTGGGATCCTGGAAGGTTGGCATCCTCCAGGAGGGTCGCAGCCAGAGATCAGCTCCCCAGAGGAGACACAGGGCACACCTGAGACGGCGCTCCCATTGCACACCCAGGAAACAGGGCGGCTGGGACGGGGAGGTGATAAGACCCAGGAAACAGGGCAGCTGGGACAGGGAGGTGATAAGACGCACCGCCCACCTGGGAGAGTGCGTTTGCCAAGCCCCTGGTCACCTGAGCTGCTCCGACCTGGCAAGGGCACAAAACGCAGGCCCAACCGAGTCTGCGCCTTTGTGGAGTGCCCGAGAACCTGAACCTGAGGGCTTAGACGGGGAAGTGGATGCAACACAGGTCCCACTTTGGGCAGTTCCCCTACAGAGCAACCTGGAGCCTGAGCAGTGGAGACTGGGAAAGCACAGTGAGCGGGGCAAGCCCAGTGTGGCCCAGGCACTGCGAGCTCTCCCCACGCACGCCAGTGATATTTCTTTGCAGTCTTCCTCCCTCCCCACAGCACAACTGAACAAGCGAGCCCAAATAACTGACCACCTTTGCCCCCTTGTGTCAGGGCAGCAATTAGACACTAAAAAGACTTGCACACAGAGGAAGCCAAAATAAAGAGGGAACCACTCTGGAAGTGACAGGAGCAACAGATTAAAACCCTGTGCTTAGCACTGACTAAGCATTCCCTTCAGTTCAGTTCAGTCGCTCAGTCGTGTCCAATTCCTTGCAACTCCATGAATCGCAGCACGCCAGGCCTCCCTGTCCATCACCATCTCCCGGAGTCTACCCAAACCCATGTCCATGGACTCAATGGTGCCATCCAACCATCTCATCCTCTGTTGACCCCTTCTTCTCCTTCCTTCCGTCTTTCCCAGCATCAGGGTCTTTTCAGATGCGTCAACTCTTTGCATGAGGTGTCCAAAGTATTAGAGTTTCAGCTTCAACATCAGTCTTTCCAATGAACACCCAGGGCTGATCTCCTTTAGAATGGACTGACTGGACCTCCTTGCAGTCCAAGGGACTCTCAAGAGTCTTCTCCAACATCACAGTCAAAAGCATCAATTCTTAGGCGCTCAGCTTTCTTTATAGTCCAACTCTCACATCCATACATGACCACTGGAAAAACCATAGCCTTGACTAGACAGACCTTTGTTGGCAAAGTAAGGTCTCTCCTTTTCAATATGCTGTCTAAGTTGGTCATACCTTTCCTTCCAAGGAGTAAGCGTCTTTTAATTTCATGGCTGCAATCACCATCTGCAGTGATTTTGGAACCCAAAGAAATAAAGTCAGACATTGTTTCCCTATCTATCTGCCATGAAGTGATGAGACCGGATGCCATGATATTAGTTTTCTGAATGTTGAGCTTTAAGCCAACTTTTTCACTCTCTTCTTTCACTTTCATCAAGAGGCTGTTTAGTTCTTCACTTTCTGCCATATGGGTGGTGTCATCTGCATGGCAATCTTGATTCCAGCTTGTGCTTCCTCCAGCCCAGCGTTTCTCATGATGTCCTCTGCATAGAAGTTAAACAAGCAGGGTGACAATATACAGCCTTGACGTACTCCTTTTCCTATTTGGAACCAGTCTGTTGTTCCATGTCCACTTCTAACTGTTGCTTCCTGACCTGCACACAGATTTCTCAAGAGGCAGGTCAGGTGGTCTGGTATGCTCATCTTCTTCAGGATTTTCCACAGTTTGTTGTGATTCACACAGACAAAGGCTTTAGCATAATCAGTGAAGCAGAAGTACATTTTTTTCTGGAACTCTCTTGCTGTTTCTGTGACCCAGCATGTGCTGCAATTTGATCTCTGGTTTCTCTACCTTTTCTAAAACCAGCTTGAACATCTGGAAGTTCTTGGTTCACTTACTGTTGAAGCCTGGCTTGGAGAATTTTGAGCATTACTTTACTAGTGTGTGAGATGAGTGCAATTGTGCGGTAGTTGGAGCATTCTCTGGCATTGCCTTTCTTTGGAATTGGAATGAAAACCGACCTTTTCCCGTCCTGTGGCCACTGCTGAGTTTTCCAAATTGCTGTAACATTGAATGCAGCACTTTCAAAGCATCATCTTTTAGGATTTGAAATAGCTCAACTGGAATTCTGTCACATCCAGTAGCTTTGTTCGTAGTGATGCTTCCTAAGTAAGGGCCACTTGACTTCGCATTACAGGGTGTCTGGGTGTAGGTGAGTGATCACACCTTTGTGATTATCTGGTTCATGAAGATCTTTTTTGTATAGTTCTTCTGTGTATTCTTGCCACCTTGTCTTAATATCTTCTGCTTCTGTTAGGTGCATACCATTTTTGTCCTTTATTGTGCCTATTTTTGCATGAAATCTTCCCTTCAGTTCGGTTCAGTCACTCAGTCATGTCCGACTCTTTGTGACCCCATGGACCTCAGCAGGCTAGGCCTCCCTGTCTATCACCAACTCCTGGAGTTTACCCAAACTCATGTCCATTGAGTTGGTGATGCCATCCAACCATCTCATCCTCTGTCATCCCCTTGTCTTCCTGCCTTCAGTCTTTCCCAGCATCAGGGTCTCTTCAAATGAGTCAGGTCTTCCCATCAGGTAGNCTTTCCTTCCAAGGAGTAAGCGTCTTTTAATTTCATGGCTGCAATCACCATCTGCAGTGATTTTGGAACCCAAAGAAATAAAGTCAGACATTGTTTCCCTATCTATCTGCCATGAAGTGATGAGACCGGATGCCATGATATTAGTTTTCTGAATGTTGAGCTTTAAGCCAACTTTTTCACTCTCTTCTTTCACTTTCATCAAGAGGCTGTTTAGTTCTTCACTTTCTGCCATATGGGTGGTGTCATCTGCATGGCAATCTTGATTCCAGCTTGTGCTTCCTCCAGCCCAGCGTTTCTCATGATGTCCTCTGCATAGAAGTTAAACAAGCAGGGTGACAATATACAGCCTTGACGTACTCCTTTTCCTATTTGGAACCAGT
This sequence comes from Litocranius walleri, assembly GCA_006410535.1. NCBI lineage: Eukaryota > Metazoa > Chordata > Mammalia > Artiodactyla > Bovidae > Litocranius > Litocranius walleri. The sequence continues at coordinate 847,106 of SJYG01000641.1, read as the reverse complement.
CTGTTGTTCCATGTCCACTTCTAACTGTTGCTTCCTGACCTGCACACAGATTTCTCAAGAGGCAGGTCAGGTGGTCTGGTATGCTCATCTTCTTCAGGATTTTCCACAGTTTGTTGTGATTCACACAGACAAAGGCTTTAGCATAATCAGTGAAGCAGAAGTACATTTTTTTCTGGAACTCTCTTGCTGTTTCTGTGACCCAGCATGTGCTGCAATTTGATCTCTGGTTTCTCTACCTTTTCTAAAACCAGCTTGAACATCTGGAAGTTCTTGGTTCACTTACTGTTGAAGCCTGGCTTGGAGAATTTTGAGCATTACTTTACTAGTGTGTGAGATGAGTGCAATTGTGCGGTAGTTGGAGCATTCTCTGGCATTGCCTTTCTTTGGAATTGGAATGAAAACCGACCTTTTCCCGTCCTGTGGCCACTGCTGAGTTTTCCAAATTGCTGTAACATTGAATGCAGCACTTTCAAAGCATCATCTTTTAGGATTTGAAATAGCTCAACTGGAATTCTGTCACATCCAGTAGCTTTGTTCGTAGTGATGCTTCCTAAGTAAGGGCCACTTGACTTCGCATTACAGGGTGTCTGGGTGTAGGTGAGTGATCACACCTTTGTGATTATCTGGTTCATGAAGATCTTTTTTGTATAGTTCTTCTGTGTATTCTTGCCACCTTGTCTTAATATCTTCTGCTTCTGTTAGGTGCATACCATTTTTGTCCTTTATTGTGCCTATTTTTGCATGAAATCTTCCCTTCAGTTCGGTTCAGTCACTCAGTCATGTCCGACTCTTTGTGACCCCATGGACCTCAGCAGGCTAGGCCTCCCTGTCTATCACCAACTCCTGGAGTTTACCCAAACTCATGTCCATTGAGTTGGTGATGCCATCCAACCATCTCATCCTCTGTCATCCCCTTGTCTTCCTGCCTTCAGTCTTTCCCAGCATCAGGGTCTCTTCAAATGAGTCAGGTCTTCCCATCAGGTAGCCGAAGTATTGGAGTTTTAGCTTCAACATCAGTCCTTCCAGTGAATGCTCAGGACTGGTTTCCTTTAGGATGGACTGGTTGTATCTCCTTGCAGTCCAAGGGACTCTCAAGAGCCTTCTCTAACACCACAGTTCAAAAGCATGGTCCCTTGGTATCTCTAATTTTCTTAAAGAGATCTCTATTTCCCATTCTATTGTTTCCCTCTATTTCTTTGCATTAATCATGTAGGATGGTTTTCTTATCTCTCCTTGCTGTTTTTTGGAACTCTGCATTCAGATGGGTGTATATTTCCTTTTCTCCTTTGCCCTTCACTTCTCTTCTTTCCTCAGCTCTTGTAAGCCCCCCTCAGACAACCATTTTGCCTTTTTGCATTTCTGTTTCTTGAGAATGGTTTTGGTCACTACCTCCTGTATAGTGTTATGAATCTCTGTCCATAGTTCTTCAGGCACTCTGACTACCAGATATAATCCCAGAACACTTTGGTCTATTATAACTATTTTACTAGGTTGTTTCAGTAATCCATAAACTCTAGGAGGCATATAGAAGTTGTCTTCTTGGTAATGTAGTTGTTACTGCCCATGTGAAGAATAAAGCACAGCACACGTGAGCTATGAGTACTGGGATACAATTTAGCATGGCTGTGCAAAGAAAGGGGTTTAATTTAGAGAAAACCAGTATGAGATAAAATGCATGAATCCTGTTTCTAAGGATAACTTTAAAGAGTCAAATGTGAAAATTCTAACATTCTGAAAAAGCAACATCCATATATTTTTTCTATTTAAAATTTAAATTAGAAATACCTCCTTTCTTTTAAAGATATTCCTTCCCATAGAGAGAAAGAATTTCTTAATCTTTCAACAATAGTGTCCCTTTATCTTTGGTTGCACCACCTGGGAATCTTGCTAATGCAGATTCTAATTCAGGAGGTCTGGCTGGGGCCCAACTCTGCATTTCCAGCAAGCTCCCAGGGGATACAGCTGTAGGTCAGTACTCCACTGTCCTTGTTTTCCCTGGGTCCACCACTTCTTCCATTCCCTCCCCAATGACCCAAGTCTGTAAGAATATAAACTATTTAGGGAAAAGATGCTTTAAGTTTTCTCTGCATGCCCAAGTTTGCTTTGCACAGATCTGGCCACTTGGTGATATTCAGTTAACACCAACTGCTTGTAGCACCAGGAATTGCTTTAAAATGTCGGTTTCCTCAGTGCAACCTGGGATTACTGCAGAGAAATTTAGCAATACTAGATGCATTTAAAAATAGCATTCTGGTTTCTAAAAGTGGTCCTGTGGGAAAAGCACGAAACTGGGAGACGTGTCACCTTTGAGTATAAACCCTGACTCTGTCGTTTGCTACTTGTGGTGCCTTAAGTATGTGATCTCAGCTCTCTGAATCCATTGTGTCATCAGTAAAGTGGTAGAGTTAATGCCTACCTTGCAGGGCAAGGGAAAATTAAAGGGAAGAATACATGTAAAGCATCTAGTCCAGGGTTTAGAATAGAGCAGGCACAGAATAGACGCTAGCTTTTTTCTTTTTTTAAAAAAATTCTACTATTCTTTGATCTGAATCAGAGGAGTAAAACTTGCAGGTTCGGAAGTCACAGTCAGAGAGAGAATGAAGTCAGAGCGAGGTGCATGCCTCTGCGATTAGCCTCTAGCTGAGATCTAAGCTTACCTTGTGTATTTTGAAAAGGAAAATATATCATGTAAGATGATTTGCATCACAAAATTAGTATAGTTGGTGTTTTGTACTAGAAAAGCTAAGTTTACTTGAAGGAAATCACTGTTAATTGGACTAAAAACATTCAACTTTTTATTTTTTTGGTTAAAACTGGAGCTAAAAGTTAATTTGGTTTGTGAAGTATGGCAAAGTTAAATCTTGCAATTTCTGAAAATCAAGCTGTATTAATTTGATTTGCTGCTTAACAATGTTTTTACAAGCATACTGGCTTATATAGTACACAGTATTTTGTAGTTTCTGTGCATCAGGAGTCTTGTCATAGCTTAGCTGGTTTTTAGCAAGGATGATAAAGGTGTCAGGCAGGCCTGAGTTCTCATCTAGAGACTTGCTTCCAAGCTCACATCATTCTTGGCAGGATTCAGCTCTTGGGGCTGCAGGGTGGAGGGCCTGTTTCTGGCTGGCTGTGGTCTGGGGGCCACCCTCAGTCCTGGGAGCTGCCCTCCGTTTCTTGCCACAGAGTCCTTCCAACATGGCCACTTCCTTCAGACCCTGCAAGGGAGAGATCACTATCACATGTAACATAATCCTGCAAGTGACACTCTGTCAACACTGGCTAAGAGGAAGAAATAGGTCCTGCCTGCATTCAAAGGGGGACTGATTACACAAGGGCATAGATACCAGGAGATGGGGGGCATGGGGGAAACCATAGAGTCCGCTGCCACACAGCATGTCTGAAGATGAAGTGACTATTAACGTCTCAGTGACAGAAGGCTCATGTGACCATGTATACATGCATCGAATCATTGTGTGGTGCACTTTCAACTTATACAATGTCATGTGCCAACTCTACCTCAATAAGCCTGGAAAAAATAAATGCAGAAAACAAAAAGAGTGCTGAAGTTTCTTTCAGCTTCTTATTCCCTTAGATGTTAATCATCATGCAGAGTCTCTATGGTCACTGAATAAACCAGTAAAACAGGAAAAAAATGTCCTGAAACTCACTGGATATAAATCTGTGACTTGGAACTTGGTTTAATCAGTCTGATTTTATGAATAACTTTATTATAAAATTCTGCTTTGATGCTTCCATGATGTTCACATAGTATTGTAAACAAAAATTTTATCCATATACAGACATCAATTTCTCTATTAAAAGCTGGGGTATTTTTAACAGTGGCATAATTTTGGAATGTTTTTAAAGGTGATAACTCTTGCCAGTTAATTTTGTAAGTTGCAGGCAAGAGTGAAGAGGCGTTGTCATCACAGTTAGAGAGATTTGGAAAACCTTGGGTTTCCTTTCCTGGAAAGTCTTCTGCGTCTGTAGGTCTCTCCGGTATTTGGCCCGATCAACCAATAAAAAAGTACTTTAACTTTGAACTTAGTCAATTCCTCACACAGTAGGCTTTCTGAATCTCAAAACCAAAGTACAGAAACCAGAGTTAATTTATCAGCTTGTCACTGTTTCTATTTCTTAACAAGGACTTCCCTGGGGACTCACTGGTAAAGAATCTGCCTTCCTTGATGCTCAGACGGTGAAGCGTCTGCCTGCAATGAGGGAGACCCTGGTTCCATTCCTGGGTCATCAGTAGATCGGGAAGATCAGGGTCGGGAAGATCCCCTGGAGAAGGAAATGGCAATCCACGCCAGCACTCGTGCCTGGAAAATCCCATGGATGGAGGAGCCTGGTGGGCTACAGTCCATGGGGTCGCAAAGAGTCGGACACGACTGAGTGACTTCATTTTCACTTTCTGCCTGCCAACGCAGGAGACATGAGTTTGGCCCCTGGGTCGGGAAGATTCCCTGGAGAAGGAAATGGCAATCCACTCTAGTATTCTTGCCTGGGAAATCCTTTAGACCAAAGAGCCTGGCAGGATACAGTCCATGGTGTCACAGAGCCGGATACAACCGACCACCTAAACAGCAATAGCGATTTCTGAATAAAACTGCTTTAGTTAATTTCTTCTGGAGTTGAGATCAGAAATGTTACTACATGAAAAATGTTTATGCTTAGTTTCTCGTCTGAAGTAGCAATCATGGCACACATGATTAATGTGTGCTTTAAAATTTTTTTATCAATGGTTTGTTTTGTTTTTGGCTGTGCTGGGCCTTGGTTGCCCTGCAAGCTTTCCTCTAGTCGCGGGGCGGGGGCTTCTCGTTGGCGCGGCTCCTCTTGCTGTGCAGCGTGGGATCCAGAGCCCACAGGCTTCCGCAGCGCAGCGCAGGCTCCGCAGCTCCCGGGCTCTGCAGGGCTCCGTAGCTACTGCCTGCGGGTTTAGTTGCCCGGCAGCATGTGAAGTCTTAGACCAGGGACTGAACCTGTGTCTTCTGCGTTGGCAGGCAGATTCTTTGCCACTGAGCCCCAGGGAAGCTCCTAATGTATTTTAGAGACAGCCGGAAGCACTGTGCGCAGGATAGCGAGGTGTGTGCACGTGCGCATACGTAATGTTGCTCTACCAAAACCGGTAAGCTAATTTATTTTCTGCTTCTGAAAAGGAAACATTTACATATACAAAGACAAAGATACCCAATAATACATTTCTTTAGTGTCTGTCTAACACTCCACTCTTGAAATTATTCTCTATGATTTTAAGTGTTTCTTTTTCCTTTTCAATATCTGCAAATGAATGTGTGATATACCACATTAACAAATTGAAGAATTAAAAACTATATGATCATCACAATAGATGCAGAAAAAACTTTTGATAAAATTCAACATCCACTTATGATAAAATCTCTCCAGAAAAGAGGCTTCAAGGGAACCTACCTCAACATAATAAAGGCCTTATATAACAAGTCCACAGCTAACATCATACTCATTGGTGAAAAACTGAAAGCATTTCTTCTCAGAACAGGAACAAAACAAGGATGCCCAGTCTAAACATTTGTATTCAACATAGTTTTAGAAGTCCTAGCCACAGTAATCCGGAGAAGGCAATGGCACCCCACTCCAGTACTCTTGCCTGGAAAATCCCATGGACACAGGAGCCTGGTGGGCTGCAGTCCTTGGGGTCGCTAAGAGTCAGACACGACTGAGTGACTTCACTTTCACTCTTCACTTTCATGCATTGGAGAAGGAAATGGCAACCCCCTCCAGTGTTCTTGCCTGGAGAATCCCAGGGACGGGGGAGCCTGGTGGGCTGCTGTCTGTGGGGTCACACAGAGTCAGACACGACTGAAGCGACTTAGCAGCAGCAGTAGCAGCAGCCGCCACCACAGTAATCAGATTAAAAAAGAAGAAATGAATCTATATCAGAGAAGAAGTGAAACTGTCACTGATTGCATGCCGCTGGATACTGTGTGCAGAAAATCCCAAAGACACTACCAGAAAACTGCTAGAGTGAACAAATTTGATAAAGTTTCAGGATACAAAGTTAATAAGAGGAATCTGTTGCATTTCTATATATTAAGAATGAAGGATTAGAGAAGTTAAGGAAACAATCCCACTTACCGTCACATCAAAAAGAATAAAATACCTTGGAATAAACCTACCTAAGGAGACAAAAGACCTGCATGCAGAAAAGTGTAAGACAGCTGATTGAAAAACGCTGAAGATGACACAAAAAATGGAAAGATAATATCGTATTCTCTTTCCATTAATAATATTGTCAAAATAACTGTACCTCCCAAAGCAATCTACAGATGCAGGGCAATTCCTACCAAGTTACCAATGACACTTTTCACAGAACTAGAACAAACATTTTTACAATTTGTATGGAAACACAAGAGATCTTGAATAATCAAAGTAATCTTGAAAAAGAAAAATGGAGCTGCAGGAGTCCGGCTCCCTGACTTCACATTGTACTACAGAGCTACAGTCATCAAAACAGCATGGTCGTGTGCACAAAACAGCTCAATGGAGCTGGAAAGAAGCCCAGACCTAAACCAAAACGCCTACGGTCAGTTAGTCTATGACAAAGGGGGGGAGACTATACAATGGAGAAAAGACAACCTCTTTAGTAAGTGGCGCTGGGAAAACTGGACAGCTACATGTAAAAAATGAAATTAGAACATTTCCTAACACCATACACAAAAATAAACTCAAAATGGATTAAAGAACTATAAGTAAGATGGGATACTATAAAACTCTTAGAGGAAAACATAGGCAGAACACTCTTTGATGTAAATTGCAGTAATATCATTTTGGGTCTATCTCTTATTAGATTATTGGAAATAAAAACAAAAAGAAACAAATAAGACCTAATTAAACTTAAAAGTTTTGCACAGCAATGGAAACTGTAAACAAAAGACACCCTATAAAATGGGGGAGAAAATATTTGCAAATGATGCAACTGACAAGGGATTAATCTCTAAAATATACAAGCAGCTCATACAGCTCAACATCAAAAACAAGCAATCCAGTAAGAAAATGGACTGAAGACATTTCTCCAAGGAAGATACACAGATGATCAAAAGGCACATGAAAGATGCTCAACTTTCTAATTGTGAGATAAATGCAAATCAGAACTACAATGAGGGGTCACCTCACACTGGTCAAAGTCAGAAAGTCTACAGATAATAAACGCTGCAGAGGGTGTGGAGAAAAGGAACGCTCCTCTACTGTTGGTGGGAATGTAAGTTGATGTGGTCACTAGGGGATTACAGTATGGAGATTCCTCAAAAAACTGAATATAGAGCTACGGTATGATCTGGTAGTCCCACTCCTGGGCATACATCTGGAGGAAAACAAAATTCAAAAAGATACATGTGTCCTGATATTCATAGCAACACTATTAACAACAGGCAGTGCACGGAACCAGTGTAAATGTCCACTGACAGATGAATGGATAAAGATATGGTGTACATATAGATATGTATATATAAAGGGATACTACTCTTTATATATAAGAAAGGGAATAATGTCATTTGCAGCAACATGGGTGGACCTGGAGATTAACAAACTAGATAAAGTAAGTAAGCCAAATATTCTATGATATTGCTTATAAGCAGAACCTAAAAAATGATGCAAATTAACTTATTTACAAACAGAAATAGACTCAAGACACAGAAAACAAATTTGTGGTTACTAAGAGAGAGGTGGGAGGGATAAATTAGGATCTTGGGATTAAAATATACCTACTACTATACATAAACAACAGAGACCTACTGTATAGCACAGGGAACTACACTCAGTGTCTTGTAATAACCTATAATAGAAGAGAATGCAAAAAAGGAATATAAATATATTAGTATATTGCCGGGAGCCAGCGTGAGGAGCTCCGCCCATGGCAAAGGTCATGGGGAAGGAGGCTTCAGCAGGATCGAGCCTCAGGAAACCCCCTGTTCCCGAGCATCTACTCCCAAAACCAGAGTCTGCTTTATGCTCTCACCTACACCTCTGACTTTACGGGGGGGCTCTCCCCCATCACCACTTCTCTCGGAGAAGGAATTAACTTGCAGCTCCAGCTAATAAAAATTCCTGGGTGTGACAAGAGTGTTTCAACTTACAGATTCCTCTGAAGGTTCTCTAGCCTGCCTGAGTGGGTTCGTCCGGCCACATGTGACTGTTTACAGCCTCCCAACCGTGACAGGCACGAGATGCTATAAACTTTCTGAATACAGACTCTTTTGAGAAGTTAGAAAATTATTAGTATAGTATAGTGGGTTGATTAGAAATTATATTGGTGAAGGATTTTTCATTTGTTGTGCCAATAATTACTGCTAATTCCCTGCCCTGGGTGGGACAAGGGTGTCTCAGGTCAAACCTCTCTGCTGACAGACTAGCTTGTGTGACAACCTCTCAACCATAAACAGCACAGAGAGTTTGGAGTATTTTGAAAGCCTTAATTAGCATCAGGCTTTTCTTATTGTTGAGTCAATGATTGCCGTCAGGCCTCCATATCCTTCACCTGGGAATATATTAATCAATGTATTTGGAATGTAGAAAAGGAAATATAGTAGTTTTAGAGGTTAGCAATACTAGACTTTTGAGTTAATGAATTTTCTCTTTTGTTATAGATCACTGTACTTTGTTATAAATCATTGTGTCCTTGCTATGTAAAAATGTAACTTTATCACTATTTTAAGACTAAATAGATCTTAAAGGGAACATTGGTGAAGGGTTTTCATTTGTTGGGCTGATATTTGCTGCTAAATCTCCATATTCCCTGCCCTTATAATGAATATAACTAACATATAGGAGAAATAAGTATTAACCTTTAAGATTAATCATGTTAACCTTAGGCTAAGTAAATTCCTTTCTTGATTGTAACTCACTACACCCTCACCCTATAGGAATGCAACTTTATTTGGAGGGTGGCGCCTGGTTTAAGAAGAAAATCACCCCTGGAAAAAATAAGTTTTCTGGTTGACTGACCGTTATCAGAAAGAAGGGGTCATAAAATGTCAGCAGGACTCATGGCCAGAAGATGATGTAAAACCCATAAGACCTTTGTATACATTTATATGAAGCACCTGATTTTTACAAGGGTCAGGTCTGCTGACCCCCGCTTGACTCTGTGTTCATCCCTATGTATAACAAAAAGTATATAAGCAAACCTGAAAAATAAAGAAATCGGATCAGTTTCTGGAAAGACTGATTCCCCCGTGTCGTTCTTTCTTTCCCCTTCTGGCTGGCTGAATTCCCATCTGGAATGTGGGTACTCACCAAGCCTTCTAATTTTGCCTGGGCTTCTAAGATCAGACTGGGGAGGCCTCAATGCCTCTTCTCCTTCAGGAGAACGGAAAGACGCCTGTGGCCTATGTAGGTGGTGATTGGTATTCCATGTAAACCAAGTTATTCAGCCTCTTTTTCTCCACTAATTTTCTTATTACACAATCCACTTCTAATCTCTCTATATATCTGTAATTAAATAAGTTGTTTCCTAGGACGCCTACTTCATCTCCCTTTTGAATTACCCTGGATCCACCCAGGCTGGACCCTGGCAGTATATAACTATATTACTTTGCTGTATACCTAAAAATTATACATTGTAAATCATTATATTTCATTTAAAATTTAAAAATAAATTTCAAAAAGATTTATTTTCCCTTATTACAGAGCAAGAGCAAAATGATCACCTGGAATGACAGAACCAAGAGATTATCAGTAATATTTTGGTCTGTTTATTTCTGCCTCTACTTCTGTGTATATGCATGCATATATATGTTTATGTATGATACTTATATATAATAGAAGAATATAACATATCGTATGTTTTTAAGGATGCATTTCAGTATATATGTTATGTGTGTATTTAAGTATGCATGTGTTTTGAAAACCTCTGCTTTTATCCCTGGGCAAAATATTGACAAAACATTGTCAACCAATAATTTTGGAGATTTATAATCGTGTTTTGAATTTATTTTCTCCAATATATCTGTACATAATTCTGCATAACATGCACTTGCTAATGTACTGTGCATTTTAATTTTAAATGGTCATAAAAACATCTCCTCAAATCCCAGTTATTTATAGAACAGCTGTCTTCTTACTGCTCTCCTCACAAAGGCAGGAGTGTCTCGTAAGAGATCAGGAAGAACACGGCATCACTGCTTTCCCAGTGGAGAAAGCAGCTTTGCATTTTCTGAGCTTCACCACCTCTTCTTTACTTCCGACAAATTCCAGCCAAAAAACACTGCCTTCTGGGAAGAGCGCCTACAGCTGTGCTCTCATGAATAACACTGCTGTGTCAACTTATTCTGAACAGTTGTCCCTACAAACCATCTCTTTCAGAGTCTGAGAGCAAAGATTCTGTGTCTTTGCTTGTTTTAAAGATCCCACCACAATTTTACTGATCGTGGCTCTCTTGGTTGTTTAAAACTGTTATTTCAGTTGCTATTTCTCCATTAAAAATTCCTCTGAAAAACTGAGCAGCTTAAAGCAACTATTTTTATTTTGCTCTCAGATTCTATAGTCAGAAATTCAGGCAGGGCTTAGTTGAGATGGAGTGCTCTGGTCCACAATGCTTGGGGCCTCAGCCGGGAAGATTAAAAGGCTTGAGGTGGCTGGATAGACGGTGGCTGGGATTCTCCAGAGGCTCCTGGCCTCATCTGCCTGCTGCCCAGGCTGGAGTGACTCTGTGGGGACCGCAGCAGGGGTGTCTGCACGAGGTGCTTCTGGGTGGCCTGGCTTCCTCACGTGGCAACAGCAGGATGGTTCCACCCACTAATGGAGGTGGTTCGGGGTCCGTGCTCGCGTGTCCTGGCCTACATTTTCAGATGCCTCCTAGTTGTGGGGAGGCCACCCTCAGACGGCAAAGGCAGATGCGGCCACCTGTGGGAGTCACTCTGCCCTCAAAAGGGGGCGGCTTGGTGATTGTGCAGCACAGCAGACTGCCTCTCCTCCAGAAGCCTTGTGTTTGCTTTCAAAGGGAAGCAGTAAACACAGGCCTTAAACGCGGATCGGTGGCCCACCATGGTTTATTGGTCAAGGCAATCAAAGCCCGTGCAGACTGGGGGCAGGACCATATATGCATAGATACTGTCCTGAGGGGCCATGTGTGTGAGCGCGCGTGTGTGAGTGCATGTGTTTGAGCGCATGTGTGCAACACTGTGGACAGCAGCCCGCCAGGCTCCTCTGTCCATGGGATTCTCCAGGCAAGAATACTGGAGTGGGTTGCCGTGCCCTCCTCCAGGGACTCTTCCAGACCCAGGGATCAAACCAGGGTCTCCTGCATTGGCAGGCGGATTCTTTACCACCAGCACCACCTGGGAAGCCCCAAGCGGCTTCTCTTTGAGAGACGTACCAAAAACTGGGCCACATTTTAGTATTGTCACAGTTTTCACACATAAAATTGGTTTTACTTTTTCTTTTCTAGTCATAAAGAGATACTCTATCATACAGAGTGAAGTCAGAAAGAGAAAAACAAATATCGTATACTGACACATTTATGTGGCATTGAAAAAAATAGGATGGATGATCTTATTTGCAAAGCAGAAAGAGGGACACAGATGTAGAGAACTAACATTTGGATACCAAAGGGGAAAATATGGGATTAATTAGGAGACTGGGATTGACCTGTATACCCTCAGTTCAGTTCAGTTCAGTTCAGTTTAGTTCAGTTGCTCAGTCATGTCCGACTCTTTGTGACCCTGTGAATTGCAGCACACCAGGCCTCCCTGTCCATCGCCATCTCCTGGAGTTCACTCAAACTCATGTCCATCGAGTTGGTGATGCCATCCAGCCATCTCATCTTCAGTCGTCCCCTTCTCCTCCTGCCCCTAATCCCTCCAAGCATCAGAGTCTTTTCCAATGAGTCAACTCTTCACATGAGGTGGACAAAGTACTGGAGTTTCAGCTTTAGCGTCATTCCTTCCAAAGAACACCCAGGGCTGATCTCCTTTAGAATGGACAGGTTGGACCTCCTTGCAGTCCAAAGGACTCTCAAGAGTCTTCTCCAACACCATGGTTCAAAAGCATCAGTTCTTCGGCGCTCAGCTTTCTTCAGAGTCCAACTCTCACATCCATACATGACCGCTGGAAAAACCATAGCCTTGACTAGACGGACCTTAGTCAGCAAAGTAATGTTTCTGCTTTTTAATATACTATCTAGGTTGGTCATAACTTTTCTTCCAAGAAGTAAGTGTCTTTTAATTTCATGGCTGCAGTCACCATCTGCAGTGATTTTGGAGCCCCAAAAAATAAAGTCTAACACTGTTTCCACTGTTTCTCCATCTATTTGCCATGAAGTGATGGGACTGGATGCCATGATCTTCGTTTTCTGACTGTTGAGCTTTAAGCCAACTTTTTCACTCTCCTCTTTCACTTTCATCAAGATGCTTTTTAGCTCCTTTTCACTTTCTGCCATAAGGGTGGTGTCATCTGCATATCTGAGGTTATTGATATTTCTCCCGGCAATCTTGATTCTAGCTTGTGTTTCTTCCAGTCCAGCGTTTCTCATGATGTACTCTGAATGTAAGTTAAATAAGCAGGGTGACAATATACAGCCCTGATGTACTCCTTTTCCTATTTGGAACCAGTCTGTTCCAAGTCCAGTTCTAACTGTTGCTTCTTGACCTGCATACAGGTTTCTCAAGAGGCAGTTCAGATGGTCTGGTATTCCCATCTCTTTCAGAATTGTCCACAGTTGATTGTGGTCCACACAGTCAAAGGCTTTGGCACAGTCAATAAAGCAGAAATGTATTAAATAGATAACTAATAAGAACCTACTGTGGAGCACAGGGAACTCTACTTAATACTCTCTGGTGACCTAAACAGGAGGGAAAGCCAAAAAAAAAACCAGGAAATATATATTTATATAGACATAGAATGAATTCCTTTTGCTATATATCAGAAATTAATACAGCATTATAAAACAATTACAACAAAAATTTTTTAAAAAGATATAGCCTGGTTAATCAAATAAGTTGTTTAGCAGATAGATCTCATATATATCCATGATATTATAGGAAAAATCATAACCTCTTTGACTTGTAGATGTTCAAAATATTTAAAGTAAAAAATTAAAGCTATACCAAACAGCATATTTAATTTATCTCTGAAGATGTGTGAGAAAGTTTGCAGTACTTTAGGATCAAAACTATGAGCGCTCGTCTTATTGAAGACAGGTAGTATGATGGTTGAGCACCACTGACAGAGCTGGGCAGCTGAGCATGCTGTCTTTTCAGTAGCATGGTCAGGATGGCGCCCATCATAGCTCGCAACTTCTAGGCCCGCCTGATGCCTCGAGACTCTTACTGCATCCTGACAGATGATAACTTCACACTGGAGAGACTGGTTTCATGAACGAGAACCCAGGGCCTAAAATGTGCTTCGAAATATTTTCCATTATATGCATCTAAGAGGATTTTAAGTGAAAGAGGAAGGCTCAGAGCTGTGTGCACAGTGTCGTTTGTGTTGGCCGGAGCGTTGCTTGCCGGTGCGGAGAGCGCCTCAGAAGGCAGGGCTGGGCTGGCCTCACGTCGGGAGGGGAGCTCCCCGCAGGCTCGTTGCTGCCCTTTGAGTCTAGTGCTATTTCACACAGTCCCCAGTCAGAACTGGAAGGCATGCAAGGGGCTTGCTTGTGTGCCAGCTTTGCTTTCTCGCCTTCCGCTCGTCCCTCTCTGCGATGGAACTGGCTTCCCAATGCGCCGTCAGAGGCGCACCTAAGAACTGAGAAGCACCCTGACTTACAGGCCGCTGGCAGTTCCCACGCGGCCGCCTGCAGGGCCACTTTTCAGGTCTCACTCCTCAGGCTTCTGAGTAGTGTTAGGGCCCGTCCACTATTTTCTCCCTCTTGAGAACTCTCTCTCCCGGGGCAGCATCCTCTCGGTCTTCCGTTACCTCTTTCTTCCTCTTCAGTCCATTGTACACGTTACAGTCCCTTGGTATCGGTCCCAAGTCCTCCACCGTCTTCTGTCGGTATTCTCTGTCTAGGTCAACCCATCTCTTTCCATCTGTTTAAATATTATCTGTACACAAGTAGTCTTGCTTTCACAAAATGAGCTTGACTTTCTCCTAGCATTTGCCCTCACATTAAACTTTCCTATGTCTCTGTTACTTGAGTCAGAGCTGAGGGGTCACTATTGCTTCTGTCAACCACCCCTGCCTCCCACCTTGTCTCATCTGCTAACAAGTTCTGTTGTCTTTTTCCAGCGTGTATCTCACGCTCCTCCACTTCGCCCATCTGCACTGCTGCCGTTATGGTTCATCAACCCTCCCCGTACTCTTCCCACAGTTTCCCCACATTTGCTCTTGCCACCCCACCCTCTCAACATCTATTTCCATACTGCAGCCAGAAGACTTTTTCTTCCAAAAACTCAGAGTAGGAAATGCTATGGCCCTCTGCTGTGCAGCACACCTTAGCACAGCCTGCTGCGCGTTGGGTGAACCAGACTCGCTGACTCTCCAAGTCTGTTCTGGGAGCTTCTCTATGGTTTTCTCTGAGCCCTGGGCTACGGCAGTCTCTCTCTCTCCTCCGAGCCCTCGGCCATGGCAGCCTCTGTCCCATCTAAGGGCCTCTGCATGTGCTGTTCTTTCTCCTGGAAATTCTTTCCTTGCTTTTCTCATATCCAGTTCCATATTCAGCACGTCTTAATTCAAATCTCTCCTCTTCAGAGAAGCCTTTCCTGGGCAGCCCGTATAGAAGTGCCGTCCACCAGGCATTTGCCATTACTGGGACATTCCATCTAACTGCTGTGTCTTTGAGTTTTTTTTGAGATTCTGTGGTGTTTTCAAACAGGTTAAGGGTGATGTCCTTTTGACGGTAGAGATGGTGAGAGGACAGAGAATAATGTGTGTCTTGATACCAACAAGGAATAGGAGAGTGTACATCATTTTCAAATTATATGTGCAATAAAAGAGACAAGAACAAATTCTGGAAAGGACTAATGATTATTGTCTTGGCTCAAGGGAATTGACAGATGGAGGAATAATATCCCTGGGGAGAAGCAGGCATCCATTTACCATCTTGCAATCCTCCAAAGATATCTAATTACCTCCAAAAGCAGCATCCATCACAGCTTAAATGTAGCTTATTGTATTGGATTTGAGCGCAGGTAGAGCTGTGAGGCGTCTTTGGCGTGTATCCAGTTTGTTTTCCTTTCATAAACGTGAGTCCAGAGGTGCAGAAGTTGGATGACCTGCCCAAGGCCATCCCGTCTCTGGGTGGGCTTGTTGGAGTTTAGAATCGAGTTTGCTTTCTGCTCCAGGGGGATGTCCACCACATTTTATTGATGTCTGAACTTTTAATTCCTAAAGATAAAGGAGCTTGAGAACGATATGAACCCTATGGAGCCTTAACGCTTTTGTCTCCTAGCTGTTGCTGAAGTTATAGGAGCATATCAGGTTTCTTTTTGTTTATTTTTTTACACGCAGGCTTTAACTTTTATATTTTATAAAACAACCTATAAACTATATTCGTATATGACAGTCATTAAAAATAGAAAACAGAGATCAGTAAAGATGATAAAGATAAAAATGTTTCCCAAATCTCCCCATCCCTTGGATAACAGCATTTTAATGTCATATTTCATCTCTAAAGGGTGGTTCAGAACAAGACAATTGTCTTCTTTAATCTTGATTCTACCACCCTGCTACTAAGAAATGTCAAAGAGAAAAGTGGGGCTTACGTTTCTATTAAATTTAATTTCCACAGGCTTTTTTGGAAGCTAAGGCAGGTTATGACAACAAAGCAGGTGCATATTTTGGGCCTAAATACTTTTCCAGTTGTTTAAAGACATCTTCAGTGTGGCCTCAAATGTTTTCATTGGAGTATAAATGTCGATGAATATATGTATATATATTTAAAAAGCTGGATCTCAGTATATGAATCTCATTTTCTGTTACTCACCTCATTTGATTTTAGCCCTTAGAAATGGATGTGTGGGTTGGCGGCTGTGGTTTTTTTCCTTTTGTTGTTGCTTTTGTTATTTTGCCCTTGAGCACAGGATCTTTGCCTGGGATCCGGCTCAGGAGCTTGGAGGGAGCAGCCCAGCTGAGAAGCTATGCTCAGTGTGTGGGCGCTGTCCCTGGTGCCTGCTGATGAATTAGACTCTCAAGGAAGGGAAAGAGACAAAAGTAATTTCAACTCCACTTCAGCAGGCTCAAGACACCAACACATTTTGTTATGTAGTCCCTGGTGAGTAAATTAAAATTACATTGTTTTTCCAATACCCCTTGGAGCCAGCAATAAGATAATGATGACTCGGAGTGTTTGGCACCAGGTTTTTCCTGCTTAAGTTTCTTACACACAAATCTGCAAACATTTGAATTTAAAATAAATGAGTCTCTCTCCTTGTGGTCAAGCAGAAAACTCTGGGCTGTCAGCTTTCTAGTCAGACAGATCTGATCTAGTCGGATCAGACCTACCTGCAGGTTATATCTGCCTGATCCTGACTTTTCCCTCATAGCGTAATTATGAAAATTAAGTGAGACAATTAGGCAGATGGTTATATCTCCTGTCAGGTGAGAGGGAGGACATGAAGGAGCTTGGCAGAAAGCAGTTTGAGGCTGGTTTACGAACTAGGGCTGGAGACTTGCTCTGCTCCTGGGAGAAGGTTAACTCAGGTTTTAACCACAAGCACACTTATTACATCAAATGATGTTTTTTCAATGTGACTTTTTACAGTTTCTATTGTTAATTGTTTAAATTTCAAGGTATAGTGATTAAATGAACTGCTGGTGATGGTCGCACATGTGAACAACGGCTCTGGAATGTTAAAAACTATAAATGTATCTTTAAAACCCAGCAGACGTTGGGCATCAGCCGGCATCATCCCGTGTCATCAAAAGCTTGTAATTTTCAGTGACCTCGGTGCCTTTAGTGTCTCCCCTCTCCTCCACCCCCTGAGGTGTTTCTTTGCTTAATCAGGAATGAAGCTGAGCTTTTCTGCCACCTCCTGCTTCTCGGTGTGTATGGATGGCTTTCTTTGAGTTGTGCTCAAAATAACATCTGATCTGAAAGCAGCACCAGGAAATTCAATCATCTATGAAAAGAAGAGTGGAAAAAAAAAAAAAAAAAGCCAAGCCCCTGGGAAGTTCAGACTCAGCTGTGGAAAATACACAGAGGGGATCTGGGCGAGTCTATTTCTGGAGATCTGGCTGCCCTGCACAGTGTGCTGAACAGCATGGTGGAGTCTTTTGAGGCTAACGCCACTTAGAGCGCCTTGCTCCACTCTTTCCACCTTTTAACCTGCTAGAGGGCAGAGCCAGCCCCAGCTGCCCGTCTTACACAGGGCTGACTCGCCTGGTGAGCGTTTCCCCTAGTGGAATATACTAGAACACCTACTCTGATTTTCCAGACTCACTGTGCCTGTGCAGAGAGGCGACATTTAGGGTCCTAGGCAACGCATCTAAACATTCTGGAGTTTTTTTCTTGCTATTTGGCTTATTTCTGCACCTCACTAACTAGTCTAACGAATACACTTTCCCCCCAGGGACCCTCCCTGCATCAGGGCGTCCATGTGCGCGTCTACCGTCGTCTAATCAGACTTTCTCTTCCCGATGCTGTGAGAGAACAGGACCGGCCCGACAGCAGAGCTTGCCCCATCCTGCGCGCCGAGCTGCAGCTTCTCCCAGAATCACAGCTTCCTCCCTCCCCAATGTCTCTTCCTTAAGCCCAGGGTGCACACCTGGGTATGAAGCATCACTGAAAACGTCTTGGAAAAAACGCAAACATAGCTGTCTCCTCTAATATTCCCAGGGCTTCTGGATCCGTGTCTACTGCATTCCTTTCTGTCTTCCTCTCTGACCTTGATTTAGCTCCCCGAGAGAGGGATTCCGTCTCCATCACAGGCAGGCTCCGGCTCCTAAGAGGTCTGTCTGCACTTTCTCATCTATAGCTATGCTGAAGGGTACATTGAGAAAATCAGCTTAACTCAACGGAACACAACAACCAAAAAGAAAAAAAAGTCCTTTCGTTGGAATTATCTTGCTGCTTCCAGGTGAGAGATGTCATTTTGCCTTGAACTACCAGGATAATTGGGGGGCTTCCTTGGTGGCTCAGACGTTAAAGTATCTGCCTGCAATGCGGGAGACCCAGGTTCGATTCCTGGGTCGGGCAGATCTCCTGGAGAAGGAAATGGCAATCCACTCCAGCACTCTTGCCTGGAAAATCCCATGGACGGAGGAGCCTGATAGGCTCCTCCATGGGGCCCCAAGGAGTCGGACACGTCTGAACGAGGTCACTTCACCGGGATGATTGCGTCATTTTTTCCACTGTGCTTTGCCAGTGGCCTAACTGTTACCCTGAGCTTTGACTCCTTTGTCTGGTCTCTCGTTCCAGCAAATTGTGCTTCAAATGTCTTTTTTTTTTTTCCCTGCTCCCTTTTCTCTGTTACCTGTAACCAAGGAAACTGATGCACGCTAAAAGCTTTCTGGTAAATGCACCTTCCATCATTTCTTCTTCATTGCTGGCTTAAAATATTCCATTTTTTCTGTGGATTTTATAGAAAACAATCCATTGAAAGGAAGAAACCACTGGTCCAGATAAACCCAAAGTAAGGATGTGCAGAAAGAAGTAAAACTTGGGCAGCTCATGAAGTTGCCCTGGAATTACATCACAGGGGAAGACTGTATTTTGACACCGTTTTGTTTTATACTTTGGGGTGGGTCTCCTGGGTTAAAGTAGTCTTAATACTTAACTGAGCTTGAATGATGTCACTGAAAGTAATAAAAAAAAAATCACGATTGATCTTCCCCAAGTTCTTTGGGCATATGCCGTACAACATGGTAACCACTGACCTCAAAATTTAAATTGTTTAAATTGATTAAAATTAGATAAATTGAAATTTCATTCTCAGTTACACTGACCACATGTCAAGAGTGCCACAGCAACATGTGGCCAGGGGCTCGTGCGGTGGTTAGCACAGACATAGAATATTTCCGCTGCGGTAGAAAGTTCTAGCCACAATACTGCTCTCGTTATCACTCTGCTTAAGATTTTTTCCCATCAGCTGCCCCAATCACATTACCTCTGCAAAACTGACTAGTCTCGCCGAAGCCTGACTCATTCTCACCTCTGCCATGCGCTGGAGGACTACTCCACACCGCGTTTTCCAGTTTTTCTATTTCTTGGGCAGCATTTGTAGAGTTTGGAATATAATAGTCAGCATTCTTGATGTATTTTTGTGTGTTAGTCCTAGACCTTACAGTAGGTTAAAATCACACTGAGGACCTCCCAGGTGGTGCAGTGGACGGGGCACACTTGCCAGAGCAGGGGGGCACAGGCTTGCTTCCTGGTCTGGGAGATTCCGCATGCTTCAGAGCGGCCAAGCCCACAACTCCCGAGGCCGCTGCGCCGAGAGCCTGTGCGCTGCAACAAGGGAGAGCAAGGCAGTGAGGAGCTGTGCGCCGCCGCATGGGGCAGCCCCTGCTCACTGCAGCCGGAGCAAGCCCCCACACAGCGACAGGGCCCCGGGCGGCTGTGGATGAGCGGATTAGTTAAAACCACACTGAAGGCAAGACTTATGCCTCATAGACCATCAGCACCTGATAGCCCACACTGATCATTGTCAGTTTTTCTCAAAGCGTTCTCTGGGACCAAGCTCAGAGGTTTCATATGTGTCTTCTAGAAGGTGGGCTCTTGTAAGGCAGTCTTCATAATTCATTACTGTATCCTCAGTGTCTGACGTGCAATAAATGTTCCATAAACCTTAGAAAAGAAAGCATGCTTCACTGACTTTCAAGGGTCCTTGAAGGAGGCAGAAGTCTG
The DNA here is from genome assembly GCA_006410535.1 of Litocranius walleri. Lineage (NCBI taxonomy): Eukaryota > Metazoa > Chordata > Mammalia > Artiodactyla > Bovidae > Litocranius > Litocranius walleri. The sequence goes on along the minus strand of SJYG01000641.1, from coordinate 827,353 downwards.
AGATGTCTAAGAACCCACTTCCTCATCATTCAATCGGTCAAAGCAATAGAAAACCCAGTGAGGAATCATGGGGCGATGCTGTAAGCTCCAGCTTTGCTGAGGGAGTGGTGAGTGCAGACAGTGGGGCAGAGATTGCTGGGAATATCTCTGGAGACGAGTGGCCACCTAGAGTCACCATCTCTCAGAGTCCGAGTTTCCTAGTACTATGGCTCCTTCTGTAATAATTCCCCCACCAGAACACCTTTCTGTGAGATTTGAATGGCATGGGAAGCAGAACTATAGGCTGCTGGCACCTTCCTTTTTAAAGAAGTGACCTGGGTTTGATTTTCACAAATAGGAGGACTTCTAGAAATCGTAAAATGGCCTTTTATTCCAGGAAGAGGCTGCAGTGGTCGTCGCCAGGCTTCCCAGAACCGGTGCTCTGTCTTGTTCGGGAATGCTTCTGTCTCCCACGGAGAGGCTGTGAATTAGTCTCCTGCCTTGGGATTCTGACAGCTGGAATTCTTGCTCCAAGGTGAAGTCCCTCAAACTGTGAAGTTGAGATACTTCCCTCTTCCTTCCAAAGTGAGAACAAACAATTACTGGAAAAGATGAAAAGACATTTTCCCTCAAAGCATTCATTGGCTTCTTTCCATGAGCCAATTCTGAGTTGCTCAGAATTTTACAATCAAATGTCTTTTTAGCATGTAATCATCTTTTATGGGGAGCTGGGCTTTTATAGTTGTGTAAATTACTCAGGTTGGAAGTACAATCACTTTAAAGAAAGTCTTCTGAATGAACTGGGGTGATATTCTGAGCAACTCCTCTGAAAGCGGGAAATGTACAGGAAGGCTTGTGGGCATTTTTTCTTCATTATAGTCAGAGAAGGAAGCTGGAAGAATGCTGCTTTAGGGACTGAAAAGGAGCAGTCCACACGAGAACACAGAAGACCCTGGAAGATTTGAGTTCGGTCCAGCTTCTGTCGGCTGAATTGTATTTGGGGGAATAGTTAATTATTCAACACAGTGGGTGCTTTCAACAGTTCCTCCCTCCCCCCATTTGTTTCTTTCTCTAGTTGTCCTAGTTAAAAAAGAATCTTATAAAAGCAGCTGAGCAAAGCATCCTTTCAGAAAACACAAAGTAACAGATTCAGGCTCACTTTGAAATCTGGCTGGGTCAGTTCCTCAGGGACGCAGTGGGCACAGCTGTCTGCCAGCTCCCTTGATCCTGTACTCAAAAACACCTGGCAAGTCCGTTCTATACATCTGTGTCTCTTTTCTGTCTCGCATAGAGGGTTATCATTACCATCTTTCTAAATTCCATATGTATGTGTTAGTATGCTGTATCGGTGTTTTTCTTTCTGGCTTACTTCATTCTGTACGCTATGGGAGAGGGAGAGGGTGGGATGATTTGGGAGAATGGCATTGAAACATGTATACTATCAGGTAAGAAACGAATCGCCAGTCTATGTTCGATCAGGATACAGGATGTTGGGGCTGGTGCACGGGGATGATCCAGAGAGATGATATGGGGCGGGAGGGGGGAGCGGGGTTCAGTATTGGTAACTCATGTACACCTGTGGCTGATTCATGTCAATGTATGGCAAAACCAATACAGTATTGTAAAGCAAAATAAAGTAAAAAAAAAAAAAAAAACCTGGCAAGGACTTATGACCTTTCCATGGGAAAATAGAGACACCCCCGCCACACAACACTTAGCCCCATGCAGGCAGAGACTGATTCAGGATCATGCATCATTTCCAGAGCAAACAAATCCTCTAGATTTTAAACAAGTAGGCTGGGATTTGGATGCTAGCACTCTCATAGCTTTGCTCTGATATGGTTCGCTTTGCAGTGAACTTAGAAACAAGGCTCTCGGTTCCCAGTTGCTGAAGGTCTCAGGAGGATTTGGCTAACCTCCTGTCCCACCTGGCGGCTCAGCAGGAAAGAATCCGTCTGCCAATGAAAGAGATGCAGGTTTCACCCCTGGGACCATCCCCTGGAGAAGGAAATGGCAGCCCACTCCAGTGTTCTGGCCTGAGAAATTCCGAGGACAGAGGAGACTGGTGGGCTACAGTCTGTGTGGTTGCAAAGAATTGAACATGACTTAGCAGCAGATAAACACAACGGCGACTGTCCCGCTTGCTGTGCAGGATCCAGCCCCAGGTAGCTTAAAATAGCAAGCACTCTTGCCCCTAAGTCCTTCGGGTTGGCGGTTCAGTAAGGGCCCGGAGGTGAGTGCGTGCTTCGCTTTGTGGTCGCTGGGGAGGTCCATTTCCAGGGCTTCTCTCCTTGCCCGCCGGGGCGCGGGCGCTGGCTGCGGGCTGGAGCCTCGGCTGCGCCTCTCGGGATCGCCCGCGCGTGGGCCTCCGCGGGCCTGGGCTTCCTCACAGCACGGAGGCTTTCGGGTGGTTGGTGGCTGCGCTGCTTACCGGGTGGGCAGAGCTCTCAGTGTGAAGATAACCCCGTGAGCCTGGCAGGAGCCGCAGCGGCTTCCAGGATGCGCCTCGCGGCCGCGGGGCTGGCGCCGCCTTTCTCCCTCCAGCGGGCCTGCTTCTGCGCGGCAGGGCTTGTCCTCAGATCTGCACTCTGTGCACGACGACGGGCCAGGCAGCTCACATCTCCGGGGCACGAGAGCCTGTATGTATCTTCGCTTCTCCCAGGAGACGCACGGGAGCACGGCCAGTGAGCTCTCGGCTGGTTTGTTGCGCATCTGTGACTGCATGATGTAGGCTGTTATAAAATCAGTGCGCGCTGTCCAATTTAATTTTCATGTATGCATAAATAACCACTTAGTAAATATAATTTTTAAATTATATTACTTAAATATTGACACAGTTGTGTGAATATGTGTATAGAAAAATCTAGAAGTTAACCTAACAGACATGCAATACCTTTATGAGGAAAAATATTAAAAACTCATCGAAACATATATGATGTTTCGGTGAATGTATTCACAGTGAATGTACGTCTCAGTGAATGCTTCAGTGTTGTAATGAAGAGAGAACAAATTTTTATAGAGAAGAGTTTCAATGTAGTCAACAAAGTAGATATCCTCAAACTGGCCTATAACTGTCTTCCAAAGTCCCGATAGAGGTATCTGTTCATTTTTGTTTTCATAGCTTAAGTCCTCCTTCTCTAAGTTGGCCCCTGGGTTTCTGTGACTTGCCACCAGAGAAGCCGAGCTCATAACAGGAGTTAATGTATCATCCAGTCTCCTCTTCCCCAACTCTGCCCCACTGACTGGGATGATAACCCAATACAGGCACAAGTAGCATCTGAGAATTAAACAGACACTGTTCTCTTTTTTAGCATTCCCTTTCACAAGATGTTCACAGAGTTGGACACGACTGAGCAACGGAACTGAACTGAACTTGATCACATGTGATCAAAAGTTAAAAACCAAGGTTTTAATGACTCCAAGAGCTTGTCAGCATCTCTCAGGTTGCTGGCAGTGTAACTGAAATCCCCTAAATGACTTACTTTCTGCTCAGAATTGCTCATCAATCATTTATTCTTGTTCTCCAGTTAGTTATTGTGTCACTTGTGAGAGAGATGCTGTATTAGGTGCTAGGGATAAAACGCAGGCCAGCAGCAGCAACACGCCTACCGCAGCCCTGTGGAGCTGGCATTCTGGGCAGGCGGTGGGACAGATGTAGAAATAGCTGCACAAAGTCCTCTTAGATCATAGCAGCTGCTATGATGGAGGCCCAAATGAACACTGCTTGTCTCCTTAGGCGCAGCCGCATGGATGGGATGCTGGAAAATGCCAGTGTAAGGCTGTGTACTGCAGTCTTTGAAGGGTATAGGGCTATTTTGTAAACATTTACCTTTCAACAGAATTCACAGTATTTGAAATTAGACTATTATATTGATTTTTATTGCTCTAATGTCACAATAAAGCCTTGCCTTCACTCCCCTATCATATTTCTTCTGCTTACTAATAGACTTAATTTTTTTTGCATTAAATGACAATTAAGTAAGAAAGTATCTGAGCCTAATGTACTGAAAAGATAACTCAATCTCTACGAGTAGATTAGATTTAGAGGGAGTAACTCAGGAAACATTAATTTAATAATTCTAATGGGAAATTATTCTTTGGAAAATGAAATCAAAATTAAAAGGCAACGAATTTGATTTGTAAATAAATGTCATTATCAACTTGAAAGAAAGTTTAAGATATTTTGATGCTATATATTAAAAAACCTAATTTCTCCGCCTATTATGACTTGGCCCTGTCTGACCCCCACCTCATTCTCCAGCACTTTCTGTGGTGAATTTCAGGCAGCTTGAGCTCCTTATTGCAGACTGACCATGAGGAACGCTTATTTTTACTTTCTTTATGGTTCTTGCTTCACTAACATCTTTCTTACTAGAATGTCCTTTTCTTGGTTTTCCATTTAAGAATAAGATATTTTAGTTAAATTGCCAGTAGGTTTTCAGAGACGCTAGTTACCTTGGTCAGAATTTGGCTCCTTCGACCTGGCTGGGCGGCCTTGCATGATTAAACCGGCCTCAAGGAGCTACTGGTTGAGACTGCAGCGACGCCCAGCAGGCTGGAGCGCGCGGGTCAGTTTGTGTGACTCTGGACCGACATGTGCTCAGGCTTCTGGAGGCCATTCGAGGGGTCTGAAGCAGCCGCCTGGGCCCCTCAGCTGTGTTAGGCCCGCGATGCGGTGTTTCTGGAGTACTGGAATCTTCCCCATCTCTGCTGCTGCTGCGTCACTTTAGTCATGTCCGACTCTGTGCGACCCCACAGACGGCAGCCCACCAGGCTCCCCCGTCCCTGGGATTCTCCAAGCAAGAGCACTGGAGTGGGTTGCCATTTCCTTCTCCAGTGCATGAAAGTAAAAAGTCAAAGTGAAGTCACTCAGTCGTGTCTGACTCTCAGCGACCCCATGGACTGCAGCCCACCAGGCTCCTCCGTCCATGGGATTTTCCAGGCGAGAGTACTGGAGTGGGGTGCTATCACCTTCTCCGACAGTAAGTCTAGTCACCACTTAAAGTTATAATATTTTAAACTATATTCTGTATTCTGTGTGTTACATCCTCATGACTTACTTATTTTATAGCTGAAAGCTTGTGCCTCTTAATCTTCACTCATATCAGTCATCCTTCCTCCTCTCCGGCAACCATCAGTTTATCAAGTTTATTCCCTGTATCTATGAATCTGTATGTGTTATATCCCGCATACAAGTGAGGCTGTGTGGTCTGTGTCTCTCTGTCTGGCTTATTTACCTCAGCACAGCACCCTCCAGGCCCATCTGTGCTGTCCAGAGAGCAAGGGTTCAGTCTTTTACAGTCTGTGTCATTGTGTGTGTGTGCACACGTGTGTGCTTGGCCATGTCTGACTCTGTTGCAGCCCCATGGGCTATAACCCACCAGGCTCCTCTCTGTGGAGTTTTCTAGGCAGGAATCCTGAGCTGGTTGCCGTTTCCTTCTCCGGGGGATCTTCCCGAGCCCAGGATTGCGCTTGGATCTCTTGTGTCTCCTGCATTGGTAGGTGGGTTCTTTACCAGCTGAGCCACAGAGAAGCCTCTGTGTGTGTGGTGTGTGCATTCCGTATCTTCTTCATCCGTTCGTCTGCTGATGGACACTCAGGCTGCCTCCGCATCTTGGCTGCAACAAATGCAGGGGTGCACACATCTTTGCAAGCTAGCATCTCTGTCGCCTCTGGAGGCTCGCAGTGGCACTGCTGGATTGCAGGGCAGTCCTATTTTTAATTTTTTGAGGAACCTCTATCCTGTTTTCCATAGTGGCTCCCCCAATTTACATTCCTACCAGTCGATCCTAACGGAAATCAATCCTGAATATTCATTGGAAAGACTGTGCTGAAGCTGAAGCTCCAGTACTTTGGCCACGGATGCAAAAAGCCGACTCTGGGAAAGACTGAAGGCAGGAGGAGAAGGGGATGACACAGGACGAGGTGGATGGCATCACCGACTCAATGGACATGAGCTTTTGAGCAAGCTTCCAGAGATGGTGGAGGACAGGGCAGGCTGGCGTGCTGCAGTCCATGGGGTCGCAGAGTCAGACACGACCGAGTGAGTGAACACCAGCCAGCAATGAACGGGCTTCCCTTTTCTCCACATCCTCCCCAGCACCTGTCATTTTCTGTCTTCCTAGTAACAGCCATTCTAAAAGGTGTGAGGCGGTGACATCCCGTCACGATTTCACTGCATTTCCCTCATAATCAGTGAAGCTGAGCATCTTAAAATGTGCCTGTGTGTCGTCTGTATGTCTTCTTCAGAAAAAGTGTCTGTTCAGGTCCTCTGCCCATTTCTTAATAAAAAAAATTTTTTTAATTAAGTTGTATGAGTTCTTTTGGGCTTCCCAGGTAGCTCAGTTTTAAAGAATCTGCCTGCCAAGCAGGAGATGCAGGTTCAATCCCCGAGTTGGGAAGATGCTCTGGAGAAGAAAATGCCTACCCACTCCAGTACTCTTGCCTGGAAAATCCCATAGACGGAGGAGCCTGGTGGGCTGCAGCCCATGGGGTCGCTAAGAGTCGGACTCGGCTGAGTGACTTCACTTTCACTTTTCACTTTCATGCATTGGAGAAGGAAATGGCAACCCACTCCAGTGTTCTTGCCTGGAGAATCCCAGGGACGGGGGGAGCCTGGTGGGCCGCCATCTATGGGGTCGCACAGAGTCGGACATGACTGAAGCGACTTAGCAGCAGCAATACAGTTTGAATTCAGGGAGTCTGATGCCTCTAGTTTTGTTTTCTTTCTCAAGATTACTTTGGCCATTAGGGTCTTTGGTGATTTCATTAAAAATTTAAGGATTATTTGTTTCAGCTCTGCAAAAAAATGATGTTGGTGTTTTGAAAGGGATTGCACTAAACATACAGATTGCTCTGGGGAGTAAGGCCATTTCACCGACATCCATTCTCCTAACCCATGAGCATGATGCGTCTTTCCCTTTGCATGTGCTGTCCTTAGTTGCTTTCATCAGTTTCTTTGTTTTCAGAGTACAGCGCTTTTACCTCCTTTACTAAAGTTTTTCCTTGGAATTTTATTCTTTCTGATGTAATTGCAAATGGATTAATTTTAATTAATTTCTCTCTCTGATAGATTGTTATTATTATATAGAAATGCAGCAGATTTCTGTGTATTAATTTGTATCCTGTATCTTTACTGAATTCATTTATTATTTAGAACAGGTTTTTTTTTTTCCTTTTTGTTTTTTTCTTTAGAACAGTTTTGTTTATTTTTTGGTGGAGTCTTTAGGGTTTTCTATATACAGTATCATATAACCTGCAGATAGTGGCAGCTTTACCATTACCTTTCCAGTTTGATTGCCTTTTTTTTTAATGCCTCTTCTTTCTTTCTTGATTTATTGATGGCTGATTGCTCTGACTGGGACTTCCAGTACTGTGTTGAATACACGTGACAATGGGCACCGTTGTTCCTGATCTCAGAGTAAAGGCTGCCGCCTCTCGCCATTGAGTGTGACGTCACCTGTGGGTCTCAGCCCCTCGCTATTGAGTGTGACGTCATCTGTGGGTCTCAGCCCCTTGCTATTGAGTGTGACGTCATCTGTGGGTCTCAGCCCCTTGCTATTGAGTGTGACGTCATCTGTGGGTCTCAGCCCCTGGCTGTTGAGTGTGACGTCACCTGTGGGTCTGCAGCCCCTGGCTGTTGAGTGTGACGTCATCCGTGGGTCTGCAGCCCCTCCCCATTGAGTGTGACGTCACCTGTGGGTCTCAGCCCCTCCCCATTGAGTGTGACGTCATCTGTGGGTCTCAGCCCCTGGCTGTTGAGTGTGACGTCATCCGTGGGTCTGCAGCCCCTCCCCATTGAGTGTGACGTCACCTGTGGGTCTCAGCCCCTCCCCATTGAGTGTGACGTCATCTGTGGGTCTCAGCCCCTGGCTGTTGAGTGTGACGTCATCCGTGGGTCTGCAGCCCCTCCCCATTGAGTGTGACGTCACCTGTGGGTCTCAGCCCCTCCCCATTGAGTGTGACGTCATCTGTGGGTCTCAGCCCCTGGCTGTTGAGTGTGACGTCATCCGTGGGTCTGCAGCCCCTCCCCGTTGAGTGTGACGTCACCTGTGGGTCTCAGCCCCTCGCTGTTGAGTGTGACGTCATCTGTGGGTCTCAGCCCCTCCCCATTGAGTGTGATGTCATCTGTGGGTCTCAGCCCCTGGCTGTTGAGTGTGACGTCATCCGTGGGTCTGCAGCCCCTCCCCATTGAGTGTGACGTCATCTGTGGGTCTCAGCCCCTCCCCATTGAGTGTGACGTCATCTGTGGGTCTCAGCCCCTGGCTGTTGAGTGTGACGTCATCCGTGGGTCTGCAGCCCCTCCCCGTTGAGTGTGACGTCACCTGTGGGTCTCAGCCCCTCGCTGTTGAGTGTGACGTCATCTGTGGGTCTCAGCCCCTCCCCATTGAGTGTGATGTCATCTGTGGGTCTCAGCCCCTGGCTGTTGAGTGTGACGTCATCCGTGGGTCTGCAGCCCCTCCCCATTGAGTGTGACGTCATCTGTGGGTCTCAGCCCCTCCCCATTGAGTGTGACGTCATCTGTGGGTCTCAGCCCCTGGCTGTTGAGTGTGACGTCATCCGTGGGTCTGCAGCCCCTCCCCGTTGAGTGTGACGTCACCTGTGGGTCTCAGCCCCTCGCTGTTGAGTGTGACGTCATCTGTGGGTCTCAGCCCCTCCCCATTGAGTGTGATGTCATCTGTGGGTCTCAGCCCCTGGCTGTTGAGTGTGACGTCATCCGTGGGTCTGCAGCCCCTCCCCGTTGAGTGTGACGTCACCTCTGGGTTTGTCACATATGGCCTTTCTTACGTCGAGGTATGTTCCATCTATACTCACTTTGTTGAGAGCTTTTATTGTAAATGGTTGCTGAGTTTTTTCTATGATTTTTCTGCATCTATTGGGATAATCAAACAGGTTTTATCCTTGGTTTTGTTAATGTGGCGAATTATGTTGATTGCTTTGTGGATGTTGCACCGTCCTTGCATTCCTGGAGCAAATTCCACTTGGTCCCTTTAATGTGTTGTTGATTTTTGTTTGCTAATATTTTGCTCAGTATATTTGTGTCTGTGTTCATCAAGGATATTGAACTTTAATTTTCTTTTCTTGTAGTAGCTTTGTCTTGTTTTTGGTTTTAAGGTAATGCTAGCCTCATACGATCAGTTTGGAAGCGTTACTTCTTCATATTTTGGAAATAGTTTGAGAATGATAGGTATTAAATGTTCTTTAAATGTTTGGTTGAATACAACTATAATGCCATCTGGTTCATTGTTTCTTGGGAGCTTTTTGACTACTGTTTTAATTTGGCTACTAGTAATTTATTTCTTAGATGTTCTATTTCTTCTTGATTCTTTTTTATTTTTATTTTTTCTTAATATATATTTTATTGAAGTATATTTGACTTATAATGTTTCAGGTGCACAGCAGGTGATTCAGTTATACAAATACACATATATTACTTTTGAGGTTATTTTCCATTTCAGAATATTAAAAGATATTGACTATGGTTCCTTGTGCTCTACAGTAAACTTTTGTTGCTTGTTGCAAATCTCTTTCTTTAAAATTAGAAATCTAGCGTTCTATGCATACTAAGTCAAGTGGATTCAAAATGTCATAAATTTTTAGTTAGGCAAAAATTCATAAGTTCTCTAAAATATGTATATTATACATACATTCTATCTATCTATCTATACAAAAGTTTTTCACTCTGCTTGATAAAGCCTTGAGAAAGAACATCAAGGAAAAAAAAGAAGAGATGGAGAAACTGGAAAACATAAACTAAATGAAATGCGAGCACTGAATAGGAAATGGAAAAAATGGAACAGACTGGATAAAGTAGAAGATCAGCACAGAGCCTGCTAAATAAGTCATACAAACACGACTGCTCATTAGAAACGTGTCTGGAGCTTTGGAGGAAAAAGGCAATACCTGGGCATTTGTATTTTTCAAAAAATCCTGAGATAATGCTGCTATGCATCTGGATTTTCAAAAGTGGTTACACGTTTTTTGAATTAAATGGTAGGATTCTGTTATTTCCCTGTTGGCCAATCATGACACAGTGTTACTGAGTAATAGTCACATGATCACAAAAGAAGTTTACTTTAACAGTTAATAGCCAGGCGAAAAATAAGAGATAATTACAGTTGCAAGCCTTAATGGGAACATGGCTAACTTAACAATATGAAATAATCACACACTATTTGGGGGGTCAAGCAGAATGATGTGAGTGGAAGTGCAGACACGCGCGTGCTCTCATCCGCTCAGCCAGTCTATGTGTTTCGGTTGGCGCATTTAACCCATTTACATCTGAGATATTCATTGAGATGTATGGTCTTATGACCATTTTCTTAGTTGCTTTGGGCTTATTTTCTGCATATCTTTTTCTTCTCTCATGTTTCCTGCCTAGAGAAATTCCTTTAGCATTGGTTGTAAAGCTGCTTTGGTGGTGCTGAATTCTCTTAACTTTTGCTTGTCTGGAAAGCTTTTGATTTCTCCATCAAATCTAAAGGAGCGTCTTGCTAAGTAGAGTATTCTTGGTTGTAGGTTCTTCTCTTTATCACTGAAATATATCAGGCCATTCGCCTCTGGGTTGTAGAGTTTCTGTTGAGAAATCAGCTGATACCCTGATGTGAGTTCCTTTGCATGTTATTTGCTGTTTTTCTCTTGCTGCTTTTAATAGTTTATCTTGGTTTTTAATTTTTGTCAGTTTGATTACTGTGAGTCTCGGTGTTTTCCTTTGGGTTTATCCTCCCTGGACTCTCTGTGCTTCCTGGACTTGGTTGGTTATTTCCTTCCCCATGTTCGGAAATTTTCAGCTATTATCTCTTTAAATACTTTCTCAGATCCTTTCTCTCTCTTTTCTCCTTCTGGGACCCCTATATTGCAAATGGCGTGTTTAATGTTGTCCCAGAGGTCTCTTAGGCTGTTTTCACACATTTGCACTCTTTTTCCTTCCTATACTCTGTCCTATGGCAGTGATTCTCACCGTTCTGCCCTCCGGGCTGTTCACCCGTCCTTCCACCTCAGCTGCTCTGCTATCGGTTCCTTCTAGTGCATCACTCAACTGCTTCCTGCTCTTTGCTTCTTGCAGGTCTTTGGCAAACATTTCTTGCATCTTCTCCATTGTTTTCTTGAGATCCTGGATCATCTTCACTATCATTATTCTGAATTCTTTTTCTGAAAGTTTGCCTATCTCCACTTCATTAGTTGTTTTTCTGGAGTTTTATCTTGTCCCCTCATCTGGGACATAACTTTCTGCCTTTTCATTCTGATTAACTTTCTGAAATGTGATTTTTGTTCTAGCTGTTGTGGGGTTGTGGTGCTTCTTGTTTCATCTGTCTTGCCCTCCGGTGGAGGAAGCTAAGAGGCTTATCTAAGCTTCCTGAGGGGAGGGAATGGATGGGAAAAGCTGAGTTGTGCTCTGGTGGGCAGAGCCTTGCTCAGAAAGGCTTTAATCCAATTATCTGCTGTTAGGTGGGGTTGCAGCCCTCCCTGTCAGTTGTGAGGCCTGCGCAGACCCAGCCCTGTGTTCTATGGGCTGTGCAGTAGGGTTAATGCTGGCCTCTAAGAGGGCTTACACTAAGGGGGAGCTTCCGGGACTGCAGCTGCCAGTGCCCCAGCCCTGTGGGGAGCCCCTGCCAATCCAGGCCCACACAGGAGACCCTCCAGCACCCCTTCCCTGTGGGGAGCCCCTGCGATCCAGGGCTCCACGGGAGACCCTCCAGCGCCCCTTCCCTGTGGGGAGCCCCTGCGATCCAGGCCCACACAGGAGACCTTCTAGCGCCCCAGCCCTGTGGGGAGCCCCTGCCGATCCAGGCCCACACAGGAGACCCTCCAGCACCCCTTCCCTGTGGGGAGCCCCTGCAATCCAGGGCTCCACGGGAGACCCTCCAGTGTCCCAGCCCTGTGGGGAGCCCCTGCCAACCCAGGCCTCCACAGGAGACCCTCCAGTGCCTCGTCTGTGTGCTGAGCCCGTGCCAATCCAGGCCTACACAGGAGACCCACCAGAGCCTCTTCCCTGCATGAAGCCCCTGCCGATCCAGGCCTCCACAGGAGAGCCTCCAGGGCCCCAGCCCTGTGGGGAGCCCCTGCCAATCCAGGCCCACACAGGAGACCCTCCAGCACCCCTTCCCTGTGGGGAGCCCCTGCGATCCAGGCCTCCACGGGAGACCCTCCAGTGCTGGCAGGTGGTTCTGGTTCAGTCTCCTGTGGGGTCACTGCTCCTCTCCTCTGGGTCTTGGTGCACACAGAAGTTGGTTTGTGCCCTGAAAAGTGGAGTCTCTGTTTCCCCCAGTCCTGTGGAAGTCCTGTAATCAAATCCCGGTGGCTTCAAGGTCAGATTCCCTGAAGGTTCCCCGCCTCTCTGTTGGATCCCTAGGCGGGGAAGCCGGATGTGGGGTTCAGGACTGTCAGAGCAGCGGGAGAACTGCTTTGGGATTACTGTTCTCCAGTCTCAGGGTCACCCACCAGGCAGGCGTGGGGTTTGATTTTATTGCAGTTGTGCCCCTTCCACGGCCTCCCTGCAGCCTCTCCTGTTTTTAGGTATGGGGCATCTTCTTTTGGTTCTGGCACTCTCCTGTTGCTGGTTGTTCAACAGCTAGCCGTGATTTCGGGGCTCTCACAGAAGGAGATGAGTGGGTGTCCTCCACCATCTTGAACTGGAAGCCTGATTCGAGTCCATCTTTTAAAAAGGCTTTTTATTTTATATTGAGGCATAGCTGTTTAACAATGCTGCGTTAGTTTCAGGAGCACAGCACAGTGCTTCGGTTATACGTATACGTGTATCTGGCCCTCCAATTCTTTTCCCATTTAGGTTGTTATGAGATCCAGTCTTCATTATACGTTTCTGGGAATCCACCTATCCCTTCTGGGCTGTCTGTTCTCTAGTAATCTCTTACAGCACTTTGCATTTCTGATGTCGTTGTAGCTTATCCTTTCTCATTTCTGCCTTTGTCTGTTTGCCTCCTCCTCCCCCCTCACCTTTTTTTGGTGAGTCTGGCCTAAAGATTTGTAGATTTTATTTTTTGAAAGACATAGTTCTTTTGTTTTAAACTGAAGTATAGCTGATTTACTTTGGTGTGCCAATCTCTGCTGTATAGCAAAGTAGCTCAGTTTACACACATATATATTCTTTTTACATATTCTTTTCCATTATGACCTATTGCATGATACTGAATATATTACTATTTCCATATGCTATACATTAGGACCTTGTTGTTTATCTATTCTAAATGTGATAATTTGCATCCACCAACCCCAGTCTCCCAGTCTGTCTCTTTCTTTCCCTCCCTCCCCTTGGCAACTGCAAAATCTGTTGTCTATGTTTATGAGTCTGTTTCTGTTTTGTAGATAGGTTCATTTGTGCCATATTTTAGATTCTACATACAAGTGATGTCGTGATGTTTGTTGAAAGACCCAGTTCTTAGTTTCATTAATCTTTCCTGTGGTTCCCGTCTCTGCTTCACTTATTTCCACTCTTACCTTCATTGCTTCCTTCCTTCCGCTAATCTGAGCCTTTGTTCTTCTTTTCCTAGCTTCTCTAGGTGTCAAGTGAGACTGTGATCGTCTTGTTTCTCGAGTGGGCCACGTCACTGCCAGCGCCCCTCTTGGAGCCACTTTTGCCGTGCTTCCTAGACTTCGGTACGGTTTGTCTCCACTCCCACTCATCTCAAGATGCTCTTTCTTTTCCTCTTTGATCTCTTTGTGGCCCATTGGTATCCAGGGGCATGCCTAGTCTTTGTTCATTTGAGTTTTTCCCAGTTCTCCTGTTGTAGTTGATTTCTAATTTCATACTGCTGTGGTCTGCAAAGATGCTTGATATAATTCCAGTCTTTTAACATTTACTGAGGCTTATTTTCTGGTCTGACATGCTCTATGCTGGACTATGTTCCATGTGCACTTGAAAAGAATGTGTATTTTGCTGCTTGGGATGGAATGTCCTGTCGAGACCAGTGCTCCCTTATTGGCTTTCTGTCTAGCTTATCCATCTGTGGTCTAATCAGCATATTACAGTCCCCTACAGCTATCGCGTTGCCGGCGCTTTTTCTTTTTATGTATGCTAATGTTTCCTTTATGTGTTCAGATGCTCCTGTTTTCTTGCATAAATATTTAGACGTGTTATATCTTGTTGGATCGATCCCTTTATCAGTATATAGTGGCTTTGTCTCTTGTTACAGCCTTGGCTTTATAGTCTATTTTGTCTGATGTAAGTATTGCCACTATAATTTTTTGTTGTTTCCATTTCACGGAGTGTCTTTTCCCAGCTTTTTGCCTTCAGTCTGCTGAGAGGCGGTGTACAACGCTGCAGCTCCTTTGACCTCAACGGGGAGAATCTGAGGCTCACAATTTTGCACAGTTTTCTAGCAGTTTCTTGTAGAGTTAAACTCCAGTTGCCCACCGTGTTAACTCACCTGATGTATACCACTTACTGCTTTCCCTTCCCTCATCTTTTCCCCTTTTCCTATATAAATGTTTCTTGTACTTTAAACTGCTTTGACATGAATCTTCGTCTCAGAATCTGTAGGAATTTCTGCAGGAAACTGAACTAAGAAAAATGGGAAGCTTATGGAATTGAGATGAAGAAAGCAGAACCTAGGGTAACAAGCAGAGAGAAACAGGAGAAGCAGAAGTGGGATGGGAAAGGGAGCTGGATGAATGGGAAGTAAGTAAGGTGGGAAAACTGCTGAGCTGGGAGGGACAAAGAGGAAGCGGTTAACCTAACCTGAAAATACAACCTTCTTACCCAACTACACCTTTTCACTGCGTAGACAATGCCTGTGATCTAACTGCACCGCCCCTATGTTGTCTGAGGGCCAGAAGACATGCTAACCGGCTGTAATCTTTAAAGGCCTCAAGTCTGTTTTGAAGCAAAATGTAAATGGTTTTCGTGAAATCTTCTATAAGAAAAGTCTAATCTCATAAGCATATCAGATAATCCTCTTGGGTCTGACTTTTTCTTCTTTCCATCTTTCCATTTGCCTATGGAGAGTCAAGAAGGCTTTGTTTCCCCTTTATAGTTCACTTTTCCCTTTTGGATTTTGAAAAAGTCAGATTGAAGCCACATTTGTTATTCTCAGGTCTTATAACAGGACTTGACATTTTCTGAAGTAGAATAGAAATTCAGGCTGAATACACTGATAGGTAATTTCCTGTTGAATTTCTTTATTGAACGTCTCAGGACCTAATTAGTGGGCTCTTAAAGTCTGATTTAAGGGGCTTCCCTGGTGGCTCAGATGGTAAAGTGTCTGTCTACAACGTGAAAGACCTGGGTTTGATCCCTGGGTTGGGAAGATTCCCTGGAGAAGGAAATGGCAACCCACCCCAGTACTCTTGACTTGGAAATCTCATGGATGGAGGAGCTGGGTGCAGGCTACTGTCCATGGGGTCACAAAGAGCTGGGCACGACTGAGCGGTTTCACTTTCACTGCAGTCTGGTTAGTTGGCGAATACACCTTTAGTTTCAGGCGATCACCTCTCCTGCCAGAAGCTCCCCTGGAGAAGCAGCTGGGTCTCCTTCAGCTTTCACCTCTCAGACAGGGAACCCCTCACGGCCCCTCCCACAGTGCTGTTTCTTCTGACTTGTTGACCTCTCGCTTCCTTATTGGACTGGGGTTGCCTCCTGTAGAAGGAATCATGTCGTTGTAGAATGTGTTAAACACAGACCACCCATCCAGAATGGTTCAGAAGACACTTGTATGTTGCCAGCGCCAGCAAACCATTGCCTCTTTCCGGGGAACCGTGGTGCTACTGGACACTGGCTTTGCAGGCAGCCACTGTGTATTTTGGGGAAGCTGCCTTGAGCAGGTTGAAGCATTTCTGTTGTGTTGATAACAATACTGTGTAGAGAGTGGCAGGCTTTAGGGACAGTGGTCTGTGACTGCCGGGACCCACAGCACCGCCTATGCTGGGATTACTGATGTTCACAATCATGGGCTAATAAAAGGACACAAAGCTAGCTATTCATGGGATAGTTAACAGCCAACATTCGCCTGTCTAATGAGATCACTTATTTAAACAGTAAGTTCATTTATTTAAGCAGTAAGAAATACAGAT
Organism: Litocranius walleri; assembly: GCA_006410535.1. Classification (NCBI taxonomy): domain Eukaryota; kingdom Metazoa; phylum Chordata; class Mammalia; order Artiodactyla; family Bovidae; genus Litocranius; species Litocranius walleri. Next base: position 811,348 of record SJYG01000641.1, on the reverse strand, counting down.
TTTTATTTTGAATATATTTTTATGTTTTAATGACATTATTATATGCAATAAAATGCACATAGTTGAAATATACACTTTGATAAAGTTTGACGTTTATATAAATCCATGAAACCATCATCACATCCATAAAAAACCCATCTACCTGCATTTTTACCTTGTTTCCTTTATTGATTTCACTCTGACCTCTAGTCAACCATGTTTTAAAGCTCAACATTCAAAAAAACTAAGATCATGGCATCTGGTCCCATCACTTCATGGCAAATAGATGGAGAAACAATGGAAACAGTGACAGACTTTATTTTGGGAGGCTCCAAAATCACTACAGGTGGTGACTGCAGCCATGAAATTAAAAGACACTTGCTCTTTGGAAGAAAAGTTACGTCCAACTTAGATAACATATTAAAAAGCAAAGACATTACTTTGCCAACAGTGGTCCATCCAGTCAAAGCTACGATTTTTCCAGTGGTCATATATGAATGTGAGAGCTGGACTATAAAGAAAGCTGAGTGCTGAAGAACTGATGCTTTTGAACTGTGGTGTTGGAGAAGATTCTCGAGAGTCCCTTGGACTGCAAGGAGATCTGACCAGTCCATCCTAAAGGAGATCAATCCTGAATATTCATTGGAAGGACTGATGTTGAAGCTGAAACTCCAATACTTTGGCCACCTGATGCGAAGGGCTGACTCATTTGAAAAGACCCTGGTGCTGGGAAAGATTGAGGGCGGGAGGAGAAGGGGATGACAGAGGATGAGATGGTTGAATGGCATCACCGACTCAGTGGACATGAGTTTCAGTAAACTCCGGGGGTTGGTGATGGACAGGGAGGCCTGGCGTGCTGCAGTCCATGGGGTCGCAAATAGTCAGACATGACTGAGCAACTGAACTGAACTGAGCTGAACTAAGTTTTAATTGTCTAAAATTTTATATGATTAAAGTCATGGTGTGTTTCTACTTTTCCTCTCAGGTACCCTTATGTGAAATATATTTTTTATATCGATGAGAAATATGTTCTGTATATATACTACTGTTTGTCCATCCATCTATTTATCCTTATTTGCATTCCCAGGGTTTGGCTGCTGCAAGCGAGACTGCTGCAGACCTGCGAATGCGTTGGAAGTTTCTCACATGGTTATGCTTTACCTTTCCTGTATTAATACTTTGCAATGCCTGACCGACAGGCTTAGTGAATGCATGACTGTTAAAAGAACATTATACCATGTTAGGTAGGAGAGGTTACACAAGAAAAAGATGAAAACCAGGTGGTCTTCCTGAGTCAAGTGGCGAAAGGCATTCAGGAGTCACACCTGCACAGACCTGAGCCTGCAGAGGGCGGTGCATCACTCGTCATGCAGTTTATCACTCAGGCTACTCCTGGCATCCGTGGAGAATCGCAAAAGCTGAGCTGGGCCCCAGATCTCATCGTCAGCCTTGGTAGAGGAGGCCTTCCGCGTCTGTAACGACCAAGACTTGACGGAGGAGGCCAATAAGGATCAGTTCAGTTCAGTTCAGTCTCTCAGTCATGTCCGACTCTTTGCAACCCCATGAGTCGCAGCACACCAGGCCTCCCTATCCATCACCATCTCCCGGAGTTCACTCAGACTCGCGTCCATCGAGTCCGTGATGCCATCCAGCCATCTCATCCTTGGTCGTCCCCTTCTCCTCCTGCCCCCAGTCCCTCCCAGCATCAGGGTCTTTTCCAATGAGTCAACTCTTCTCAGGCTGAGAAAACACAGTTCTTGGCTGTTCTGATTCACCCACCACCTCGAGGGGACCCTGAGGGACTGGACAGACCACAAGAGCCCACCTGGCCTGAACCGATGTGCTTCTGTCAGAAAGGGGGGCGCTGGAAGGCAGAAAGCCCTGGGCGCCCTCCTGGGGGGCTCCCGAAAGGCACCCTGGCCAGTCCCCGTTCTTCACGAGCGAGTCGGATGAGAGCGCCCGCACGCTGGCTGGCGGCCCGGGTGCCTGCCTGCCTGCAGACCCCACCTGACCGGCTTTCATTGCCCCAGCGGAGCCTTGGGTCAGCCCTGGTGCAGCAGGTGGAACTGAACTTCTTGTGGACACTGGAGCTGCCAGCTCCGCTCTGACCTGGCCAGCCGGCCCCCTCTCCACCCGTGGACTCTGCTGTGATGGGAGTTGGTGGACAGCCAGATGGAGGGCGGCTTGGTGTCCCCCGTGGCATGGTGGTAAAGAAGCTGCCTGCAATGCAGGAGACTTGGGTTCAATCCCTGGGTCAGGAAGATCCCCTGGAGGAGGGAATGGTAACACACTCCAGTATTCTTGCCCGGAAAATTCCATGGACAGAGGAACGCGGTGGGCTACAGTCCATGGGTCACAAAGAGTGGGATGTGGCTGAACACATTAGCAGAAGAAGATCATTTAAGCAGCCTGGGGCACAACCTGCTTTAAAACTGGATTAAATTAGTGAGCATTGAGTAGAGACCAAGTTACAGCTTTGGTCCAAATCTTATGATAATTTTCTTTGCGTCGCAGCATCAGGGACCCCTCTAGCATGCACAGCTGGAACTTTAGTATCAGTAACTCGGCCATTATTTTCACCTTCATGATATTTTCATCAGGCATGCTCATATGCACTTAGTATTTTTACTATAGACAATGTTTCAGTACTATATAAAATATAAATTACAGCTCATCGTTCCTTAAATGTGTTTTGGTTTTGAAATTCAATTTAATTTTTGTTTATTTGGGGGTATAAGTGGATTTACAATGTTGTGTTGCTTGCAGGCGAATAGCAGAGTTATTCACTTATGTGTATATATAACCATTCTTCTCCAGACTTTCTCCCATGTGGGCTATTACACAATATTGAGCAGAGTTCCCATTGCTATACGGTAGGTCCTTGTTGATTGTGTATTTCACGCATAGTAGTGTGCAATATTAATCACAAACTCCTAATTAATTCCTCTCCCTCGTCCTTTCCCTTTGGTCACCAGAAGCTTGTTTTTGAAGTCTGAGTTTGTTTCTGTCTTATAAATAAGGTCACTGTATCACCTTTTTACATTTTGTATGTAAGCCATATCATATGATATTTGTCTTTGTCTGACTTAGTACTTAATATTTTTGATGGAGTCATTTTTAAAACTCAAAATATTTCTGTAGAAAGAAAATTGAAATCACTGCCTTAAATAGAAAACTTTGTTTTCTAATTCATATTGAAATGGATACATAAATATTAAAAGGTAACTTGTTTAATGAATCACCTAAATTCATTTCATAAGCTATACTTGGGGAAACTCTTGTTGTAGGAGAAATGCTTTTAGTGATTCTATTTTCAAGCAATGAAGCAAGGCTTATGCAACTGATGATCATCTGTGTCTAAATCCCTCTGCTGCTGCTGCTGCTGCTAAGTTGCTTCAGTTGTGTCCGACTCACTGTGATCCCGTAGACCGCAGCCCACCAGGCTCCCCCATCACTGGGATTCTTCAGGCAAGAACACTGGAGTGGGTTGCCATTGCCTTCTCCAGTGCATGAAAGTGAAAAGTGAAAGTCAGTTTGCTCAGTTGTATCCGACTCTTTGTGACCCCATGGACTGCAGCCTACCAGGCTCCTCCACCCATGGGATTTTCCAGGCAAGAGTACTGGAGTGGGTTGCCATTGCCTTCTCTAGTGCATGAAAGTGAAAAGTGAAAGTGAAGTCGCTCGGTCGTGTCCGACTCTGTGTGACCCCAGAGATGGCAGCCCACCAGGATCCCCTGTCCCTGGGATTCTCCAGGCAAGAACACCGGAGTGGGTTGCCATTGCCTTTTCCTGTACATCTGTAACTAGCATATTATTGTTGCTCCTCCACCCATGGGATTCTCCAGGCAAGAGCACTGGAGCGGGGCGCCGTCGCCTTCTCCTTAATCAAATATGCTCCAATATAAAGCAAAAATGAAAAGCAAAACCAACCCTGCGGGGTAGAGCGGAAGCAGCGCTGAGAAAGTCAGAGTCTAACTGAACTGAAATCAAGGTCTTCCCTTTCTTGGTCAGGCTTATTTAAATATTTTACAGACAAAGCTAATAGTAGTGTATGTATTCTTTTTACAAAAAAGTACACCCATGGCTGATTCGTGTCAATGTATGGCAAAACCCACCACCATATTGTACAGGAATTAGCTTCCAATTAAAATAAATAAATTGAAAAATTCTAACACAGATACGTCGCAGTCTCCCCACTTTCAGCATTGCTCCAAACTTCCGCCTCCTTTTCAAAAGTAACCACACTTCGCGATCTGGTGTGGATCATTCCTACAGTCTTCACTGTCTCCAAAAAGCAAGTCAGAACAAACCAGTTCAAACGAACTAAAAGCCAACAAGCAGAACCAACAACCCAGCTTTCACACCTGTCTCTTACCTCTCCGTTCGGTTCTCAGCGTCACGCAGGAGAAGCAGGGCTTAGTCACCAGGCTCAGTTAAAAGGGCGGGTTCTGGGGTCCATTTTCTCTGTGTGATTTGATGGGGAAACAGGCACAGCTTGATGCTGGTTGACCTCTGAGAGGAGGAACAGAGAATAGATGCCATCATTCTGGTATCTTTCTGGATGATTCTTAGTTCTAGGTGCACAACCAAAGGCTAAAAGATTGCACAGTCCTGTCATCGTACGAAATGCTTTCTCTTTCATTCTGACCTGTTCATGCGATTTTTCTTCAATGTTTTTCTCAGTTCCTACTACATCAAGGTGTGCGTCTCATCCTTGAGGACCTTGTAGCTGGGGCGGGTGCCCCTGGCACTGTTTAGATAGCAGTTTTATTGAGATATAATTCACACACCATGGAATTCATCCTTTTTAAAGCAACAGTTCAGTGGTTTTCTGTATATTCCCAGAGTTGGGCAGCCGTCACCACAGGCAGTTTTGGAATGTTTTCATTATTAAAGAGAAATATTAGCAGTTGCTCCCTATTTCTCCTCAGCTTCCCAGCTCTATGAAACCACCCAAATACTTACTGCCTCAAGGGATTTGCTTATTCTAAGCGTGCCATGCAGATAAAGCCATGCAATGCACAGTTTCAAGCTTCATCCATCTTGTAGCATTGGCGCTTCATTTCTTTTTGGTTGTCAAATAGTATTTCCCTGTATGACTCTACCATATTTTATTTATCCAGTCATCAGTTGATAGACATTTGGACTAATTCCACATTTTTTCTGTTATGAATAATGCTGCTCTGAGCATTCTTACACACTGTTTTGGTAAACATATGTTTTCATTTTCCTGGGCTATACCTAGGAGTTGCTGGTCATACTGTACCTATATTTAATCTTTTGAGAACCCACCAGACTGTTTTTCAAAGCAGTCACACCATTATGCGTTCCTACTAGCCACGCATGTTAGCATTTTTCTTGTATTTTCTTCCTATGAAAGTCAGCATCAGCTTTACCCTGTCTCTTAAATGCCACTTCTAACCACTTTTAAGCCCTGACAATACAGGTTTATGTGTGTGTGTTAAAAATGCCTTTCTAGGGGTGTTCCCTGGCAGTCCAGTGGTTCGGGCTCCATGGTTTCCCTGCGTGGCCTGCATCCAACCCATGGTTGGGGAATGAAGTAAGATCCTGCAAGCCACACGGCATGGTCAAAAAAGATTTTCATAGTCACATCACTCATCCTTACACAACTCCTCACTACCTTCTTTGCATCCTCTGTTGTTACTCGAGAATACAAAACCTCTTGTTTTCTTTCTTCCTTAGGGCCCCTCAGTGCCCATTCTGCCCTCCCTTATTTCTGTCCACTATAAACCAACCCTCCTGGTTCCAGCCTAGCTTGCTAAGCTCACTGCCTGCAGCCCCATTGCTGGCATGCTCTGCTCCGTCTACGACAGCACCCTTGCTGTTTCACGGGACCACTGATGTCTCGGCCCTCGAGGTCTTTTCCCAGATTTTCTCTTGTCTTTTGGAATGTTTTCATTATTAAAGAGAAATATTAGCAGTTGCTCCCTATTTCTCCTCAGCTTCCCAGCTCTATGAAACCACCCAAATACTTACTGCCTCAAGGGATTTGCTTATTCTAAGCGTGCCATGCAGATAAAGCCATGCAATGCACAGTTTCAAGCTTCATCCATCTTGTAGCATTGGCGCTTCATTTCTTTTTGGTTGTCAAATAGTATTTCCCTGTATGACTCTACCATATTTTATTTATCCAGTCATCAGTTGATAGACATTTGGACTAATTCCACATTTTTTCTGTTATGAATAATGCTGCTCTGAGCATTCTTACACACTGTTTTGGTAAACATATGTTTTCATTTTCCTGGGCTATACCTAGGAGTTGCTGGTCATACTGTACCTATATTTAATCTTTTGAGAACCCACCAGACTGTTTTTCAAAGCAGTCACACCATTATGCGTTCCTACTAGCCACGCATGTTAGCATTTTTCTTGTATTTTCTTCCTATGAAAGTCAGCATCAGCTTTACCCTGTCTCTTAAATGCCACTTCTAACCACTTTTAAGCCCTGACAATACAGGTTTATGTGTGTGTGTTAAAAATGCCTTTCTAGGGGTGTTCCCTGGCAGTCCAGTGGTTCGGGCTCCATGGTTTCCCTGCGTGGCCTGCATCCAACCCATGGTTGGGGAATGAAGTAAGATCCTGCAAGCCACACGGCATGGTCAAAAAAGATTTTCATAGTCACATCACTCATCCTTACACAACTCCTCACTACCTTCTTTGCATCCTCTGTTGTTACTCGAGAATACAAAACCTCTTGTTTTCTTTCTTCCTTAGGGCCCCTCAGTGCCCATTCTGCCCTCCCTTATTTCTGTCCACTATAAACCAACCCTCCTGGTTCCAGCCTAGCTTGCTAAGCTCACTGCCTGCAGCCCCATTGCTGGCATGCTCTGCTCCGTCTACGACAGCACCCTTGCTGTTTCACGGGACCACTGATGTCTCGGCCCTCGAGGTCTTTTCCCAGATTTTCTCTTGTCTGTCATGCTGCTGCTGCTGCTAAGTCGCTTCAGTCGTGTCCGACTCTGTGCGACCCCATAGACGGCAGCCCACCAGGCTCCCCCGTCCCTGGGACTGTCCAGGCAAGAACACTGGAGTGGGTTGCCATTTCCTTCTCCAATGCATGGAAGTGAAAAGTGAAAGTGAAGTCGCTCAGTCGTGTCCGACTCTTTGCGACCCCATGGACTGCAGCCCACCAGGCTCCTCCGTCCATGGGATTTTCCAGGCAAGAGTACTGGAGTGGGGTGCCATTGCCTTCTCCATCAGTCAACTCCTATTTGTCCTTCAGGACCTCAGCTAAAGAACCATGTCTTTCTTGTTGAAGACTTTCTCCCCCAGGACCCCTCGGGGGGGCAGTTTAATCTCCCCTCTGCTTTACTGTCGTGCACATCACGTTGTATGACAGTTACTTTCTGTTTTTTGTTTTCAATGCCTACTTTTCTCTTTAAACTGTGAGATATTTTTCCAAGAGCAAGAGAGCTTAATGATCACTTGGCTGACCCTTCTCATCTGAAAGATGGGGCAACTAAGGCAGAGAAGTCAAGGTCAGCCAAGGTCATTAGATAAGTGTTTGCTCAACTCACAGGAACTCCGAAAAGTTTTTGCTTGCCTTTTTCTTAGTTTAAAAATACCATTCCTTCAGTGATATTGATATGGCTCCAGAGCAATGGATGGGAATGAGGATCTATTACATATCCTGATGTTTTGTTTGTGTGGCTTTTTAGAAACATATTTAGCCATAGAAACTCAAAGCCCCCAAATGATTTTAAAATAGCTTATCAACAAATTTTTAGTTTGCTATGCCTTTTTCTTCAAATATCACAATGGTTTATTCACTGAGTGACCAGTGCCCGTGGCTATGTGTGCTGTGCTTAGTCATTCAGTTGGGTCTGACTCTTGTGACCCCATGGACTGTAGCCCGCCAGGCTCCTCATCCATGGGGTTCTCCAGGCAAGAATACTGGAGTGGGGTGCCCTGCCCTCCTCCAGGGGGTCTTCCCAACCCAGAGACTGAACCCAGGTCTCCCACATTGCAGGTGGGTTCTTTACCAGCTGAGTCACCGGGAAAGCTGTGGTTATAAAGACCCTCTTCAAAAAAATGTTCCTGTGAGAAATGAACTTTCAAAAGTAGACTTGAAGCAATAGCAATACTGAATGGTACTGCTGGGTTTATTTTACATTACTAGATATTTCTCTTTAGTTTCACTTGCATCAAATATAATACAGGAAATAATGGTAGCTCTAAAGGGACAAGTTTCTTGAGGTAGATTAAAAGCCTTTTGCAAACTTCTCTGAGCACTTTTCTAAGGCAGTGAAGAGAGGCTCTTCGGCAGTTGTTCGGGGCTGGACAGTTCTGTAAAGCCCTGAAATGCAGGCTGAATTTTCATAGTCTCTTTCTCGAGGGGAATGGTGGAGGCTTTAGAATCATGAAAATCTGGTCAAATGAAACCCCCTTCTCCGCAGTCCCAGTGCTGGGTAATTCTTCGGCTCTATCCCATGTCTTTATGCAAAGAGACTCTGTGATGGGCTTTCATTTTAGTTCAGGGTATGAGGATGAATGTCAGGGTTCACTGTTTCCATCTCTCTTTTGTTCTGTTTATGACATTCAGGCCTGGCCCTCATCTAATTTGGAAATAGCATTCTGAATAGGGTCCTTGGAGTGTCTAGGACAACCTCCCGCCTGACGTCAGAAGCATCCTGCACAGCTGGGACCCCGCTTCTCCTGTTTACTCGGGTCTTTGTTGAGCAGCTACTATTTGCCAGGCACTGTCCACTGGTGTGGAGGGTCGAGATGGCCCTTGTGTCACCCTCCTGGGAGGACAGGTATTGCATCAGCATTACGCACTTGATGCACGGGGGGTAGCGGTAGTCACGTTGGTGGGGGAAGGGGACGGGGGTCTTCAGGAAGAGGGAAGTGCCTGTGTGCAGGTGCTCACGTGAGCAGTGAGGCTGGAGCGCGGTGACCCGGGGGAGTGGTGGGAAATGAAGACGCAGGTGGCTGTGGTCCAGAGTGTGCAGGGCCTTGCAGACCGTCCTAAGCAGTGGGAATTTTGCTCCGGGTACAATAGAGCCACTGAGGGATTTCTAACAGGGGAGTAATGAACTCAGATTGACAATTCAGCTAAATCACTTTTGCTTCTCCGTGGAGAATAAACTGGAGAGGCGAAAAGCAGAAGTGGAGGAGTGGTTAGGAGTCTTGTACATTCATCCAGGGAAAGACAACATCGCCCTGAGCAAGGGTCGATTCTAGAAAATTTTACGACTGGATATAGATGATAAGGGAGAAGGAGAAGTCAAGGATGTATCTCAAGTACTGGGTCTGAAGGACTGGTGGATAATAGGAGTTAATTGGACTTGAGGAAATACTGGGGCAGATGACAAGGTTAATCTTGCACTGTTCGCTGAAATGTGCCTGAGATTTCCACGTGGAGCTGTCCTTAAGCAGCTGTGTGATGTGAGCTTCCAGCTGTGAGCTCAGGGAAGAGGTCTGGACTTAAAATGTAAATTCGGGTCGCACAAGGCAGTCACCGTGGCCTGGGAGTCGAGGAGATCATCGAGAAAAGACCGTAGAGGCCGCAAGTGGCGCCAGACGCCCTCGGTGCTTTTCAGCAGCTAGCGCCGCAAAGCTCAGACGCTCATTCTAGCGTTGAAGCCACCCCTTTTCGTGTTCTTCTCTGCTTTGTTGTTTTTAGTTTCACATTCTATCCCTATCCTCTAGTTTGCCTGTGGTCTAAAGACACTCGACTCTGCGATGTTGTCCATGGCTGTGTAAGAAACGCCACGGTAAGAAAGAGCCGCCTCTAGGGACCGCCGACGGAAGCCTTTATTGGGCGGTCGCTCTCGGGCAGCACTCCCGGGGCGGGCGAGGAAGGAGACAAAGGGCGTCTGCGAGGTATGGGGGTGGGGGTGCGGTTTTACAGCCAGGGCTGGCGCGCAAGCCAGGCTCTCCCATATAAGGCAGAAAGCGCGGGCTGCAGCGGCGGTGGGGGTCCAAGGGCTCCGCGTCGGCACCTGGGTGGGTCAGGCTACAGGGGGCTGGCCCCGGAAGCCTGGTCCGCTTCCGGTTCCTGTTTGGCCGTTGGCCAGCTGCCGGCGCTGGCTGGATGTCCTTTTCCGGTCGTATGTCGGTCGGCCCGACCTTTCAGGTTTCTCAACTTGAATTCACTTTTTTTCCTCCAAATTATCGACCTCATGGGCTTCCCAGGTGGCACGAATGGTAAAGAGCCCACAGCCAGTGCAGTAGACACAGGAGGCGAGGTTCGATCCCTGGGTGGGGAAGATCCCCTGGAGGAGGGCACGGCAACCCACTCCAGTATTCCTGCCTGGAGAAGCCTGTGGACAGAGCAGCCTGGCCAGCTACGGCCCATAGGATTGCAGAGTCAGACACGACTGAAGGGACTTGGCACATTAACCTCATATTTTAATGTACTTCTTTTTTTAAGGATTTTTCAAAATACTATGTATTTTTTATTCTACTGAATTACCTTTCTTTTCCTCTATTTGTTGAAATCTTCTTGACCTTCAGGGCTTGGAACAAGTGCCATTCCTCCTTGAAATCTTTCTTGATTCCATAGCATGTCTCCACTAAAAGTGGAATGAATGAACAAATGGGGTATAATAAACACATTTGGTTTACTCAGTGAAGAGGAAAGAAATGAAGATTTTAGTGCCTAATACGTGTCAAGAGCTGTGTTGAGCCCTTTGCCTATAGACTCTTGTTTGATCTTCATACCACTCTGCACAAGTCATGGTATCCTTGCTCTTATTTATGCAGAAAGGAAAATACCTATGACATTTCCACATCACACAGTTTTATATTACATATTTATTTTATTGATGTATAGGTGATTTACAATGTTGTCTTAATTTTTTCAGTACAGCAATGTGATTTAGTTATATATAATGTATACATTTAAAAATATTTTCTATACTGTATTTTAAAGAAGGGAGCTTCATGGGTTGGAAGAGTCAATATCGTGAAAATGAGTATACTACCTAAAGCAATCTACAGATTCAATGCAATTCCCATCAAGCTACCAGCAGTATTTTTCACAGAACTAGATCAAATAATCTCAAGATTTGTATGGAAATACAAAAAACCTCGAATAGCCAAAGCAATCTTGAGAAAGAAGAATGGAACTGGAGGAATCAACCTGCCTGACTTCAGGCTCTACTACAGAGCCACAGTCATTAAGACAGTATGGTACTGGCACAAAGACAGAAATATAGATCAATGGAACAAAATAGAAAGCCCAGAGATAAATCCACACACCTATGGACACCTTATCTTCGACAAAGGAGGCAAGAATATACAATGGAGTAAAGACAGTCTCTTTAACAGGTGGTGCTGGGAAAACTGGTCAACCACTTGTAAAAGAATGAAACTAGACCTCTTTCTAACACCATACACAAAAATAAACTCAAAATGGATTAAAGATCTAAATGTAAGACCAGAAACTATAAAACTCCTAGAGGAGAACATAGGCAAAACACTCTCCGACATAACTCACAGCAGGATCCTCTATGATCCACCTCCCAGTATACTGGAAATAAAAGCAAAAATAAACAAATGGGATCTAATTAAAATTAAAAGCTTCTGCACAACAAAGGAAACTATAAGCAAGGTGAAAAGACAGCCTTCTGAATGGGAGAAAACAATAGCAAATGAAACAACTGACAAACAACTAATCTCAAAGATATACAAGCAACTTATGCAGCTCAACTCCAGAAAAATAAACGATCCAATCAAAAAATGGGCCAAAGAACTAAATAGGCACTTCTCCAAAGAAGACATACGGATGGCTAACAAACACATGAAAAGATGTTCAACATCACTCATTATCAGAGAAATGCAAATCAAGACCACAATGAGGTACCATTTCACACCAGTCAGAATGGCTGCGATCCAAAAGTCTACAAGCAATAAATGCTGGAGAGGATGTGGAGAAAAGGGAACCCTCTTACACTGCTGGTGGGAATGCAAACTAGTACAGCCACTTTGGAAAACAGTGTGGAGATTCCTTAAAAAATTGCAAATAGAACTGCCTTATGACCCAGCAATCCCACTGCTGGGCATACACACCGAGGAAACCAGAATTGAAAGAGACACATGTACCCCAATGTTCATCGCAGCACTGTTCATAATAGCCAGGACATGGAAGCAACCTAGATGTCCATCAACAGATGAATGGATAAGAAAGCTGTGGTACATATACACAATGGAGTACTACTCAGCCCTTAAAAAGAATAAATTTGACTCAGTTCTAATGAGATGGATGAAATTGGAACCGATTATACAGAGTGAAGTAAGCCAGAAAGAAAAACACCAATACAGTATACTGACACATATATATGGAATTTAGAAGATAGTAATGATGACCCTATATGTGAGACAACAAAAGAGACACAGAGGTATAGAACGGACTTTTGGACTCTGGGGGAGAGGGAAAGGGTGGGATGGTTTGGGAGAATGGCATTGAAACATATACTATCTTGTAAGAAACGAAGCGCCAATGTTCAATACAGGATGCAGGATGCATGGGGCTGGGGCACAGAATGATTCAGGTAGATGGTGTGGGGTGGGAGGCAGGAGGGGGCTTCGGCATTGGGAGAGTGTGTTCACCTGTGGCTAATACATGTCAATGTATGGCAAAACAAATGCAGTATTGTAATTTAAAAAATAAATAAATTAAAAAAAAAAAATAAAGAAGGGAGCTTGTCTTATTTACATAACACATCTGAGTCAAGAAATAATCCTGAACTCACTAAGTCACTGAAATTAATGTCCTATCCTTTTCTTTCCCTTGGGAAAGGTCTCACCCTATTACATCTCAGTGACGATGACCACTCTACCCTCACTGGCGCTTTCTCCGTCTTGTTTGCTTGATGGCAGGCCCAACTATGCTTTCAGAATCAGTCTTCTAATTTGGCAAACGTCCTGTTGGTTTTCATGCCCAGTGACCAAACAGCTCAACCTAATAAATATTCATGAAGTGCCTACTACGTGTAAGGTGCACTGCTAGATGTTAGAAGGAGAAGCAAAGCTGGGTAAGACAAGGCATCTGCTTCACAGGGTTGTGTAATCTTAAAGAGGCATTAGTTCAGAAAAATAAATATACGCAAGGTAATACAGTCATTCATTAAGTCAGCAAACATCAATGTCACTTCCCTGTATCAGATGTTGTGGCAGCCTCTGAGGCTGCAGAGATGAGTAGAATCCTTGACTTGAACAAAGGCTTTGTCTGTGAGCACAGAATAACGGCATTCTGAGTAGCATCCTTGACTCAATAAAATTCTCAAGTTGGACAGAAGTTGAGATCTAGATAGTATGACAAAGGTGATTTTGCTTTGTGTTATTGGATGCCCCCAGCTTCACAGAGAAGTGCATGAAATATGTTGTAATGAATTGAAGGGATTAGTGGGAATAAAAACATATTTTGTAAGGATAGGAATGTGGCAGATATTTCAGAAGTTCAGTAAAGAGTGGTTGCCTCCTACTGCAGGGCTTCTCAAAGTTTAATATGTGAAAACTCACTTAGGGTTTGCTAAAATGAAGGTTCTGATTCCATGTTTGGGTAAGGCTCAGGAATCTACATTCCAACAAACTCTTATTCTGGAGTTTATACTTGGTATAATAAAGACTTGGTATATACATATTTTATGGTTGACCTAGTTTTTAAGAATTATTACCGATTCTTTGGAAGTGAGGGAGAGGGTCAGAGAAAATGCTAATGAGTTTCTGGTCACCTGAACATTCTCACAGAAAACTAAGTGATTCCAGGTGGCTGGTGTCCTTCCCTGGAAGTGTCTGCAGACTGCATTCAGGGTGAGAGAGGTGGTGACTTCTGGGTCCCAGGGCTCACTGCAGGCCCCAGTCTAGGTCTGTGCCGTGGCATCTGGTGTAGCCAGCAGACTGGACCATGGGTTTCAGAATCAGTAAAGAAGAGGCACTCTGGAACCAGGTTACTGAGTCAAAGCTGGGAGCAATGTGAAATGTATGAGTCCAGATGGAGAGTCAGTGTCTACCTTGGCCAAAAGCAGAAGAAAGGAAGGCAAGATCTGGAGAGCCTTCCTGAGCCTAGAACTGCAGGGAGTGACTTTCTGTTATATTTTCCACGACCTCAAAAACAGAACAAGCCCTGAGAACATGAAGTCTACAAACCGACAGCGAGTATGTTTTCTTATTGCTCTTTGTGCCTCTTCTAGATAAAGAGGAACTAGAACATTCCATATGGTCCCCAGAGAACACTGTCCTTAACTCTAAAGATAGCTTGCAATACTGCGTAAGAACAGAGTTAAAATGTCCAAGTTTGAATCTAGTCCATTTCCTATTCATAAGTCACCGAACAAATAATTTACCTCGTGGAATCTCTTCCCTCATCTGCAAAATGAGGGATTTAATAGTACCAACTACATGGAGCTGAGATGAGGATTCAAGAAAATGGTGCATATAAAGTGCTTAACACATCCTTGGAATTTTGTAGACAGTACCATTAATTATAATCACCAGTCACTGAATAGGGCCTTAACAACTCATGATTTCTATTTGCAGTTGCTCCTGTTCACTTAATAGCCCTTGTTCAGAAGTCAGGCACCACTCTAGACACCATGTGTATAATTAAAAATGTAAGAAATTTCTCCTCTAAAATTACTCTCTGTTTTGTGGTGAAGATAGAAACACATACCATCAATTTTAATGTGATGTGATTGGTTATGTTCTAAGATATGACCTAAGAGTGGGGGGGGGGGTACTGTAATACTTTCCTCACTACTAAATCTTTAGGCTGGAGCAAGTGCCTGAAGTTGGAACTTGACTTCATGAGAAAAATCTCTAGGTATCAGTTTTCTTAGGACAGAAGAGTAGATTTGGAGTTATATATGCCCTTCTCTCAACCCCAATACAGAAAGAAATCTATCATAAGAAGCTTTAATTTGGGGGTTGAAAGGCTTATTTGTAAAACCGAAAGCCAGGGTGTGTAATTGGATTGACGTGTGTGTGTGTGTGTCCTTGAAACCCAAGCAAAAGTTGAGATAGAAGCAGAGTCGTGGGTCCTGTTAATTCGGTTCACTCATTAAATGAACTCTAATTCTAAAATGACATCAAGAAATAATTTAGACAAAATTCCTTACATAATAGTAAATCTTACTATTAATTATTCAGATCTTTTTCAATCCAAAACAGAGGGGAAAATTCAGAGTAGATTTAAAACCATATGGATAAAAGGTTACTTTACTGAAGGAACATTATAATCAAGAAATAATACTGGAAATATAAATGAAATAGACACCTCAACAATCGATCTTCATAGTTTCCATAGTTCCTATAAATTTTTGTCCATATATACCAAGAGCTATTTACATAGTTTAAATTACAGCAAAAAATACAATTTTCTGTTCCTTCCAAATAATACTTTAAACGACCTCATATCATATAGATCAAATGTATGGATTTGTCAGAGGCTTTGATTTTGTGGAGTGGTCTGGCCATAGCCGCAGGAGCTCCACAGAGTCGGCTGGACGGAACGTGCGGGAGGCGCGCTCCGCTTGCGGACTGTCCGGGAGGCGCAGCCCCCAGGAGCTCCGCAGCCGCCCTGGCGCTCACCGGACGCTGGCTCCTGCCTGTCAAGGCGCGTGAGGTTCAGCTCAGTCAGAAGGAGGGCGGTGGGTGCTGCACACGCTTCAGTCTGCGGCTGCTTTCCTAGGCGGCAGAGAGACAGAGGAAAAGAGCAGAACGGGAAAGGCTAGAGGCCTCTGCAAGAAAATCAGAGATGCCAGGGGAGCACTTCACGCAAAGATGGGCGCAGTGAGGACAGAAATGGTAGGGACCTGACAGAAGCAGAAGATATTAAGAAGAGGTGGCAAGAATACACGGAAGAACTGTACAAAAAAGATCTTCACGAACCAGATAATCATGATGATGTGATCACTCATCTAGAGCCAGACATCCTGGAATATGAAGTCAAGTGGGCCTTAGGAAGCATCACTACAAACAAAGCTAGTGGAGCTGATGTAATTCCAGTTGAACTCTTTCAAATCCTGAAAGATGATGCTGTGAAAGTGCTGCACTCAATATGCCAGCAAATTTGGAAAACTCAGCAGTGGCCACAGGACTGGAAAAGGTCAGTTTTCATTCCAATCCCAAAGAAAGGCAATGCCAAAGAATGCTCAAACTACTGCACAATTACACTCATCTCACACATTAGTAAAGTAATGCTCAAAATTCTCCAAGCCAGGCTTCAGTAATACGTGAACTTCCAGATATTCAAGTTGGTTTTATAGAAGGCAGAGGACCTAGAGATCAAATTGCCAACATCCACTGGATCATGGAAAAAGCAAGAGTTCAAGAAAAACATCTATTTCTGCTTTATTGACTATGCCAAAGCCTTTGACTGTGTGGATCACAATAAACTGTGGATAATTCTGAAAGAGATGGGAATAGCAGACCACCTGACCTGCCTCTTGAGAAACCTGTATGCAGGTCAGGAAGCAACAGTTAGAACGGAACAAAACACGTTCCAAATAGGAAAAGGAGTATGTTTCAAATTGCCAACATCCGCTGGATCATGGAAAAAGCAAGAGTTCAAGAAAAACATCTATTTCTGCTTTATTGACTATGCCAAAGCCTTTGACTGTGTGGATCACAATAAACTGTGGATAATTCTGAAAGAGATGGGAATAGCAGACCACCTGACCTGCCTCTTGAGAAACCTGTATGCAGGTCAGGAAGCAACAGTTAGAACGGAACAAAACACGTTCCAAATAGGAAAAGGAGTATGTCAAGGCTGTATATTGTCATCCTGCTTATTTAACTTCTATGCAGAGTACATCATGAGAAAAGCTGGACTGGAGGAAACACAAGCTGGAATCAAGATTGCCAGGAGAAATATCAAAACCTCAGATATGCAGATGACACCACCCTTATGGCAGAAAGTGAAGAACTAAAGACCCTCTTGATGAAAGTGAAAGAAGAGAGTGAAAAAGTTGGCTTAAAGCTCAACATTCAGAAAACGAAGATCATGGCATCCGGTCCCATCACTTCATGGGAAACAGATGGGGAAACAGTAGAGAGAGTGGCTAACTTTATTTTTCTGGGTTCCAAAATGACTGCAGATGGTGATTGCAGCCATGAAATTAAAAGACACTTACTCCTTGGAAGTAAAGTTATGACCAACCTAGACAGCATATTAAAAAACAGACATATTACTTTGCCAACAAAGGTCTGTCTAGTCAAGGCTATGTTTTTTCCAGTGGTCATGTATGGATGTGAGTTGGACTATAAAGAAAGCAGAGTGCCAAAGAATTGATGCTTTGAACTGTGGTGTTGGAGAAGACTCTTAAGAGTCCCTTGGACTGCAAGGAGATCCAACCAGTCCATTCTGAAGGAGATCAGTTCTGGGTGTTCATTGGAGGGACTGATGTTGAAGCTGAAGCTCCAATACTTTGGCCACCTGATGCGGAGAGCTGACTCGTTTGAAAAGACCCTGATGCTGGGAAAGATTGAGGGCAGGAGGAGAGGGGATGACAGAGTATGAGATGGTTGGATGGCATCACCGACTCAGTGGACATGGGTTTGGGTGGATTCCGGGAGTTGGTGATGGACAAGGAGGCCTGGTGTGCTGCAGTTTATGGGGTCGAAAAAAGTAGGACATGACTGAACGACTGAACTGAACTGAACTAGGCTGTCATTTATGCAACAATAGAAGAAAAGCGGTTGGTAACTCAAGTCTAGCTTCAATGCCATGCTCTTGGAGAAGGGCTTTGGGTGAACTGGATGTGCAGAGTTGTCGTCACCGCATCAGCTGCAGTGTGGTCGGGATAAGAACCCTGGAGTTTGAAAGATCGGGGTTCAAATTGTTGCTCTGCCTTTTACAGATTGCATGAATCTTAGGCAAATTGGGTAAATCTTCTTAGCTTGTCCTTTCATTCGTGAAAATGAGTGATTTTTCATATTAAATTATTAAAGACTGAAAAGTGTTTTTTTAATATAAATTTATTTATTTTAATTGGAGGTACTTGACATTCTTAAGTCACAGTGTGGTATCGAGATTCAGAGCATGGTGTCTGGAGTTGTTCCACCTCAATTGCTGGGTGAGTCTGCACAGATTTCTTCTATCCACCTCAGTTTCTATATCACCAACATAGAGATGACAACGATATGCGCTTAATCTCATTCTTATGAGTTTTCAGTGAATTAGTTCATGCAAGAGTTTAAAGATAATCCTTGATTCCTCATAAGCACTACCACCAGTAGATGTAATGTAATTTTTAACCCCCGAGTCTTTCTTGAAAATCTCTATTCACTTGGCTTCCTTAACAGCAAATCCTCCTGTACCTCCTTCAACCCTTGTGATCACTTCTTTTCCACTTTCCTTTAGGAACCTCACCCTGTTCTTAGGGGTCTGTCTGTCTTTGACCTACTTCTCTTATCACTATAAGTACTACCTACAGTTTTCTCCTCTTACTTTAATCACCAGCTATACTCTGGTGACATAGAAATCTGTAACCGTAACCCTGATTTTCCTTCAAGTTTTCACCTCATGCACATCTAACTGCCTTCCCCAAACCATTACCTAGATATCTGAACCAGCATATCATTGGCTCAACATTTCCACCCTTGTCCAGACCCACTCCCTTGCCGTAGCTGATCTGTGGATGCAGGTATCTGTCCGTACCCTTTGATTTGGGGTTGGCCATATGCCCTGTCTTCCTTTAGCCACTGGCCCATGGGTGGAAGTGATAGCATGCCAGTCCTGAGCTCAAGCCTTAAGAGGCTTAATGTGTTTCTACATGCCCTCTTCCACTTCTGCAGGAAAAATCTCATGGAAAATCCCTTAGCTAGCCTGTTAATCGAAGGAGGATGAATGAAACCTTTAGCAGAGCTTCCCCATCCAACCCAAGAATGGTGGTGGGAAGCAGACCCCACTCTAAGCAGCTAGTCAAGTGCCCTGCTGCATCCAGCCTGGATTAGCCAAACCCCAGTCCGTCATAAGATACACAAGTGACAATAAGTAATTACTTTTTATAATTACTGAGTCTTGAGGTTGTTTTTCATAAATAGCTAACTAACAGAAATATGTTTTACAGGCACCTCAAATTCAGCTTGCCTAAAACTAATTTCCTTTTCTCCCATTTACCATAAATCTGCTTGTTTGGCCTGTATTTCCTTTGTTGGCTGGTGGCCTCATCACTCATTTTCATCACTCGGTGAGACATCAGTGTTATCATTCTTGATTAACCTTTCCCTTATCTTCTACATCCCCTGAGTCTCCAAATTCTATCAATTTCATTTCCTAACTAGTTCCAATACCTTCTTTTTCATCTCCATCCTCAATGTTGCTACCTGTCATTGGCCTAACACTTTTCCAATTGAGTTATTGCCATCGAGCCATAATGGGTCTCTATGCCCTGTGCTCACTCACGGGTCTCTGACCCTCCATGTGGTACCCAGAGTGGTATAGCATTAGCCTTGCCATTGTGCTATTTCAGATCTTTCACTGGCCCTCGTCACTCCTAGGAGAAGTCCAGGTTCCTCAGATGCCTCCAGATTTCATCATCTGGTTGTCGTCTGCCTACCCAAATTCCTTTCACAGTTCCTTCCCTTGATGCTTTTCATGTATCATTCTAAAACTATCTTAATCCCCCCAGACATATCATGGAGCTCCCTGCCTGTGTGCCTTTGTATGTGGCATGGCCTTTGCAACTTTCTTCCATCCTTTTTCCATGCAATGAACCCACCTTCTCCCTCTAAAATACATTTTAGTCATCAGCTCATCTTGGAAGCCTTGCTGGCTGCCTCAGGCAGAGTCAATAATTTCTTCTGTTACTTGAAAGTGTTTTTGTTACTAAACCTACCACTCTGAACTATGATATATTTGTCTGTCTCTTCTATAAAACTGTGAGTACCGAGTGGGC
This sequence comes from Litocranius walleri, assembly GCA_006410535.1. NCBI lineage: Eukaryota > Metazoa > Chordata > Mammalia > Artiodactyla > Bovidae > Litocranius > Litocranius walleri. Next base: position 791,504 of record SJYG01000641.1, on the reverse strand, counting down.
ATGGATGGTGCCATAATTTCTGGTTCTTCGCACAGAGCTTGATGTATAATAGAGAGCCAATATGTTTTCTCGGATGAATAACGTGAAAATGATGTGATTTTATTTGAAGTGTCCTAGTGGAGATGGGAAAGTCTGATAAGTTGGTCTAGGCAGCCCTCAGTGCCAGCCAGCCCAGGAAGCTTCCCCAACCCCGCCCCATTCTCAGGGGCATGTGTGGTCAGATGGTCCTGTGCCCCAAGCAGGCTTTTGGAAGGTGGGGGCAGGATATGAGGGGATTCAGGGAGAAGGCAGGAGGCTGGATGGGGATGGATGTGATCTCTTTAAATTATTCCTCAATCATGAGTGCGGTTGGATTTTTTGGGGTGTTCACAGCCAAAGGGCTGAGTTTTGTCTGGTCTACAAGAAAGGACCTTACTGAGATGTCACTCCCATATAAAGGGGCGGCGTCAGAGGAGACACTGAAAAAGTGAAGCTGGAGGGGGGGTGGTCGCAGGAATTTGGGGAAGCATGTTTGATCTGTACGGGCTATGAAAGGGCCCTGAGCCTGTTAAACTGAAACCTCTGAGGTGCAGTGAGGTCTTGCCTATATCTGGATTGCAATGCTCTTCTTGTTGAGTTTATGGAAAGTTAAAATGTTCCACAGGGCATAGTGTTCAGTGCAGTAAAAGTAAATTTATTTCTTTCTAGATCTTCTTTCGGAGGAAAGAGAGAGAACTACTTTTCCCATTTAACTATCTTCATGTAAACCTCGTTAACACACCTTTACTTTTTATGGCTTATTTTCTGTTAAAATAGAGACACCGTATTTATAGGGTTACACGTTAAACAGCATAACACCGGTGGTGGTTTAGTCGCTAAGTCGTGCCTGACTCGGGACCCCAGGGCCTGCAGCCCGCCAGGCAGCTCTGTCCACGGGTTTCTCCAGGCAAGAATACCGGCGTGGGTTGCCTGCCATTTCCTCCTCCAAATGGACAGTTGACCGATGTCTGACTGCTTCTTGAAGTAAGAATAAAGAGAAATCCTGCTGTTGAAAGGCTGCTGATGGGTGTGAACCCTTCTTCCAGCCCCCGGGCCCACGTTTCACCCCCGGCCTCCCCCACAGCCAGCTTTGTGGGGGGCGACCCCGCAGGCCCGCCGCACACCTTCAGCGCCCCTCCTCGGGGTTCCCCGACCCCGCGGCCGGAGAAGCTGGTGCAGACCCGCCCAGCGTCAACGCGCGGGCGACCTGGAAGGGCCTGGAAGCGCGAGGGCACTGGCACCACGGGCGCTCCTGACCGTCGGGGCCAGGGCGCCGGGGAGGCCCCGATCCGTCCCGGGGCCTTCGCCTCTGGTCCTGTCCCCAGAGGGTCCCGGCCGGACGGGGGCCGGTGCCCACCGCGCGGGCAAGCAGGGCAGGTCCGGCCCGTCTGCTGCTCCCCTTCGCTGTTCCCACTCGGGGCCTCCCTGGCGGCTCGGCGGCGAAGAATCGCGCAGTGCGGGCGCCCTGGTCCGGCCCGGGCCGGGCGGCTCCGCGGTGTCGGGCCCGGCGCGCTGCGTGGGCCGCGGCGTCGGACGCGCCCGCCCGCCCTTCTCACGGTTCCCGTCCCGTTGGCCGAGTCCCAGCCCCGAGCGCGGCCGGGGCGGCTCTGCTGCCGGCTCCGCGCCCCGGGCAGGCGCCGCCAGGGCCCGGCGCTCGGGGGCGCGCC
>SJYG01000641.1:736573-789577 GCA_006410535.1 Litocranius walleri | reverse complement strand
GGGGCGCCCGACCCGGCTGCCCGCGCTCCCCGAGCGGACTCCGGCCGCAGGCCCGCCCGCCGCCGCCGCGGGGAGCCGGAGCTGCCCCTGCGGGGAGCGGGGCGCCGGCCGCCTCCCCGCGCTGCCGGGCGTGTGTGCCAGGCCCTGGAGGGCTTTCGCGAGGCAATGCAGAATAGCTGTGGGGCTCTGACGAGGGCCGGAAGCGGGAAGCAGGCCTCGGGAAGGGCTCAGGGTTAGGTTTCCTCCGCACAGCTCCGGAGGCAGGGGACTGGCTCCTTTGCCCGGAGGCCCGCAGTGGCAGAGCCGAGGCCGCACGGACCGGCCTCTGGGCAGAGGAGGCGGCGACCCGCGCGCGTCCACTCCCGCGCGGCCTCATTCCTTCCAGAAGGAAGGCGGGAGGAAACCTGCTTTGTCTGGTCTTTGCTTCGGCCTTCCTCTCTTCTTACTAGGGGTTGTAAAACGCCTTGCAAATGAAGTATTTTCTGATTATGAAGGAAAACGTACACTTGTCAAGAACTTGGAAAATTGAGAAATTTCTCAGGAAGTAAACAAAAAGTCCCGGTAGTTCCCCAACCCAAAACCCGTCAGTTATTTTTGCAGCTCTCCCCCCTAATTTTTAGAAATGCATGCACGTGTGAGTGCAGGCTCACACGCAAAACTTCCCTTCTGGAAACCTCTCTCCACTACCTGCCCCCTGAAGATCTCATCAGCCCTTAAGATAAACTTACATGGAATCTCTTCACATGAAGGCTTCTCTGATTTTCTGTATCAGAGGCCTTAAGACACATTATATTTTGCCTGATGTATTATTTTTGTTTATAGGTACATATTTTTTGCAAGTAGATTATAAGCTTCAAGATTACAACACAGGGTCCATATCTGATTCATCTTTGAAATCCCACATTACCTGACAAGTGTTGAATTAATATTTGATAAATGAACAAATATATAATTCAGCCTATAGTTATGTATCAACACTTTCGTCACAGTATTATTTCCCACACATGATTACCATTTTTACTACATGCTTTTCTCATTTATGAATACTTTCATATGAATATATCTCATTTTACCATTTAGATTGTGAAATTTCCAAAGGTAAGGCCCTTTGCTTGTATTTCTTTGGTGTTCCTCATAGCATTTATGACACTGCTGAATATAGAGCCAGTATCCAGCAAGGCTTTGTTGAGTTTTTCCAGTAACAGAGCCCAGCTGTCAGATGCGGCATGTTTTTTTAACCCCCTAACAGGACCAAGGGGAGAAGGGATGGCACCCCACTCCGGTACTCTTGCCTGGAAAATCCCATGGACGGAGGAGCCTGGTAGGCTGCAGTCCATGGGGTCGTGAAGAGTCGGACACGACTGAGCGACCTCGCTTTCCCTTTTCACTTTCATGCATTGGAGAAGGCAATGGCAACTCACTCCAGTGTTCTTGCCTGGAGAATCCCAGTGGTGCGCTGCCGTCTATGGGGTCACACAGTTGGACACGTTTGAAGCAACTTAGCAGCAGCAGCAGCAGCAACAGGACTAAGAGCAAATTAACTCTAGGATTGGAAGGCACCTGGAATCTGTATCTGTGATGTTCCTTGGCAGTTAAAAGGGGCTCGTCCATGCATGGCTGAGAATGTTTTTGACTTACTCCTGGCGATCAGTCCCTCTCTTTGAGAAAAAGGGCCAAGTGCATTATAGACAATAACTCCAGAGAAGTCAGTTTTTGAGAAAATGTAGTTTCCACTGTTTAAAGTTTGACTCTTGCAACATGATGCTATTGTTTGTTGATTTCATAGGGTTGAAATTCACTGATGTAAATTTCAAGAAAATATTTAACAAATTCAAAATTTGAAAAACAGCACAAAGATCAATTACACTGGCTTTAGAATGAGATATGGCCTGGGTAGGTAAATTCTGGAGTTGGTACCATCCCCCTTCATCTGAGTGGAGTGAGCATTTTTTAGGATATTCCCGTGAGAGTTTTAAATTAACCCAGTTTTAATCATTGCTTATTCACTTGCTTCACATGTAACCTTAGACAAGTCACTAACATCTCTTTAAGCCTCCGTTTTCTTCTCTTTGATGGTGATAACGAGGCAACCTAGTCTACACAATTATCAGAAGATTAGGGCTAAGATTACGGTTGCTGTTTAGTTGCTAAGTCGTGTCCGGCTCTTTGCAGCCGCAGGGACTGTGGCCCCAGGCTCCTCTGTCCATGGCATTTCCCAGGCAAGAACACTGGAGTGGGTTGTCATTTCCTTTTCCTGGGGATCTTCCCAACCCAGGGGTCAAACCCATGTCTCCTGCATTAGAAGGTGGGTTCTTTATCGCTGAGCCACTGGAGAAGCCCCAAGATTAAGGTAGCCCATGGCAAAGATTTAGTAAAATACCAGCCTGCCACTGAATAATCTTTGGAGGGACTAATGCTGAAGCTGAATACTTTGGTCACCTGATGTGAAGAAATGACTCACTGGAGAAGACCCTGATGCTTGGAAAGATTGAAGACAGAAGGAGGTGGCAGAGGGTGAGTTGGTTAGATGACATCACTGATTCAATGGACATGAGTTTGACCAAACTCTGGGAGATAGTGGAGGACAGGAGAGCCTGGTGTGCTGCAGTCCATGGGGTCACAAGGAGTCAGATATGACTTAGTGACTAAACGGCAATCACCACTGCTCAATAAAGACTAGCATTTATTACATTTATTACTTTTTTCTCAGACGTGAAAATAAGAAATTGGCATTCATTAGTATTAAACTGAGTGATTTTTCACATCAAAGTCAGCATCAAAGTCTTTTCCTCCTCCCCCGTTTGTCCTGCATATGCCTTTGCAATAGCAGAGCGATGACAATCACTATCACCAGGGTTCTTAGGGTTGGAGAGGCTGCTGTCCCCTTGTCGACACAAATCCTCCTGAAGTGTGTGTGAGGGCCGTTAGCAAGAAACCTCTTCTGAGAAAAGACGTGCAAGTGACAGGCACCAGACCATCCTTAATCGTTCTAATCTGGGACAGGCTCACAGCTTCTGAGCACAAGACTGTCTCAAAACTGGCAAAGCAGCTTGACAAAATGGTACTGTAGAAATACACGTGAAAGGTAAATTTCATTACTTTTATAAATCATAATGAGAGCAATGCGCCACACTCCAACTCATTTTCTAGGAGAAAAAAGAGAAATTGAAAACAAATTATATAAAAATGAACTAATTTTTAAGCCTGTGTCCCCTTCTATCTAGTTAATAACAGCAAAGTAGACAACCCAATAAGTGTAGTATTATAAAGGCGAGACAAGGCATACTGACTTTGATAAGAGAACACTCAATTTAATACTAATGAACGCTGGCGTCTTTCCCTCTTTTGACAGGTTGAGAAACTCTTGTCTCTATGCTGCAGTGAACCTCATTGATTTTGTCTTCAAAGGCTTTGGAAGAACCTGAAAAAATCTTTTGCCTTGTGAAGAAGACAATGCAGATGACTATTAGGATTTTTTTTACCTCCTTGATTCATGTCCTTTTAAAAAAGAAATATATGATAACTTCTGCCTCCCACGCCCTTAGCTAATAATTGACTGACCCTATTTTTCTTCTCTTTAATGTGCTTACTTCTGCAGAGTGTTCCAGAGTTTGCTTGATTGGAAAGATCCTTTCACCCAGGGGATTTAATTAAAGAAAGATGTGTGCTCAGGCAGTGATGCAGGAGCAGGTGATTTGTAATATAGCCTCAGTGTGATCAGACAGCCCACTCCCTGTTGGACTTGCGGGTCCTTCTTACCCCCTGCCTAAAAGCAGATGCAGATAAGTCAGACTGATGACCCACTGTTAGGTTTGTAAAAGAAGCTGGGTGAGTGGCCTCATCTCTCGATGTGTTTCCTAGGAAACAAGTCACAGGCCTGGGGAGATGTGTGTGTTGCTTCCCCGAATGAAGAGGCTCTCCCACTCTTTCATCTCGGGTACCTCCATCTTCACTCTTGCACAGTCTTCTCCAGCAGTGACAGTCTCCCATCTCGTGATGGAAGACAAGGGAGAGTTCTTTTCACATCTCCAGCCTGGCATTTCCGCGATGTGGAGTAATTGCCAGAATTCACTGTCCTTTCTCTAAAAATGTGATGCTCAAACTTAGGCATCTGGCAGAACCCTCTCGTGGGCTTTTTCCAAGTACACATGTAGGGGTCCTTCCTACCCACTGAATCAGGAGTTGAAACTAGACCTGTGGTTTTTGGGCAAAAACTCTCCAGTGATCCCATGTATACCACAGATAAAGAGTCGCAGCTGTTAACCTTGGACCATGCTCATTTACAAGCTCGAGAGTTTTCAGCTGTGGGTGAGCACTGGCATCACATGGAGAATTAAAAGTACCGCAATTCAGATTCACCTCTGCCTTAATTGGGAACTAGGCATTGAGGCTCTTAAAAGCTCCCACATGACTGCAGTGTTCAGCCAAAGTTGCCGACCTCTGCTCTACCTGCTTAGCTGGGCGAGAAGAACTCTGAGCATTGAAGTGCCATGTTTATCAGCATACCTTCTCAGTCAGTTCAGTCCCTCAGCTGTGCCTGACTCTTTGTGACCCCCTGGACTGCAGCACGCCAGGCCTCCCTGTCCATCACCAACACCCAAAGCTTGCTCAAACTCATGTGCATCGAGTCGGTGATGCCATCCAACTGTCATCCTCTGTCTTCCCCTCTCCTCCTGCCTTCAGTCTTTCCCAGCATCAGGGTGATTTCCAGTGAGTCAGTTCTTCACATCAGGTGGCCAAAGTATTGGAGCTTAAACTTCAGCCTCAGTCCTTCCAATGAATATTCAGGAACGATTTCCTTTAGAATGGACTGGTTGGACTCTTAAGAGTCTTGTCCAACACTACAGCTCAAAAGCATTAATTCTTTACCACTCAGCTTTCCTTATGGCCCAACTCTCACATCCATACATGACTACTGGAAAAACCATACCTTTGAATAGACAGATATTTGTGGGTGAGTAATGTGTCTGCTTTTAAATATGCTGTCTAGGTTGGTCATAGCTTTTCTTCCAAGGAACAAGCGTCTTTTAAGTTCATGGCTGCAGTCAACATCTGCAGTGATTTTGGAGACCCCAAAAATAAAGACTGTCACTGTTTCTATTATTTCCCCATCTATTTGCCATGATTTTAGTTTTTTGAATGTTGAGTTTTAAGCTGGCTTTTTTCACTCTCCTCTTTCACTTTCTGCAATAAGGGTGGTGTCATCTGCATATCTGAGGTTATTGATATTTATTTCTCCTGGCAATCTTGATTCCAGCTTGTGCTTCACCCAGTATGGCATTTTGTATGATGTACTCTGCATGTAAGTTAAATAAGCAAGGTGACAATATACAGTTTTGACATATGCCTATCCCAATTTGGAACCAGTTTTATGTCTGGTTCTAATGGTTGCTTCTTGACCTGCATACAGATTTCTCAGGAGGCAGATAGGGTGGTCTGGGATTCCCATCTGTTTAAGAATTTTCCAGTTTGTTGTGATCCACACAGTCAAGGCTTTAGCATAGTCAATGAAGTAGAAGTAGATGTTATTTTCTGGAATTTTCTTGCTTTTTCTATGACCCAGGGGATGTTGGCAATTTGATCTCTGAGTCCTCTGCCTTTTCAAAATCCAACTTGAATATCTGGAAGTTCTCAGTTCCCATACTGTTTAAGCCTGGTTTGGAGAATTTTGAGCGTCACTTTGCTGGTGTGTGAGATGAGCGCAATTGTGTGGTAGTTTGATCGTTCCTGGCATTGCCTTTCTTTGGGATTGGAATGAAAGCCAACCTTTTCCAGTCCTTTGGCCACTACTGAGTGCAGCAGTTCAACAGCATCATATTTTAGGATTTGAAATAGCTCAGCTGGAAATCCATCATCTCCACTAGCTTTGTTCATGGTGATGCTTCCTAAGACATACTTGATTTTGCACTCCAGGAGGTCTGGCTGTGAGTAATCACACCGTCATTGTTATCTGGGTCATGAAGACCTTTCTGTACAGTTCTTCTGAGTGTCTTGCCGCCTCTTCTTATCTGGTGGTGGTCAGTATGATTAGTTTTCTGTAATTGTGGATTCCATTCTGTCTGCTCTCTGAAGGGTAAGAATAAGAGGCTTGTGGAAGTTTCCTGATGGGAGGGACTAGCTGTGGGGAAATCTGGGTCTTGCTCTGAAGGATGGGGCCATTCTCAGTAAATCTATAATCCAATTTTCTGCTGATGAGTGGGGCTGTGTTCCCTCCCTGTTTGTCTCAGGGCAAACTCTGGTAGGTGTAATGTTGGCAATGACAGCCTCTTTCAAAAGGACTTATGACAGACTGTTGCATTCAGACCCCACGGCAGGCCACGGTCGACCCAAGCCTCCGCAGGAGACTCCTGGACACTCACAGGCAGGTCTGGCTCCATCTCTTGTGGGGTCACTGCTCCTTCCTCCTGGGTCCTGGTGGCACAAGGTTTTGTTTGTGCCCTCCAAGAGTCTGTTTCCCCAGTCCTGTGGAAGTTGTGTAGTCAAATCCCACTGGCCTCCAAAGTCGAATTCCCGGGCTTCTCAGCCCCTTTGCTGGATCCCCAGGTTGGGAAATCCAGTGTGTGTCCCCGAACCTTTGCAACAATGCAAGAACTGCTTTGGTACATTGTTCTCCAGCCTGTGGACTGTCTGCTTGGTGGTGGGGCTCACCTGCTGCGCCTGCTAGGTCTGCGGCAGCCAGACCCCTGTCCCTGCAGCAGGCCGCTGCTGACCTGTGCCTCTGCAGGAGACATTCAAGCACTCGAGGCTGGGCTCGCTCAGTCTCTTGTGGGGTCCCTGGGCCCTGGTGTATGCAAGGTTTTGTTTGAATCCTCCAAGTGCCTCTGGAGCAGATGGGCTTGATTCTATATGTGATTTTCCCCCTCCTACCACCTTGTCGGGGCTTCTCCTTGGCCCTTGGATGCGGAGTATCTTTCTTTGGTGGGATCCGACATTCTCCTGTGGAGGCTGGCTGTCCAGCGGTTAGCTGCAGCTTTGGAGTTCTCACAGGAGCAGGAGAGTGCAGGCTCCGCTACTCTGCCATCTTGTTATCTGGGCATACCTCTGGCCCTGATTCTTTCCTGCCTTTAGCTGATAGCGCCACTGGTAGGACTGCTCCACTGGGAGCACGACATGCACTGTCCACACGCAGGGTGACCTATATCTGCGTGTCCATCCATCCATCCACTTATCCATTCACACACTCACTGAATATAGTTCCGACCATGTGCCGTATGCTGTTCCAGGGCTGCAGCAGGGACAAGAAATGCACACTCACTGCCATTGTGCTGATTCACAGAAACAGCTGGACCCAGTGTTTCACGCTCTGTCAGTTGGCGACACGGTTTGTTTATGCCCTCTTCTTTTGCCTTTCTCTGAGATGTCCCAGATGCTCCATTTTTACAAACGTGTTCTTCCTTGAAGGAATTGCATTTTCCCACTTTTCTGGGTCTTGTCCCTGTTGCTGGCTGCCCCTTCCTCTTCTTCACTGATGAGATAGCTTCCATCCACCCTTCCATACCCATCTTAGCTGGCATCTCTTTTGGGCTGGAGAAGGTGTCTCCTTTTCATGTTTCACCATCCCTTAAATTGGGTTCAGTTCAGTTCAGTCCAGTTCAGTCGCTCAGTCATGTCTGACTCTTTGAGACCCATGAATTGCAGCATGTCAGACTTCCCTGTCCATCAGCAATTCCTGGAGTTTACCTAAACTCGAATGGTCAAAAAGGAAATCTATGATACAGGAAAGGAAAATATATTTGGTGTCAAAATGGAATATTTTAATTCAGTAAATTCTTGGTAGACGTTTGAAAAACAAGGATGATGAGGGTAAGGTGACTGCATGCTTGCAGTTTTGTGGCGATGACACGAAAGAGCTCAGGGCAGCCCTGGGCTCAGGCTACGGGAGCCGAGAGTCTGACAAGGAATGAAGTGTGTTGGTTTCTCTCCTAACTGATCTGGCCCCTCCTCTTCTGAATGACGTTATGGAGAAAAACAAATCAAGCCGTTCTAATAGGAGATGTCAATAAAAGCAATGATTGAACTGACTTTAACCAAAGGAGTAGTTCTGGAGGGTTCTGTGAGGTTCACAAATCATGAATCAAAGAGGTTTTTTGGGTGTTAAGTAAATGGCTGAATGGAGCCTGTGACCTGGGAACTTGGGAGGATACTGCACGGCTGTTGTCATTTCTGCTGATGTTGTAACCGGGGTAAATAACTTGCTTGTGAATTTGCAAAAATCTGTTCGTTATCTCTGTTATTCCAAATGCTGCTGTCACCGGGTGGGAGAAAGCCCAGGGACAGAAAAGGAATGGGGATCACTGTCTTGATTACACTCTTTACCTCCTGCTATTGCTGAGGAGGACTGAGTCCCTCCCAAGCGGTTAATTAGGTGTGTGCTTTTCAGAGTGCTTGTCATCCTCTGTTCCAGTTGTTGGTTTGTTTCTTTCGTCTCCTACCCTGGGTGTAAATTCCATGAGAGCTGTGACCACGACCTTAACTTGATCTTGCTCATGGGCCACAGGAACTGGCATACAGCTTGTGCTCTGAGATGTACATTGGACAATACGCTCATATGGACTTATGTCCATGGGGGTTCATGAAAAGTTTTGCTATTTTGTAGTATCCTGAGCTAAATAAGGAGAGCACTCAGAAAATTAAAAAACAAAATCTGAGTACCTTTATCACTACTTCTTAAAACTTTATTTTTAACTTCTGGAGACAAACTTCTACAGGTCTTTATGATTTATGTCTTGTTATTACTCAGGGACTTTCTGACTTTTTTGGGAAGTCTAATTTTACATGGCTGAGGTCCCTCAGGTTTTTGAAAAGACAAGTGTTGGTGAGTTTCCACCATGGAGAGGAAATAGATGGCAGAGTAGTAAGCAAGCTGACATTTTCTTTTCTGAGCATACTTATTTGGCTGTGTGAGGAAGTCAGGGCAGAGAGGTGCCTCTCAGATGGCTTACAAATAGGGGGGATAGGGTAGAGACCCTGGAGAGCAAAATAAAAACTGGACTGTAGTACAATTGACCCCTTCAGAATAGGTGAAGTCAGTTTAACAAGACTGAATGGCCTCTAGGCTACAAGCCTTCAGTTCAGTTCAGTTCAGTCGCTCAGTCGTGTTCGACTCTTTGCGACCCCATGAATCAAAGCACGCCAGGCTTCCCTGTCCATCAACATCTCCTGGAGTTCACCCAAACTCATGTCCATCCAGTCAGTGATGCCATCCAGCAATCTCATCCTCTGTCTTCCCCTTCTCCTCCTGCCCCCAATCCCTCCCAGCATCAGAGTCTTTTCCAGTGCATCAACTCTTCTCATGAGGTGGCCAAAGTACTGGAGTTTCAGCTTTAGCATCATTCCTTCCAAAGAAATCCCAGGGCTGATCTCCTTCAGAATGGACTGGGTGGATCTCCTTGCAGTCCAAGGGACTCTCAAGAGTCTTCTCCAACACCATAGTTCAAAAGCATCAATTCTTCGGCGCTCAGCCTTCTTCACAGTCCAACTCTCACATCCATACATGAGTACTGGAAAAACCTTAGCCTTGACTAGACGGACCTTTGTTGGCAAAGTAATGTCTCTGCTTTTCAATATGCTATCTAGGTTGGTCATAACTTTTCTTCCAAGGAGTAAGTGTCTTCTAATTTCATGGCTGCAGTCACCATCTGCTGTGATTTTGGAGCCCCAAAAATAAAGTCTGACACTGTTTCCACTGTTTCCCCATCTATTTCCCATGGAGTGATGGGACCGGATGCCATGATCTTCATTTTCTGAATGTTGAGCCTTAAGCCAACTTTTTCACTCTCTTTTTTCACTTTCATCAAGAGGCTTTTTAGCTCCTCTTCACTTTCTGCCATAAGGGTGGTATCTGCACATCTGAGGTTATTGACATTTCTCCCGGCAATCTTGATTCCAGCTTGTGCTTCTTCCAGCCCAGCGTTTCTCATGATGTACTCTGCATATAAGTTAAATAAGCAGGGTGACAATATAAAGCCTAGACATACTCCTTTTCCTATTTGGAACCAGTCTGTTGTTCCATGTCCAGTTCTAACTGTTGCTTTCTGACCTGCATATAGGTTTCTCAAGAGGCAGGTTAGGTGGTCTGGTATTCCCATCTCTTTCAGAATTTTCCACAGTTTATTGTGATCCACACAGTCAAAGGCTTTGGCATAGTCAATAAAGCAGAAATAGATGTTTGTCTGGAACTCTCTTGCTTTTTCCATGATCCAGCAGATGTTGGCCATTTGATCTCTGGTTCCTCTGCCTTTTCTAAAACCAGCTTGAACATCTGGAAGTTCACGGTTCACGTATTGCTGAAGCCTGGCTTGGAGAATTTTGATCATTACTTTGCTAGCATGTGAGATGAGTACAATTGTGCAGTAGTTTGAGCATTCTTTGGCAGTGCCTTTCTTTGGGATTGGAATGAAAAGTGACCTTTTCCAGTCCTGTGGCCACTGCTGAGTTTTCCAAATTTGCTGGCATATAGAGTGCAGCATTTTCACAGCATCATCTTTCAGGATTTGAAACAGCTCCACTGGAATTCCATCACCTCCACTAGGTTTGTTCGTAGTGATGCTTTCTAAGGCCCACTTGACTTCACATTCCAGGATGTCTCGCTCTAGGTGAGTGATCACATCATCATGATTATCTGGGTTGTGAAGATCTTTTTTGTACAGTTCTTCCATGTATTCTTGCCACCTCTGCTTAATATCTTCTGGTTCTGTTAGGTCCAGACCATTTCTGTCCTTTATCGAGCCCATCTTTGCATGAAATGTTCCCTTGGTGTCACTAATTTTCTTGAAGAGATCTCTAGTCTTTCCCATTCTGTTGTTTTCCTCTATTTCTTTGCATTGATCACTGAGGAAGGCTTTCTTATGTCTCCTTGCTATTCTTTGGAACTCTGCATTCAAATGCTTATATCTTTCCTTTTCTCCTTTGCTTTTTGCTTGTCTTCTTCTCACAGCTATTTGTAAGGCCTCCCCAGACAGTCGTTTTGCTTTTTTGCATTTCTTTTCCATGGGGATGATCTTGATCCCTGTCTCCTATACAACGTCACAAACCTCATTCCATAGTTCATCAGGCACTCTATCTATCAGATCTAGGCCCTTAAATCTATTTCTCATTTCCACTGTATAATCATAAGGGACTTGATGTAGGTGTAGGTGCCCAATATGCTACTGGAGATCAGAGGAGAAATAACTCCAGAAAGAATGAAGGGATGGGGCCAAAGCAAAAACAATACCCTGTTGTGGATGTGACTGGTGATAGAAGCAAGGTTCCATGCTGTAAAGAGCAATATTGCATAGGAAGCTGGAATGTCAGATCCATGAATCAAGGCAAATTGGAAGTGGTCAAACAAGAGATGGCAAGAGTGAATGTCGACATTCTAGGAATCAGCAAACTAAAATGGACTGGAATGGGTGAATTTAACTCAGATGACCATTATATCTACTACTGTGGGCAGGAATCCCAGAGAAGAAATGGAGTAGCCATCATGGTAAACAGAAGAGTCTGAAGTACAGTACTTGGATGCAATCTCAAAAATGACAGAATGATTTCTGTTTGTTTCCAAGGCAAACCATTCAGTATCAGAGTTATCCAAGTCTATGCCTCAACCAGTAATGCTGAAGAAGCTGAGGTTGAATGGTTCGATGAAGACCTACAAGACCTTTTAGAACTAACACCCAAAAAAGATGTCCTTTTCATTATAGGGGACTGGAATGCAAAAGTAGGAAGTCAAGAAACACCTGGAGTAACAGGAAAATTTGGTCCTGGAAGACGGAATGAAGCAGGGCAAAGACTAATAGAGTTTTGCCAAGAAAATGCACTGGTCATAGCAAACACCCTCTTCCAACCACACAAGAGAAGACTCTAGACATGGACATCACCAGATGGTCAACACTGAAGTCAGATCGATTATGTTCTTTGCAGCCAAAGATGGAGAAGCTCTATACAGTCAACAAAAACAAGACCAGGAGCTGACTGTGGTTCAGATCATGAACTCCTTATAACCAAATTCAGACTTAAATTGAAATAAGTAGGGAAAACAGCTAGACCATTCAGGTATGACCTCAATCAAATCCCTTATGATTATGCAGTTGCTTCCTTAAGTACTTCCATAACAAGGAGGAATCACTGTTTAAGATTTTCTAGCAAACAAGATCCTCGTAAAGAACACCTTGGTTTTCTCCTGGTCTTCTGTGGGGCCAGGACAGAAGACTGACCCACTGTTCAACAAATGAGCATTTGGGATTCATCCAATGTAAAGCAGATCTGGCACTGAATTTAGAAAGAAGAGCCAGAGAGAACTGGATGCACCATTAACGAACAAGAAGATTTGTTAGCTTTTCTAGGACATTTCAAGATGGAGCAGGGGAAGAGAAATAGGGGAAGGGACATAGGCACACCTATGGCCAATTCAGGTTGATGTATGGCAGAAATTAAACCAGTATTGTAAAGCAATCTTCATCCAATTAAAAATGAACAAATATAAATTTAAAAGAGAAATTGGGATGTGAGCTGGAGCACAGCAGCTGCCATGGCAGAGTCCATGAGGAACTTTGGGAAGACTCGTCTCAGAATCAGCCGTCACTCTTTGTCTTTTCGTTATTGTGATGGTTGACCACCTCCTCTCCTTCCTTCCTCTCCAAACCTTCAGCAAAGTCAGCTCTGCACATAAATGCTCTTTGCGAAGAGTTTGTCTTTATAGAAATCAAAAGTTAAAGGTCAGGTTTCAAATTTGGGTCAGTACAATGTTGGGGAAAGTTGGGGAAAAGAGGATCATGGTGAAGTTGTTCATATGTTGAATAATTTATCTTTAGAAGAAGGTGATAAATGGGGACCATAAGAGCCACAGCTCCCAGTCCACTTGCAGGCGTCCTGAGGAGAGCACTGGCCTTCCCACTGCGGAGGCACAGGGTCCATACCAATTTTATCGTCATTTTAACATGCAGGGTCATCCTACCTGGCTTCTGGATTTCCAAAAAAAATTCTTCTAATGGTTGATTTATTTCCCCCATAATCTTATTTGATTTACATTTTATTACCTTCTGGCCCAAACCTGTGAATTACAATTTTATTAAGTTAGGACATAAAGGATTAATTTGTTCAGGGTTACTTCCCATTATGAAGTAAAGCCAATAGAAGGAAGTAATTGATTTAATAAGTGAAGTTCAGAGGCTTTCTCAAAAGTAGTCCATGTTAAACATTCATTGTCAATAAAATAGGCAGATTTGGAATTTCTTTAAAGATATAAAGTCTCAGTTAAATTATATGTCCTTACCTGAGAACTGAAGCTGGTACATATTTTCATATAGGTGATGCCCTGTCCTGTTTACAAAGAAGTAGGCATGTATGAAAATAAACAAAGAATTACCTAAATTTGCTTATAATAAATGGCAAATCCATGTTATGGTCCTATAATAGCTACTTTAATTAAACATTTTACTATGTGTTAGGGGCAGGGTTAAAAATTTTTATCATATACATTTACTTTTCAAAACTTTACACAGATAAGTATTGTTATTCTTATTGTATAAATGAGGAAACAAAGGCTCAGAAATGGTAATAACTTGCCTAAAGTCACATGGGTATAAAATGTTAGAGTTTAGCTTTGAACTCAGGTCTGTTTCACTCCCAAACATGTATAAACGTCTAGTGAGTCCTGACAAGACCATGGTCTTCTTTAATAAAACAATATCACTTCATATTTATCAAAGTAGGATTATTGCATGCTGCCAACTTCCACTGTTTGAAATACAAATCTAAATGAAAAATAAATCTAAATGTAAGCCACCCATAACAACTTAGCCTTGGGAAATCTGCTTATTTTATAAGAAAATTGGTTTCCTCTTTCCATATCAAACGTTTTATGAGACTTAAATACCAGTATTCCCAATGCAGATTCCTAGAAATTTGATTGGGCTGGACAATCCTCTGGCCACTTCACTTCCTGAACCCCTAACCTTCCTCTTTGTTGCTTACTCACCTCGGTTTCCAGATCCTTGTTCTCTAAACTTTTCTTATTAATCACCACATAGATGTTGAGAGGCTGTTACATGCACTGAAGGTGATAATGAAGAATTACAACATTACTGAAGTGGATCCAGAAGTTTGAGTAGAACAAGAGAAAAAAGGAAGGAATGAGATAGGATGATGAAATGGAGAGAATGATTTGACAGTGGTTCCTAACATAGAGCAGGGATTTAACAGCTGTTTGTTGAATGGATAAATGAATAAGCAGTCAAGGGAATGGATAGATTAATGGATGTCCAAATAAATTAATGGGTGGATGAATGAACATATGAATGGTTGGAATACAGTGATTTGGAAAAGATGAGCACAGCAAAAACATATCTTGCCTGTAAGGAGTGGATCCTTTAATAAAGTGTCTGTTAAAAAAAAATTGGCAATGTTTCCAATCATCTTAAAAGGGTACAAAGTAGTCTATAGACTTAGCACAGTCTCTATCAACATACCCATAGTATTTTTCAGAGGACTAGAAAAATAACCCTAAAATTCATATGAAATCATTTGTTGTTGTTCAGTTGCTCAGTTGTGTCCAACTCTTTACAACCCCTTGGACTGCAGCACACCAGGTCCTTCACCATCTCCCAGAGCTTGCTCAAACTCATGTTCATTGAGTCAGTGATGCCATCCAACCATCTCATCCTCTGTCGTCCCCTTCTCCTCCTGCCCCCAATCCCTCCCAGCATCAGAGTCTTTTCTGAAAGGGCGAGCCGTCCAATAACATTCGGTCAGCACCGGTAGTTGGCTGATGCCCAAACAGGAACTAAAAAGCAGACTAGACTTCCGGGGCCGGCCTTGGAACCCCGATCCACTCAGGAGACACCAGGAAGAACTGTGGACACCAACCACGGCTGTAGCCTGCACTTGTTGCCTTATGTGGAAAAAACTTGGCCTGTTCCCTAGCCCTTGCTATAAAACCCTCCCGCACCCCTCCCCACCTTGCAGACTCCCTTTGTCCCCTCGCTTGCTTGCCCCCGGGAGTTCTGCCCCCGGGAGTTCTGCCCGGGAGCGACTGCTCAATAAAGGCCTTTTGTACTAACGGTCCCTAGAGATGGCTTTTCCTTCCCGCGGCGTTTTCTTACATTTTCCAGTGAGTCAGTTCTTTGCATCAGGTGGCCAAAGTATTGGAGTTGCAGTTTCAGCATCAGTCCTTCCAAGGAATATTCAGGAATGATTTCTTTTAGGATGGACTGGTTGGATCTCCTTGCAGTCCAAGGGACTCTCAAGAGTCTTCTCCAACACCACAGTTCAAACGCATCAATTCTTCAGCACTCAGCTTTGTTTATGGTCCAGCTCTCACATCCATCCATGACCACTGGAAAAACCATAGCCTTGACTAGAGGGAACTTTGTTGGCAAAGAAATGTCTCTGCTTTTCAATACTGTCCAGATTTGTCATAGCTTTTCTTCCAAGGAGTAAGTATCTTTTAATTTCATGGCTGAAGTCACCATCTGCAGTGATTTTGGGGACCAAGAAAATAAAGTCTGTCACTGTTTCCATTGTTTCCCCATCTATTTGCCGTGATGTGATGGGACCAGATGCCATGATCTTAGTTTTTCGAATGTTGAGTTGTAAGCCAGCTTTTTCACTCTCCTCTTTCAGCTTCAAGAGGCTGTTTAGTTCCTCTTCGCTTACTGCCATAAGGGTGGTGTCATCTGCATATATGGGGTTATTGATATTTCTCCCAGCAATCCTGACTCCGGCTTGTGCTTCATCCAGTCTGGCATTTTGCATGATGTGCTCTGCACAGAAGTTAAATAAGCAGGGTTATAACATACAGCCTTAACATACTTCTTTCTTAATATGTACCAATCTGCTGTTCCATGTCCAGTTCTAACTGTTACCCCTTGACCTGCATACAGGTTTTTCAGGGGGCAGGTAAGGTGGTCTGTTATTCCCATCTCTTTAAGAATTTTCCACAGTTTGTTGTGATCAGCACAGTCAAAGGCTTTGGCATAGTCAATAAAGCAGATGTTTTTCTGGAACTCTCTTGCTTTTTTGATGATCCAATTGTTGTTGGAAATTTGATCTCTGGTCCCTCTGCCTGTTGTAAATCCAGCTAGAACATATGGGAGTTCTTGGTTCATGAACTGTTGATACCTAACTTGGAGAATTTTGAACATCACTTTACTAGTGCGTGAGATGAGTGCAATTGCACAGGAGTTTGAGCACTCTTTTGCACTGTCTTTCTTTGGGATTGGAATGAAAGCTGACCTTTTCCAGTCTTGTGGCCACTGCTGAGTTTTTGAATTTGCTAGCATATTTGAGTACTACTTTCACAGAATCATCTTTAAGGATCTGAAATAATTCAGCTGGAATTCCATCATCTCTGCTAGCTTCATTTGTAGTGATGCTTCTTAAGGCCCACTTGACTTTATACTCCAGGATGTCTGGCTCTAAATGTGTGATCACACAATTGTGGTTATCTGGGTCATGAGGATCTTTTTTATATAGTTATTCTGTGTATTCTTGCCACCTCTTCTTAATATCTTCTGCTTCTGTTAAGTCCGTACAGTTTCTGTCCTTTATTGTGCCCATCTTTGCATGAAATGTTCCCTTGGTATTCTAATATTCTTGAAGAGATTTCTAGTCTTTCCCACTCTATTGTTTTCCTCTATTTCTTTGTATTGGAATCATTAAAGATTCCAAACTGCCAAAATAGTTTTGAGGAAAAAAAGGACAAAGCTGGAGGTATAACCCTCCCAGACTTCAGA
The DNA here is from genome assembly GCA_006410535.1 of Litocranius walleri. Classification (NCBI taxonomy): domain Eukaryota; kingdom Metazoa; phylum Chordata; class Mammalia; order Artiodactyla; family Bovidae; genus Litocranius; species Litocranius walleri. The sequence continues at coordinate 772,862 of SJYG01000641.1, read as the reverse complement.
CTATAATGCAAGACTACATTAATCAAAGCAGGGTCATACTGCCACAGAACAGACACATAAATCAATGAAGAACAGAGACAAGAAATAAGTCCATGTACTTACGGTCAGTTAATCTATAGCAAAGGAGGCAAAAATGTACAATGGAGACAATTTAGTCTCTTCAATAAGCTGTGCTGGGAAAATTGGACAGCTACATGAAAAACAGTGAGATTAGAACTTTTCTTTACACTGTATACAAAAATTAATTCAAAATGGTTTAAAGACCCAAGTGTAAGAACAAAAACCATGTGACTTCTAGCAGAGAGCATGGCAGCACACTCTTTGGCAAAAAGTGCAGCAATGTGTTTTTTTTTTTTGGATCAGTTTCCTGAGGTAGAAGAAATAGGAGCAAAGAGTAAACAAATGGGACCTAATGAAACATACAAACTTTTGCTCAGCAAAGAAAATCATCAACAAAAATGAAAAGACAACCTATGGATTGGGATCAGATATTTGCAAATGATGTGACTGAGAAGGGATTAATATCCAATCTATATATTTGATACATACAACTCAACAGCAAAAAAGCCAAAAAAACCAATCAAAAATGGGCAGAAGACCTGAGTAGACATTTTCCCAAAGAAGACACACAGATGGCCAAGAGACACATGAAAAGATGCTCAGCACTGCTGATTATCAGAAACGCAAACCACAGGCATAGAGGCACCGGCTCACACCAGTCAGAGCGTCCACCATCATAAAGTCTACAAATGACAAATATTGGCAAGGATGTGGAAAAAAGGGAATCCTCCTACACTGTTGGTAGAAATGTAAATTAGTGCAGCAGCTATAAAGAACAGTATGGAGTTTCCTGCAAAAAAGAAAACGAAACGTAGAACTACCCTATGATCCATCAATTCCACTCCTGTGTATACATATATCTGGAAAAAAAAGAAAACAGTAATTCAAAAAGATACACGCACGCCAGTGATCACAGCAGCACTGTTTGCAATAGCCAGGTCATGGAAACAAGCCACGTGTGCATCAACAGAGCATCGGATTAAGAAGGCGCAGTGTATACATACAATCAACTGTTAGTCCTAACAGTGGATGAAAGCTTGCCATTTGCAGAAATGTGGATGGAGCCGGAGATTAACATGCGCAGTGAAGTAAGTGAGACAGAGAAACAGACGTACTATCTGATATTACTTACAGGTGCAGTCTAAGAAATGCAGAGCTGAACGCGATGCAGCCGGCGGCAGACTCGCGGCCGCGGAGACTCGCTGGTGGTCACCCAGCGGGGGTGGGGGGGGACGAGTTATGGGTTTGGAATAAACAGATATGAACTACTCTGCATAAAATAGACTAGCAACAGGGATATACTGTACAGCACAGCGAAGTACAGTCACTATTTTGTAATAACCTACAGTGGAGTATAATCCGCAGAAATACTGGATCAACATGCTGTAAGCCGGCTGTGGGCTGTGCTTAGTCGTGACCGACGCTTAGCGACCCCGTGGACTGTGGCCCACCAGGCTCCCCTGTCCATGGGATTCTCCAGGCAAGAGTACTGGAGTGGGTTGCCATGCCCTTCTCCAGGGGATCTTCCCCACCCAGGGATCAAATCCAGGTCTCCCACACTGCAGGCACATCTGAGCCCCCAGGGAAGCCCTCATTCCAATAAAAACAAAGGCACAAATGACGGATCCTAGCTTACCTTCCTCCCTATTGTTTAGGCTTGAACAAATCAGGAGACACCTGGGGACTAGGCAGTGGAACAGACAAGGGCTCTTCAGCGCTGGTACCCACCAGGGGAGGTCACAGAGACAAACAAATAAAATCAGTTTTCAACTTGATATAGAAAACCTGAATGCTTAGCTAAATCCTAAATATCACATATACTCTGACATTTGAAAAATAGTACTGAGTAGTGAAAAGAAAGATGTTTACACAAAAGCACTGATGACTCCAAATGAGAGAATGGGGTGAGGAGAGGTAAACAGCTTAGCAAGGAACAAACTTACGGTTTTGGAGCCAAAAGCAGAACAGTGCCAAGCTGTGTCTTGCCTCTGCAGCACCAGCATTTTGCCTCTCCATCAGTAACAGGAGATTAGCCCCTTGGGTGACCTGCCAATCTCCCGGACCCAGAAGAATATGTGGAGTTTTACTCTTTATTTTTTCTTCCCTTGATTCTGAAAGACTGCTGCACCAGTTTGAATGCAGAATAAGTATTGCCTATAGTCTGACCCATGCAGATTTTTAAAATATGTTTTTCTTTTTTCTTGTCATTCTCTGACTTTGGACAGCCATTGCTAATTTGAATATTGATTAAATACCATATGTTGTAATAGAAAGAGAGTTTTATGTCCCTTGGCAAGTTTCTCAGTTTGACTGGTAGAATGAGGACGATGAGGCTACTGGCAACGTTCCTTTAAGGATTATATCAGGTACCCTTTGTAAAAGTTTTCTTGACTTACTGTGACCTGTTCCATGAAATCCTATAATCCTATTATATTACTCTTTGTGTTAAATCTTATATCAAAGGAGACTGGGCTTATCAGATAGAGTTGTTTGCTATTTCACTGTATAGACGGAGACAGTACATCATTTTAGAAAAGTGTCTTTGCTTTGAGAAGGAGATAGTGTTTCTCTTTTCAAGAGAAGACTCTTGAGAGTCCCTTGGACAGCAGGGAGATCAAACTTGTCAGTCCTAAAGAAAATCATTGGAGAAGGCAATGGCACCCCACTCCAGTACTCTTGCCTGGAAAATCCCATGGATGGAGGAGCCTGATGGGCTGCAGTCCACGGGGCTGCTAAGAGTCAGACAGGACTGAGTGACTTCACTTTCACTTTTCACTTTCATGCATTGGAGAAGGCAATGGCAACCCACTCCAGTGTTCTTGCCTGGAGAATCCCAGGGATGGGGGAGCCTGGTGGGCTGCCGGCGGTGGGGTCACACAGAGTCGGACACGACTGAAGCGACTTGGTAGCAAAGGAAATCAACCCTGAATATTCATTGGAAGGACTGATGCTGAAGCTCCAATACTTTGGCCACCTGGTGTGAAGAGCCAACTCATTGGAAAAAACCCTGATGCTGGGAAAGATTGAAGGCAGGAGGAGAAGGGGGCGACAGAGGATGAGATGGTTGGATGGCATCACCCACTCAACGGACATGAGTCTGAACAAACTCCTGGAGATGGTGAAGGGCAGGGAAGCCTGGCGTGCTACAGTCCATGGGGTCACAAAGAGTCGGACGTGACTGAGCAGCAAGTGTTTCTCTTAGACACATAACAGTGAGGACAGTGAGTCCCCTTTGTAACAGGCCAAAGGCTGGAGGAGCTCACCGTGTTGAGATCATGGAGACTTTACAAGCTAGAGGTTCAAGGCCAAGATGCATCCTTTAATGAGGAGGGATCTGAGGGATTGAGAGGGCCTTTACTGAAGACCTTTGATGGGACACAGGATAGAAGGGGAGGCAGCATCTGCAGTGGAGACCCGATTTCGGGGCTGAGACTTGGGAGAGCGTGAGATTGGTGCAGATACAGCCAACTGCTGACCTGGAATCAGAGAGGCTCCGTGTTTATAACAGATGGTCCTTCCTCCCTTGTCATGGAAGGTAAGAGTCTGGCAGCCAGGGTGTGTCTTTCCTTTCCACAGTCTCTGGAAAATTTAGAGGCAGAACAGAAATTAAAAGCAAGCAGAATGATTCTCTGCTTATACGGTATATGAAGCCCAACCGCTTCCCTTGGGTATTAGAATGAGAGAACTACCCCCTCCTTCCCCTCAAATGAAGCATGAATCTGATTAGGCCTCTAGATCCATAGGAAGAAAACAAACGAGTATTAATTCACGGGAAATAGAGAAGCACAGGAACACGCTACATGACAGCACGGGTTTGCGGCCTGTAAAATGCACATAGAGAGAAACTCAACAAGAGAAGCACCTGGTTTTTACAAGTGAATCCAATGGAGAGTGAAGGAGTGAAAAAGAGAGCCTGAAACGGACGGGAGGGACAGAGCAGCTTTTTTCTGGCCTGTTGAACTGTATGAAACTTTTAGATCCTGGTTTGGACACACACCGAAAATGAGGAGGAGAGAGAGAGAGACAGAAAGATATTAAGAAATTAGTAATTTTTCTTAAGTGGGCATAGTGTTACACTTCTTTGAAGGAGTCGTTATCATTTCATCCCTACATACTTGCAACTCACATGCTTAACCCTTTATGGGCACGGCGGTGAGAGTGCAAGTGCGTGCGGACAGTGCGGCTCGCTGGCGCAGGCTAGTCAGGTCCCAGGAGAGGGCGAGTGCCGTTCCTCCTCCAGCCAGGACGGGCGGAGGTTCCCTGCTTCCTCTCAGTCTTTCTTCAGTTCAGTTCAGTTCAGTCGCTCAGTCGTGTCTGACTCTTTGTGACCCCATGGAGCGCAGCACGCCAGGCCTCCCTGTCCCTCACCATCTTCAGCGATATCAAAGCTTATTCCCAATGCATGGTCTCCCGTGTTTCAGACATTGTAACTGAGTTCACTTATACTAGGTAATTTCTCCAGAACTGAAGAACTAACTTAGAGTTATTTTAGGGTAGAAGAAACAAATATTGTTCACCATTCTGCAAGAGGCAGGATGCTGGGTGCGCCCGCAAGCTCGCATGAGGGGGTATATATCTGCACTGCGGGAAGCGCCGCGCGACTCTCTGCCGCTTACAGTATCTCAGCAGCCATGTGAGACGGGCTGGTGGGACGCAGCCGGGGTATCTTTGGATGTGGTCAAGGGTCCATCCCTTTCAAGAGTGATTCACAGGTTCTCATTTTCTGGTGAGACTAGCTCGGTAAAGATTGTATCAGGCTCAGTTTTTAGCTCTGACGCATAGAGGAAATGATAAACTTCCAGTCTCTTCCCAAATATTGTACTTTAATGCAGACTTTGCCAACAAAGGTCCATCTAGTCAAAGCTGTGGTTTTTCAGTAGTCACGTACGGATGTGAGAGTTGGACTCTAAATAAAGCTGAGTCTATGGGGTCTCACAGAGTTGGACACGACTGAAGCGACTTAGCAGCAGCAGTAGATTGTATCAGGCTCAGTTTTTAGCTCTGACGCATAGAGGAAATGATAAACTTCCAGTCTCTTCCCAAATATTGTACTTTAATGCAGACTTTGCCAACAAAGGTCCATCTAGTCAAAGCTGTGGTTTTTCAGTAGTCACGTACGGATGTGAGAGTTGGACTCTAAATAAAGCTGAGTCTATGGGGTCTCACAGAGTTGGACACGACTGAAGCGACTTAGCAGCAGCAGCAGCTGAAGAATTGATGCTTTTGAACTGTGGTGCTGGAGAAGACTCTTGAGAGTCCCTTGGACTGCAAGGAGATCCAACCAGTCCATCCTAAAGGAAATCAGTCCTGAATATTCATTGGAAAGACTGATGCTGAAGCTGAAACTCCAGTACTCTGGCCACTTGATGTGAAGAGCTGACTCACTGGAAAAGACCCTGAGGCTGGGCAAGATTGAAGGCAGGAGGAGAAGGGGACATCGGAGGATGAGATGGCTGGATGGCATCACCAACTCAGTGGATATGAGTCTGAGTAAACTCCAGGAGTTGTTGATGGACAAGGAAGCCCAGTGTGCTGCAGTCCATGGGGTTGCAAAGAGTCAGACACAACTGAGTGACTGAGCTGAATTAAACTGAATGCAGACTTTGGTTATCTGTCTCAGTGGAAAAAGCAGTCCAGCTCAGATTCATCAAATCTATCCAGTCATCTATTTACTCATTATATCTACTCATCCATCCATCCATCTATATTTATCATGTATCTACTTCTAATAAAAATATATATCTTCTGTGTAATTTCTTTGAGGATTTTGATGCAAAAGCGATTTTATGTGATATTTATCATACATTTTGGGGAACATCTTCATGTTTCAGTGGAAAAAGTTATATCAGGAGGAGTCACAGTAATTTAAAGTCCTCACTTATATATCAGAAAACTGTAATTTTCTGTGCTCAAGTTTCTGCACCTATAAATTGTTAAGAAAATAACTTCCTCTGAAAAAACAACTATTCCAGGAGAGAATCAGCAATGATTTGATAGTATGTTCCAAGATGTTTGAAGAGGTGGGATATTATTACAACATGTTAAAGGAAAAGAATGAAATAGTCTTCAGAATAATCTCAAATTTATAACATACTAGGTAAAATGTACTGAATGCAAATAAATAAAAATTTTTGTTTCTCTAATCAGTTCAGTTCAGTTCAGTCGCTCAGTCGTGTCTGACTCTTTGCGACCCCATGAATTGCAGCACGCCAGGCCTCCCTGTTCATCACCATCTCTCGGAGTTCACTCAGACTTACGTCCATCGAGTCCGTGATGCTATCCAGCCATCTCATCCTCGGTCGTCCCCTTCTCCTCCTGCCCCCAATCCCTCCCAGCATCAGAGTCTTTTCCAGTGAGTTAACTCTTTGCATGAGATGGCCAAAGTACTGGAGTTTCAGCTTTAGCATCATTCCTTCCAAGTTTATATAATTAAATACATTTATTTATGATTGGAAAAATGCTATAAAAAGAATCTATGATGGTATAATGAGGTAGCAGGTATGAAAAGCCTAAAAAGCTAATACATAATGTAATTATTCAAAACTGCTATTTTGTTTATCAAGTTGCTGAAAATCAGAGAAAGGCAATCCAGTGGGTAGATAAAAATAGATAAGTGATGGTATCCCACCACAGTCAGTGTAACTATATTAGATTCAGAAATCATCTGTTAACCATTTTTAATGAGTAAGATGCTAAGCTAGGTCAAATAAAGCTGTTTAAGTGAGGGAAGGTAAGTCAAAAGAATGAACCTGATCGGACTTTCCTGGTCGGGGAACATGAGATCCCCCTGCCCCGAGCAAGCAGGCCTGCATGCCACAGCTAGAGACCCCCCAGCACCGTAACTAGAGAGAGCCTCCATGCTGCAATGAAGAGCCAAAACTGCAAAAAAAAAAAAAAAAAGAATTTGGCTTCAGGTAGGGTGTTCAATTCTTCTGTGTTCTAGAAGAACTGAGCACAGAAATGGAACAGATGGTCCAACAGGAAAGTCGCGTGTAGACTGTCAGCCTGGAAGGACATGTGGAGGGCGTTGAACCCAGCACCTGTGATAAACAGAAACGCGAGGGAAGGTGCAGTGTGTACATGTTCGCCTAAACTCAGACAGCACCGGAGTCAGCACCGAGACACGGGTTCAAAAGGCAGGTCATGTTCTGCCGCCCTTTACCGAGAGCTGATGTGGAGGCCTCCGGCTTGCGGTCACTGCTTCTCTAGGGCTGTCCTCTGGCACTGACCGCGCTGAGGGCTGTGATGACGCGCCCCTCCACTCTGCACCGTGGGTTCAGGGGCCCTGCAGATCTGACGCTTGATCCAGCGTGTCTGCCCTGCTCTTCAGCCTGCCTGACTTTTTTTTTTTACTTTCTAATTATTTTTTGTTATTTTCTTTTTAATTTTACGTAACAATACTGTATTGGTTTTGCCATACATTGTCATGAATCCGCCACGAGTGTACATGAGTTCCCAATCCTGAACCCCCATCCCACCTCCCTCCCCATACCATCTCTCTGGGTCATCCCAGTGCACCAGCCCCAAGCATCCTGTATCCTGTATCAAACCTAGATTGGCGATTCGTTTCTTACATGATAGTATACATGTTTCAATGCCATTCTCCCAAGTCATCCCACCCTCTCCCTCTCCCACAGAGTCCAAAAGTCTGTTCTATACATCTGTGTCTCTTTTGCTGTCTCACATACAGGGTTATCATTACCATCTTTCTAAATTCCATATATATGCGTCAGTATACTGTATTGGTGTTTTTCTTTCTGGCTTACTTCACGCTGTATAATCGGCTCCAGTTTCATCCACCTCATTACAACTGATTCAAATGTATTCTTTTTAGTGGCTGAGTAATACTCCATTGTGTATATGTACCACAGCTTTCTTATCCATTCATCTGCTGATGGACATCTAGGTTGCTTCCATGTCCTGGCTATTATAAACAGTGCTGCAATGAACATTGGGGTACACGTGTCTCTTTGAATTCTGGTTTCCTCGGTGTGTATGCCCAGCAGTGGGATTGCTGGGTCATAAGGCAGTTCTATTTCCAGTTTTTTAAGGAATCTCCACACTGTTCTCCATAGTGGCTGTACTAGTTTGCTTTCCCACCAACAGTGTAAGAGGGTTCCCTTTTCTTCACACCCTCTCCAGCATTTATTGCTTGCAGACTTTCAGATTGCAGCCATTCTGACTGGTGTGAAATGGTACCTCATTGTGGTTTTGATTTGCCTTTCTCGGATAATGAGTGATGTTGAGCCTCTTTTTATGTGTTTGTTAGCCATCTGTATGTCTTCTTTGGAGAAACGTCTATTTAGTTCTTTGGCCCATTTTTTGATTGGGTCATTTATTTTTCTGGAATTGAACTGCATAAGTTGCTTGTATATTTTTGAGATTAGTTGTTTGTCAGTTGCTACATTTGCTATGATTTTCTCCCATTCTGCAGGCTGTCTTTTCACCTTGCTTATAGTTTCCTTTGTTGTGCAGAAGCTTTTAATTTTAATTAGATCCCATTTGTTTATTTTTGCTTTTATTTCCAGTATACTGGGAGGTGGATCATAGAGGATCCTGCTGTGAGTTATGTCGGAGAGTGTTTTGCCTATGTTCTCCTCTAGGAGTTTTATAGTTTCTGGTCTTACATTTAGATCTTTAATCCATTTTGAGTTTATTTTTGTGTATGGTGTTAGAAAGTGTTCTAGTTTAATTTTTTTACAAGTGGTTGACCAGTTTTCCCAGCACTACTTGTTAGAGAGATTGTTTTTTATCCATTGTATATTCTTGCCTCCTTTGTTGAAGATAAGGTGTCCATAGGTGCGTGGATTTACCTCTGGGCTTTCAATCTTGTTCCATTCATCTATATTTCTGTCTTTGTGCCAGGACCATGCTGTCTTGATGACTGTGGCCTTGTAGTACAGCCTGAAGTCAGGCAGGTTGATTCCTCCAGTTCCATTCTTCTTTTTCAAGATTGCTTTGGCTATTCGAGTTTTTTTGTATTTCCATACAAACTGTGAAATTATTTGTTCTAGCTCTGTGAAAAATACCTCTGGTAGCTTGATGGGGATTGCATTGAATCTGTAGATTGCTTTGGGTAGTATACTGCCCAACTGTTAGAAGGAGCCCCTCCTGCAAACCCCCTCATCTGAGGGTGCTGTCTGTTTCCTGTGGGGGCCCTGACTAGGACGGCGCTTGGTAACTGTTTTTGATTGAATGATTACAAAACAGATTTTTCAGGACAAACGGATACTTTCTCAGGTTTATATGAAATGTTATCAGTTCAGTTCAGTTCAGTCGCTCAGTCGTGTCCGACTCTTTGCAACCCCATGAATCAAAGCACACCAAGTCTCTCTGTTCATCACCATCTCTCGGAGTTCACTCAGACTCACGTCCATCAAGTCAGTGACACCATCCAGCCACCTCATCCTCGGTTGTCCCCTTCTCCTCCTGCCCCCAATCCCTCCTAGCATCAGAGTCTTTTCCAATGAGTCAACTCTTTGCATGAGATGGCCAAAGTACTGAAGTTTCAGCTTTAGCATCATCTCTTCCAAAGAAATCTCAGGGTTGATCTCCTTCAGAATGGACTGGTTGGATGTCCTTGCAGTCCAAGGGACTCTCAAGAGTCTTCTCCAACACCACAGTTCAAAAGCATCAATTCTTCGGCACTCAGCCTTCTTCACAGTCCAACTCTCACATTCATACATGACCACAGGAAAAACCATAGCCTTGACTAGACGGACCTTAGTCAGCAAAGTAATGTCTCTGCTTTTGAATATGCTATCTAGGTTGGTCATAACTTTTCTTGCAAGGAGTAAGTGTATTTTAATTTCATGGCTGCAGTCACCATCTGAAGTCATTCTGGAGCCCAAAAAAATAAAGTCTGACACTGTTTCCACTGTTACCCCATCTATTTCCCATGAAGTGACGGGACCGTGTGCCATGATCTTCGTTTTCTGAATGTTGAGCCTTATGCCAACTTTTTCACTCTCCTCTTTCACCTTCATCAAGAGGCCCTTTAGCTCCTCTTCACTTTCTGCCATAAGGGTGGTGTCATCTGCATATCTGAGGTTATTGATATTTCTCTCGGCAATCTTGAATCCAGCTTGTGTTTCTTCCAGCCCAGTGTTTCTCATGATGTACTCTGCATATAAGTTAAATAAGCAGGGTGACAAAATACAGACTTGATGTACTCCTTTTCCTATTTGGAACCAGTCTGTTGTTCCATGTCCAGTTCTAACTGTTGCTTCCTGACCTGCATACAGAATTCTCAAGAGGCAAGTCAGGTAGTCTGGTATTCCCATCTCTTTCAGAATTTTCCACAGTTTATTGTGATCCACACAGTCAAAGGCTTTGGCATAGTCAATAAAGCAGAAATAGATGTTTTTCTGGAACTCTNCGTAGTGATGCTTTCTAAGGCCCACTTGACTTCACATTCCAGGATGTCTGGCTCTAGATGAGTGATCACCTCATCATGATTATCTGGGTCGTGAAGATCTTTTTTGTACAGTTCTTCTGTGTATTCTTGCCACCTCTTCTTAATATCTTCTGCTTCTGTTAGGTCCAGACCATTTCTGTCCTTTATCGAGCCCATCTTTGCATGAAATGTTCCCTTGGTATCTCTAATTTTCTTGAAGAGATCTCTAGCCTTTCCCATTCGGTTCTTTTCCTCTATTTCTTTGCACTGATCACTGAGGAAGGCTTTCTTATGTCTCCTTGCTATTCTCTGGAACTCTGCATTCAGATGCTTATATCTTTCCTTTTCTCCTTTGCTTCTGGCCTCTCTTCTTTTCACAGCTATTTGTAAGGTCTCCCCAGACAGCCATTTTGCTCTTTTGCATTTCTTTTCCATTGAGATTGTCTTGATCCCTGTCTCCCATACAGTGTCACGAACCTCATTCCATAGTTCATTAGGCACTCTATCTATCAGATCTAGGCCCTTAAATCTATTTCTCACTTCCACTGTATAATTATTAGGGATTCAATTTAGGTCATACCTGAATGGTCTAGCTGTTTTCCCTACTTTCCTCAATTTAAGTCTGAATTTGGTAATAAGGAGTTCATGATCTGAGCCACAGTCAGCTCCTGGTCTTGTTTTTGTTGATTCTATAGAGCTTCTCCATTTTTGGCTGCATAGAATATAATCAATCTGATTTCGGTGTTGACCATCTGGTGATGTCCATGTGTAGAGTCTTCTCTTGTGTGGTTGTAAGAGGGTGTTTGCAATGACCAGTGCATTTTCTTGGCAAAACTCTATTAGTCTTTGCCCTGCTTCATTCTGCATTCCAAGGCCAAATTTTCCTGTTACTCCAGGTGTTTCTTGACTTCCTACTTTTGCATTCCAGTCCCCTATAATGAAAAGGACATCTTTCTTGGGTGTTAGTTCTAAAAGGTCTTGTAGGTCTTCATAAAACCGTTCAACTTCAGCTTCTTCAGCGTTACTGGTTGGGGCATAGACTTGGATAACTGTGATATTGAATGGTTTGGCTTGGAAACGAATAGAGATCATTCTGTCGTTTTTGAGATTGCCTCCAGGTACTGCATTTCGGACTCTTTGTTGACCATGATGGCTACTCCATTTCTTCTGAGGGATTCCTGCCCACAGTAGTAGATCCTCATATCATGCCCAATGAATGAGACTGTAGAAATTCTATTTTTTTATTGGAACATAGTTGCTTTACCATGTTGTATCAGTTTCTTTAAACAGCAAAGTAAATCAGTTATACATATACCACATCCACTGCTTTCTAAATTTCCTTCCGTGTTTTGGTCACCAGAGAGCATTAAGTAGAGTTGCCTGTGCTGTACAGAGGCTCTCATCAGCTATCTATTTTATATATAGAAGTGAGCCATTCTAACTCTTAAAGAAGGAGTCAGTGAATGTTCACATTCTGCAGAATTTAAACTGCTTCAGAACTTCTTTGAATGAATTTAAATATAAAATTCTCAGCTACTTGGCAGATAACGTAGCTTTCTCATTTTTTATTCTTATAAGTGTATTTTATGTGCATAAAGATTTAATTTCTTAATAAACTCCACAGAGCTGAGTTGATAACAATTAATTTAAAACAAACCAAGGGAGTACCACTTTTCAATAGTTTTATATTCTCAATAATTGAAGGTAACTTGTTAGCAAATAAAAGATAATAAATTGCTTTAATTTAAATAAATGATTTTCCATTATTTCCTAGCATGAAGACTCGTGGAGTGGTTTCATTTCACCCTGGACAAGAAAAGAAAGAACAGAAATTAGGATAATGAAGCTCTTCTTCTTATACGATTTCAGAAGCTTGAAAGGTGCTTGCTGAGGAGTGCCAATCACTGGCTTATAGAAAATAGTTGCCAAGGTGGATAAAGATGTTGATTTGTCTTTGTAGGGAATCCTTATTTAGCAAGTGACTTCGCTGCCAAAAGTAAACTGCTGAAGGGGCTGCCGAGCTGCTGTCCCTACATCTCTGCCTCCTAGAGCGTTCGCTGGGGTTACACAGCGCAGAGATGAGTGGTTCTTTCCTGAACTGGAGCGTGTGGAATGGTTGGTAAGGTGGAACCAAGTCTTCCTTTGGGAATTTGTAAGATGGAACCAGGCTACTGGTCAGTTATCAGTCTGTCAGGTTGGCCAAGGCGTTATTGCTCAGAATTCTACTAAAAAGTCAGTGGGCTGTCCTTGTGTCTTGATTTCTATTTTCCCTCATCTCTGTCTGGTCAATAGACTGTGTGTGTGTGTGTGTGTGTGTGTGCATATAGCACACTCACTTTAAAATATCGAGTGAAATGTGCACCCAGGCACTCTAGCACACTTTGGTTTGAAAGTCCAGAGTTGGCTCTATCTAGCAGCTTCACGCACTGGAAAAGGACATGGCAGCCCACTCCAGCGTTCCTGCCTGGAGAATCCCAGGGACGAGGGAGCGTGGTGGGCTGCCATCTATGGGGTCGCATAGAGTCGGACATGACTGAAGCGAATTAGCAGCAGCAGCAGCAGCAGCAGCAACTTTAATTTTAAGAAGAGTTAGAATTTAACTTTTCCAAAGGAACAAATTTCTAATTGGAATTAAAGTTAATATTTTTCAAGGTTATACATCCTATTAATTAGATGGTATTGGTTAAAAAAAATAAAAAGTATTGTTAAATAACAAATAACAAAATAAGAAAAAAAAGTCCTCTGTGGTCTGAAACAAAAGCTTATTTTCTTCATGTGTGTCTGCAGGGCAGCCTGGAGTCAGGAGATCTAGACTGGGATCGGCCAGTCAGCTCTGCTGATCTCCGCTAGACTCACTCGCATGTCTGTGGGTTGCCTGGGGGCTAGCTGATTCGGGCTGGTGGGTTGGAGCAGCTTGGCTGGGCGGCTCTGTTCTACGAGTGACTTGTCCTTGCTTGACGTTGGCAGGCAAGCCAGGCATGAGCTTCTCATATGCGGCAGAAACACAAGGAGGCAAATCGAAACAGACTTTTTAAAGCCTAGGCTAGAACTGGCACAGTTTAGAAAAAGGTATGGAAGCAGGGGGGTGGGTTTAAAGAATTTGGAGCTAATAATGCAATTTACCACAAAGACTAGGAACATTTAATGTAATCAATTTCTTTGTTTTTTTATTTAAACACAATGGCAGTATTATTTTGCGAAGTACCAGATCTGGTTCCCTTTATGTGACATTTCTTTAGAACTTCATTCTCCCCTCTGTGTTCCAAACTCAATTTACTTTGTCTTGAGCGGGTTAGGGAAAAGTCTTCAATTCCAGGCTGTTTTTTCACTCCTTTGCAAAGAATTTCAGTCAAAATGCTTGCTGTTTTTTAACTGATAAGTTTAACTAAGGCCTTATAATTTCAGAAATACAAAAGTACAGTAATTATAGACACCTTGAAGACAATATCCAAATGTTTCAGTCCAAAGGCAGCACAGTAAGCACTACTAATTATATCATAAAAGTAAAACCAAATAAAGCAGCAGTCTAGAATTTAGGCCTAGACCCATGAACGGCATTTCCCTAGCTCATAGCTATGTGAAATTTGAAACTAACGGGCTGATTTCCTAGCAGAGGGGACGAAGGATTGCATATTCTAGTGCAGGTTTGTAATTTCACGGAGTCTTTGGCCGATATTTGGATCGTACAGGTGCGTGTGCCTCCTGTGCACCTCAGGGGGCTTCCCTGGTGGCTCAGACAGTAAAGAATTCGCCTGCAATAAGCGAGGTCTGGGTTCGATCCCCGGGTTGGGAAGATCCCCTGGAGGAGGCATGGCAACCCACTCCAGTATTCTTGCCTGGAGAATCCCACAGACAGAGGAGCCTGGCGGGCTGCAGTTTATGGGGTCACAGAGAGTCGGACACGACTGAGCGACTAACAGCCCACACTTCAGGCAGTGTGAACAGTTTAGTGAGCTGGGCATATAGGTGACTACAAAGGTCAGTGATAGGTCTTGCTTTCAGCAGAGCCAGGGTTGTGCTCAGCCTAGGTGTGCTGAGGCCCGTCTGGAGGGCTGGAAGGGTGGGATCACCAGGTGCGGGGGCCCAGCGTGAGGAACTCCGCCCTTGGCAAAGCTCATGAGGAAGGAAGCTTCGGCACACGCAAAGGCGTGATCAAGCCTCAGGAAATTCCCCTGCTCCCAAGCATCTAACCCCAAAACTAGAGCCTATCTTGTACTCTCACCTACGGGGGGCTCTCCCCTATAACCGTTTCTCTCGGAGAAGGAGTAAACGTGCAGCTCCAAAGCAATAAAAATTCCTGGGCGTGACTAGAGTGTTTCAACTTACGGGACTCTTCTGAAGGTTATCTAGCCTGCCTGTATAGGTTAGTCCAGCCACAACAGCCCTCCAACCATGATAGGCACGAGATGTTTTTGACTTACTAAAGGCAAATTCTTGTGGGAAATTAGAAATTATTAGTATAGTGGGTTGGTTGGGAATTATACTGGTAAAGAGTTTCTTCATTTGTTGTGTCAGTAATTGCTGCTAATTCCCTGCCCTGGGTGGGACAAGGGCGTCTCAGGTTAAACCTCTCTGCGGACACATGATGGTTTACTACCTCTCGACCATAAACAGCACAGAGAGTTTTGGAGTATTTTGAGAGTCTTAATTAGCATAGGGCTTTTTCTCATTATTAAGTCAATGACTGCCGCCAGGCCTCCATATCCTTAGGCACCTGGGAATATATTAATCAATGTATTTGGAATATAGAAAAGGAAATATAGTAGTTTTTGATGTTAGCAATACTAGACTTTTTGAGTTAATGAATTTTCTCTTTTGTTATAGATCACTGTACTTTGTTATAAATCACTGTGTCCTTGCTATGTAAAAATGTAACTTTGTCACTATCTTAAGATTAAGTAGATGTTAAGAGGAACATTGGTGAAAGGATTTTTATTTGTTGGGCTGATGTTTGCTGCTAAATCTCCATATTCCCTGCCCTTATAATGAATATAACTAGCATATAGGAGAAATAAGAATTAACCTTTAAGATTAATCATGTTAACCTTGGGTTAAATAAATGCCTTTCTTGATTGTAACTCACTGCACCCTCACCCTATAGGAATGCAACCTTATTTGGAGAGTGGTGCCTGGTTTAAGAAAAAACACCCTTGGAAAAAATTAGGTTTTTGGTTATCAGAAAGAAAGGGTTGTAAATGTCAGCAGGCAGAAATGGCTTAAAGATGATGTAAAACCCCTAAGACCTTTTTTAATGTAAAGCACCTGATTTTGATAAAGGTCAGGACTGCTGACCCCTGCGTGACTCTGTATTCATCCCTGTATGTAACAAAAGGTATATAAGAAAACCAGAAAAATAAAGAAATGGGATCAGTTCCTGGAAAGACCGACTCCCCCATGTTGTTCTTTCTTGCTCCCCATTTTTCTGGCTGAATTCCCATCTGGAGCATGGATGCTATTCCATGTGAACCAAGTTATTCAGCCTCTTTTTCTCCACTAATTTTCCTACTACACTATCCGCTTCTAATCTCTCTATCTGTAACTAAATATGTATTTTTCCAAGGAGGACACCGACTCCGTCCCCACCTTCGAATCACCCTGGATCCACCGGGGCTGGACCTGGCAACCAGGAATCCATCTGTAAGGATGAGAGGAGACCTCTTGGGAATGACTCCTCCTAAGCAGGGAGAATGTGTATGTGGGTGTAATCACAGCCCCAAAACACTGGTAGGGAGAAGGTGATTTTAAACGCTGTGCAGAGCGCCCTCAACCAGCACCTGTGTGGGCTGACCTTCAGTTTCAGAGGGAGGCAGAAGACCGCCAAAGACACTGAAGGTGAAGTTTCTCCAAAATTTGAAACAATACAGAAGGCACATCCACTCTTCTGAAATCTGTAGAGAAAAATACTTAGCGCCTCTCTTCTCAAGCTCCTATCTTGGTATATTCTGGGCTTGAGGATTAAATGAACTTTTGTTCCAAACCCCCTTGGGCAGGACAGAGAAGCGCTCTGGTTTCTCTTTCTCCTGCTGAGGGAGATGGACGAGCTGATCTCTTTAGGGAGAGCTCTGTTCACTGGCATTTATCCATTAGAGAGTGAGGTGCTCACATGTGACATCCCGTCTGCATGCCTCCTGGTCTGTATGCATTTATCCTGGGAAGGGCCTACAACCCATATTCTGAAGAAGGTCTTGTGAGCTAGACCACGCCCAAAAGATGAATCTACACAGATGTAGAAAACACACTTCTGGTGAGCAAAGAGGAAAGAGAAGCGGGTAGCATTAAGCATTAAGCCACTTCAACTGTGCCCCACTCTGTGCGACCCCATAGACAGCAGCCCACCAGGCTCCCTGGTCTCTGGGATTCTCCAGGTAAGAATACTGGAGTGGGTTGCCATTGCTTTCTCCAGTGCATGAAAGTTAAAAGTGAAAGTGAAGTCGCTCAGTCATGTCTGACTCTGTGCGACCCCATAGACGGCAGCCTTCTAGGCTGCTCTGTCCATGGGATTTTCCAGGCAACAGTACTGGAATGCATTGCCATTGCCTTCTCCGAGAAGTGGGTAGGGCAGGATAAATTAGGGGTATGGGGTGAGCAGATATAAACTACTCTGCATAAAATAAATTACAAACGTTATACTGCACGCAGAGGGCATTCTAGCTGTTACCTATAATAACCCACAATGGAGTCTAATCTGCAAAAAAAAAAAAAAAGCGTGAATTACTATGCTGTATACCTGAAACTAATATAATAAATCAACTGTACTTCAATGAGAAAAAGGTGAGTCTAAATTTAAGATGAGCAGCACTGATTGTTTTCATTAGTCCTGAGTTGCTGCTCCTTTGCTTTCTGGTCTCAGCAAGCAATGGAAAAGACACCTGAACTCGGGGCTGCCTGGAGGTCCAGGCACAGGGAGCTCCGTGCTTCCTCCTGTGTCCTCACGGAAGCGCCTGAAGTTCTGTCTCAGCCCAAGCAGAGGAAGGATCGGCCAGGTCAGAGGGACTCTGGGGGAAGGACAAGGGCGGGCCCAACGAGCTAACGAGGACGTCTTCACGGGCTGCCCGTGTCTACTGTCCCGCGTCCCGCTGTGTCTGGGGGCCCGTCTTCCGTACAGCTGTCCTGGCCGCCGGCGGCTTCCCCTCATTCCCGAAGCCCTGTCTGTCCTGCGCGCGCCTGGGCGTGGGCGGTAGGGCTGTCTGAGCAAGCGTAGGAGTCTGGTTTGCAGCCCCGCCAGGCCGCTGCGTGTGCCAGTCACGCCGGCTTGCAGGCTTGTTAGGGGAGGCGGGAGGCTCGGCCTTGGCCTCTGACTCCGCGTCCGACACACACAGTTACCCAGGGGCGCGGCGTTTGGCAGATGCGCACACAAACACGCCAGGCGTTTGCTTCTTGCGCGGCTGTGTGCGCGGCGGCACTCTGAACTACTAACAAGGTGCATTTAGTGGAGAGCAACTGGGGGAGGCTGTCTGTTTTGTCCATTCCGCTGCTGAGGGCACTGGGCAGTCCGCAGGGGAGGGCGCTTGCCACATCGGAGATCCGGCAGCTTTGCAAAGCGCCAGCCGAGCACAGCGTGACCTCACACAGCCCTGCTAGAAGCTGTCATCAGAGGCGGCGTGGGTGAAATCGCGCGTCCCAGGCTTCGCGGAGCGTGGCGGCTCGCTGCCCGGGCCGCGGGGCCAGGACGCAGCCAGAGCAGAGCAGGCAGCCCCGGCCCAGCCCCAGCCGCCGCCTCGGGGGCCACGCAGAAGAGCTCGGGGGAGCGTCCAAGGGGCCCTGGAAGACACTCAGCAGTAGGCCAGCGAAGAGCTGACGGCCTCCGTGTTTCCATAAATGTGACTCCCACTCCCAAACGCCTGGGGCCTGGCGACACGCAGGTGCTAAGGCGTCTGCACAGGTGTTAGGCTCGCTTTTAAAATTCTAGTTATAGCTGACCTGATAGCCAGCGCGGGTGCTTGAAATGCGCTCCTTGATTGAAATCTTTTATTTTCTTTCTGCTGATGTTGACTGTGAACAGGGAGCGCTGGCATCTATTTTTAGCATTTTGACGGCTTTGGCCTCACTGGTTCCTGAACATGTCAGTTAAAACAGTACTGTTTCCTATGTCCTTTGTTTGTGACAGGAACCGGTAAGGGGCAGTTAATAGGTACAAGGGGCAGAGTGATGGACGGACAGATGGACGAAAGGAGGGAAAGTTTAGTAGTGGCACAGGAATTTCAGGGTTTAATTCCCGTTACTAATAAACCCCACACATATATATTTTTTGGTTAACGTGTGTGTGTGCGTTTTAGTCACTCCGTTGTGTCCGATTCTTGGCGACCCCATGGACTAGTGCCCAGCAGGTTCCTCCATCCGTGGAATTTTCCAGGCAAGAACACTGGAGGGGGTTGCCATTTCCTTCTCCACTGGTTAACATAGTAATTCCAGTTTCTAGCACAGTATATGATATATTGGAAACTCAGTATTTTTTGATGAGTAAGTGTTTACTATAGCTGTATATTATTGTCAATGCCATATGTAAAGGATGTAATATGTAACTTGCAGACTTTTACAACCTGTGAAAGTCATTAGGAAGCTGTGCTTGGGGGAGAGCCTGAGAGGGAAAGAGTGAAATGAGGACAAGGCAGAGAAAAATTGAAGACAAAGGATTTATTTCATTTTTTACTGAAGTATATGATTCACAACATGTTAGTTTCAGGTGTACAGCAAAAAGACTCAGAGTATATATGTGTATAGATACACACATATGTGTATTTTTCATATTCTTTTCCATTATACGTTATTACAAGAAACCGAGTCTAGTTCCCTGTGCTAGACAGTAGGTCCTGTTGTTTATCCGCTTTATACATAGTAGTCTGTATGTTTTAAACTCAAACTCTCAATTAACCGCTCCTGTCAGCTTTGTAACCATGAATTTGCTTTCTATGCCTGTGGGTCTGTTTCTGTTTCGTAAATACGTCTATTTGTGCCGTACTTTTGGGCTCCGTGGATCGGTGATGTCGTATGATATGCACGCATGCTTACTTTGGAGACAGGGTTTTCAGCATTTATTTGGCTGAGGAGCCGTCGCCCTGCCGTGCCGGGCACCAGCGCGGGTCCGCCGCGGCCTGCAGCAGCCTGCCTCCCGCCCCGACGCCGCCCGGCTGGCGCAGAGCCCTGGCTTGAGCTCCGGGGCCCAGAGCAGGCCCCCGCGGGGGTCCGGGTTGCGCGTGGCGCCGCTCGTCCAGCCTCGCCGTCTCCACCCTGCCCACGAGTCCGCCTCTCCGTCGCTGCCCTGTTCACCAGCGCCGTCCTCCCAGAGTCTGTATTTACGTGTTAACACACAACGTTTTTCTCTTTTTGACTTACTTCATTCTGTATAATGGGCTCCAGGTTCATCCTTCTCATTAGCTCTGACTCAAATGGGTTCCCTTTGACGGCTGAGCGATATTCCATTGTGTACGGAACTCCTTTATCCACTCATCTCGATGGACGTCTAGGCCGCTTCCGGTCCTGGCAATTGTGAAGAGTGCCGCAGCGAACACTGGGGTAGTGTGTCTTTTTCACTTATGGTTTTCTCAGGGTGGATGGCCAGTAGTAGGATTTTTGGGGTCATATGATAGTTTTATTCCTAGTATTTTAAGGAAACTTTGTACTGTTTTCCACAGTGGTTATAACAACTTGCACTCTCAACAGTGCAAGAGAGTTTCCTTTTCTCCACACTCTGTCCAGCAATTATTGTTTGTAGATTTTTTGATGATGGCCATTTTCACTGGTGTGAGGTGATATCTCGTTGTAGTTTAGCAGGTTCCTCCATCCGTGGAATTTTCCAGGCAAGAACACTGGAGGGGGTTGCCATTTCCTTCTCCACTGGTTAACATAGTAATTCCAGTTTCTAGCACAGTATATGATATATTGGAAACTCAGTATTTTTTGATGAGTAAGTGTTTACTATAGCTGTATATTATTGTCAATGCCATATGTAAAGGATGTAATATGTAACTTGCAGACTTTTACAACCTGTGAAAGTCATTAGGAAGCTGTGCTTGGGGGAGAGCCTGAGAGGGAAAGAGTGAAATGAGGACAAGGCAGAGAAAAATTGAAGACAAAGGATTTATTTCATTTTTTACTGAAGTATATGATTCACAACATGTTAGTTTCAGGTGTACAGCAAAAAGACTCAGAGTATATATGTGTATAGATACACACATATGTGTATTTTTCATATTCTTTTCCATTATACGTTATTACAAGAAACCGAGTCTAGTTCCCTGTGCTAGACAGTAGGTCCTGTTGTTTATCCGCTTTATACATAGTAGTCTGTATGTTTTAAACTCAAACTCTCAATTAACCGCTCCTGTCAGCTTTGTAACCATGAATTTGCTTTCTATGCCTGTGGGTCTGTTTCTGTTTCGTAAATACGTCTATTTGTGCCGTACTTTTGGGCTCCGTGGATCGGTGATGTCGTATGATATGCACGCATGCTTACTTTGGAGACAGGGTTTTCAGCATTTATTTGGCTGAGGAGCCGTCGCCCTGCCGTGCCGGGCACCAGCGCGGGTCCGCCGCGGCCTGCAGCAGCCTGCCTCCCGCCCCGACGCCGCCCGGCTGGCGCAGAGCCCTGGCTTGAGCTCCGGGGCCCAGAGCAGGCCCCCGCGGGGGTCCGGGTTGCGCGTGGCGCCGCTCGTCCAGCCTCGCCGTCTCCACCCTGCCCACGAGTCCGCCTCTCCGTCGCTGCCCTGTTCACCAGCGCCGTCCTCCCAGAGTCTGTATTTACGTGTTAACACACAACGTTTTTCTCTTTTTGACTTACTTCATTCTGTATAATGGGCTCCAGGTTCATCCTTCTCATTAGCTCTGACTCAAATGGGTTCCCTTTGACGGCTGAGCGATATTCCATTGTGTACGGAACTCCTTTATCCACTCATCTCGATGGACGTCTAGGCCGCTTCCGGTCCTGGCAATTGTGAAGAGTGCCGCAGCGAACACTGGGGTAGTGTGTCTTTTTCACTTATGGTTTTCTCAGGGTGGATGGCCAGTAGTAGGATTTTTGGGGTCATATGATAGTTTTATTCCTAGTATTTTAAGGAAACTTTGTACTGTTTTCCACAGTGGTTATAACAACTTGCACTCTCAACAGTGCAAGAGAGTTTCCTTTTCTCCACACTCTGTCCAGCAATTATTGTTTGTAGATTTTTTGATGATGGCCATTTTCACTGGTGTGAGGTGATATCTCGTTGTAGTTTTGATTTGCATTTCTCTAATAATGAGTGATGCTGAGCATCTTTTCATGTGTTTATTAGCCATCTGTATGTCTTCTTTGGAGAAATTAGAACACAAAGGATTAAAATTTTTTTTATTGAAGGATAATTGTTTTACAGAATTCTGCTGTTTTCTGTCAAACCCTAACATGAATCAGCCACAGGTATAGGTATATCCCCTCCCTTTTGACCCTCCCTCCCATCTCCCACCCCATCCCACCCCTCTAGGTTGATACAGAGCCCCTGTTTGAGTCTCCTGAGCCAGACAGCAAATTCCCGTTGGTAAAGGATTTTGAAGAGGGAGAGTGACATGGGTCTGTCACTTTAAACTCTGAAGTGCCGTCTATCCATCTAGGGGCTTTTCTTGGGTTTTACTCTGTCTTTGCTCAATAACGCCACTTCGAATAGTAAGAAACTGTGCACGCATTTCCCAGGAATGTTTATTGAAGGAAAGTAATTCAGAGCATAAGACAGAACAGACTCTTGGCTGCACATGAACAATTTGTTCCAAAAAATCAGATTTAAATGCTATTGTGGGATAAAATGAAAACGTTTGGCGGATCTGCCTTCCTGAGGCCTGGCTGCTTAGCCTAAGTCATATCCCCCATCACAGGGACGGCCTTGGGTCCTTTGATGAGGCCGCTGGAGCTGGAGCGCTGGGGGCGGCGCCAACGTGGCCCCGCCAGTGGTGCGGTTTCCAGGGCGTCCTTTCAGAGCTGCAGAGAGCTGCCAACAGGGGCCGTCAGAGTCGTTGCAAGAATCCTGTGTATCAACAAAAAGCCATCTTTTTCAGAAAGGAGAGCCGCACAAGCTGTCCACAGGGAACAGAGCTACAGGCAGCCCGACATATTTTCAAGCAGAAAGCCGGGCAGTGCTTTTCCTTCCTTGAAAGTGACCTTTGCTATAAAATAAAATGCCACCATCAGTCACTAGATTTCACTGTGATGACTGGCTCAGATCCTTTAAATTGTGGCTAAAACCTGAAACAGACGTGCTTTTTTAAAAAATAAGATGAGAGTGCATGACTGATGAGGAGAGAGAGGCCGTGAGTCGCCGCCCCCGGCCTGACGCTCAGAGCAGTGGCAGCGAGTTCTCCAGAAACATCCGGTGCGTCCCATCACCTCTGTGTGCTCGGAAGACATCTCTTCACATCCTGCTTTCTGTGATGCGGTCATTTCTCACAGATTCTTGCTATAACATTTTTTCCCCCTTGAGAGTATATTATAAACTGTTGCAATAAAAATATGCTTTTCCAGAAATACACACACAGATACAGAAAACAAACTTATGGTTACCAAGGAAGAAGGGGAAGGGTAGGGATGAGTTAGGACTTTGAGATTAACAGATACACACCCTATATATAAAATAGATAAAAAGTGAAGTCCTGCAGTACATCACAGAGAACTCTCCCTGCTATCATTGAAAAGCTATTAATATATGTCTTCTGTTTGCACGATTTTATTGCAGGCCTCCTGCCTCTCATTTTCTCTAATCTGTTCTCCCTGGACATGTTGGGAGGACTGAGTCTCATTTTTTTTTCTTTTCTCCCCTCTTTTCTGTTTCTTTCTTCTTTGCTTCTCTCTCTCAGACAGACACACACACACATGTGCACACACATGTACACACACGTGCACACACGTGCACACAAACATGTACACGCATATGTGCACACACACATGTGCACACACACACACATCTTTGTCTTTGTCTTCCACTCTTCTCTTAACTTACTCACTTCTGCTATGTTTTTCTTCTCTGAGGTTTATTTTTTGTTCCCCGAATGCTCCTTTGTGATAACATCTTGTTCTTATTCCACGTGTGCGTGTATTTTGTGGTCTCTGACTCCACTGGTGTATGTATATGTGAGAAATCTTCTCTAAGCAATCTTGTGGGTTTTTTTTCTCCCTAGTTTGTTCTTGTTTTCCATTTACTTTGTTGTAGCCTTCTGTCTTTTGGGTTAGAGACTTTCCTCAGAAGACTGGCAATCTTTACTTGCCAACTTTTGTTAAGAGTCAGGGATGAGAGCTGCTTTCGCAGCTCTGAGGACATTCTTAGAGCACTGACTGAGGACTGCAGAGTACAGCAATCTGATTGGAAGACTCTTGGGAACCCATGCCTCAGCTTTGCGTCTTGGGCTTCTTGGCTTCCCAAGTGGCTCAGGGGTAAAGAATCTTTCTGCCAGTGCAGGAGATGAAGAAGATGTAAGTTTTATCCTTGGGTTGGAAAGATCCCCAGAGGAAGAAATGGCGACCCACTCCAGTATTCTTGCCTGGGAAATACATGGGCAGAGGAACCTGGCGGGCTATCGTCCCAGGGGTTGCAGAACTGCACACGACTGAGCAGATGGATATGCACACTTGGGCTGCTCAAATTCCAGCAAGAAGACTCTCTGGTTTCCTGCTTGAGAGCCCGGTGAAGAGAGAAACTGGCTTCTGTTGCCTCAGCATAGTTCTCCTGGCGCCGCCTGAGTTGTTTTGTGTATCAACAGTAGCATGAAGGGACTCATGCAGTATGTGACCTTCTGAGGTTACCTGTTTTCACGCAGCGTAAACCCTCTGCACTCTGTCAGAGTGGCTGCGTGCATCAGTAGCCCCTTCACTCTTAATGCTGAGGAGCATTGCTGGTGTGGAGGCACCACAGCTTTAACCGTCCACCCAGAGAAGAGCATTTGGACTGTGTCCAGCTGTTAGCTCTTATGAGTAAATCTGCTGTGGGCATTAACACATAGGTTTTGTGTGAACATGAATTTTACTTTCCTGGGAATGCCAATCAGTACAATCACTGGATAATATGGTAAATGCATGTTTAGTTTTTTTAAAAAGCTGCCCTTTTGTACTTCTGCCAGTAACCTGTGGGTGGTCCAGTTTGTATGTTCTCCAGAATTTGGCGGTTTTTCAGTGTTAATGGTTGTTTGTTTTCTAGATTGTACTTTCAGGGTCTTCTTTCTGAATGATTAGCTTAACGCAAGGTCACAAAGATTTTACCAGTTTTCTTCTAGAAGTTTTAGAGCCTTAGGTTTTATGTCTGTCTTAGACCCATTTTGAGTCAATTTTTAAGTACAGTATAATATAATGTATGGATCAAAGTTTTTTTTATAGGTAGGTACTGAATTGCTTCAGTATCACGTATTATAAAGGCTAGACTTTTCTCATGAAATTGCTTTGCATCTGTCAAAATCAATTGGCCGTGATTTTGAGAGTCTGTTCCTAGACTGTCTATTCAGTTCTGTGCATCCATGTATGGTTTTGCGAATTCCACAGCTCTGTAGTGAGTCTTGAAGTCAGATTGTGTGAATCTTCCAACTTTCTGATTCTTTTTAAAAATTATTGTGACTATTCTAGTTCCTTTACCTCTCCATATACATTTTAGAATCAGTTTATCAACATCTGCAAAAATCTTATTAAGATTTCAATTGGGATTATAATAAATCTATAGGCCCACGGGGGAGAACTGACATCTTAACTCTGTTGAGTCTTCTAATCCACAAGCTTGGTACATGATTCCATTTCCTAAGGTCTTTTATGACTTATTTTATCAGTGTTTGGAGTTTTCAACGCATAGGTCTGGAGCATATTTTGCTAGACTTATTCCTAAGTGTTTCATGTTTGTGATGCTATTATAAGTTGTTGTGCCAGGTGTCAATTTATTTTCCATATCCCAGGTGATATTTTTCAGTTCTTCATCCTCAATGGCTAGCTCATTGCCCAGTGTAGACTAAGAACTTAATAAGTATTTGTTGATTCTTGGTCTTAATGTTAGAAAATTTGAGTTCTGTCCCTGCTCCACTCACTGTGATATCTTGGGTAAGACACGGCCTCCCTGAGCTTCACTTTATCCATCTGAAAATAACGCACTGGGTGTAGGTGATATATAAGCGTACTTGAGCCCTATTTACTCTGTGAGTCTAAGACTGAGTCAGTTTGACATGAATTGCGAAAGCCTGTCCACCCCCACTCCCCCTTACTGCTTACCTGAGCTAAGCAGAACGAGAGGAAAAATAAAGCTTAGCTAAGGTTTTTCTAACCTACTCTGCTGGGCAACTGAATTGAATGCTCTTGACACTGAACATTCAAAACTTTAAAAATAAGTATTCATCAGGATTAATGGTTCTATATGGAAAGAGAAGAAAGTCGTGGTGGTCCCTATTTATTTCCTCCTGTAGTTCACAGTCCTCGGAGTCTAATTTAGGTTGGAATGCTCTCATGACCTGTGCGTCGCCAAGATGGGTGTGCCTGGCATTAAATGCCCAGGTAAAGACCACCCTGTGCCACCGGCTTGATTTCATTTGGCACTCTTTACATTAGGAGGGGTCAGGTTGGCCTTATGAAACCACGCAAAGTGAACAGCTGCGGCCGCCAGAGCAGTCCCGCTTACCTCCCCCTCATCCGTGTGAAGCCGTGCCCGTTTCATTCCTCACTGGCATCCCATTGCCTGAAGCAGGGCTAGCAGAAGAAGGGGTTTGATGTGCAAGGGCTGTTTACTCCTAAGACTAGTATTTTAGAGAAGTGGTGGCCTCATTATTGTGGGCTTAAATATTTTATCATGCTTAGGGAGATAAAATCAATAATGCAAGGTTTTAATAACCCAATGACCAGGTCTCGCTGACCAGTGTATGAAGCCGTCTCCTTTCATGTACTCAAATTATTGCATTGTGTATTGAGACTTTGAATACAACTGTCATCCTTTTCCGAAGTGAAATGTGTGTGTTCTCAGTTGCTAAGTTGTGTCTGACTCTTTGCGACCCCCTGAACTGGAGCCCACCAGACTCCTTGGCGTATGGGATTTCCCGGGTAAGAATATTGGAGTGTATCGCCATTTCCTTCTCCAGGGGATCTTCCGCACCCAGGGACTGAACCTCTGTCTTCTGTGTCTCCTGCACTGACAGGTGGATTCTTTATCACTGAGCCACCAGGGAAGCCCCAAAAGTGAAAATGATTTCCATCAATCGTTTTGTAGAAATATGCGTAAAGGAACTTGTCACATTTGCTGTTAGAATTCTTCTTCTACCTCTGGAGTTAGGATTCTGTTTCTACCACTCAGTGGAAACTCCTTGCAAAAGTTACCCATAGCTTTGTTTTGGTCTTCCTTTACTTCTAGACTTCTCTGAATCACTTAAAGTCTTTGCAATTTTCCCTGGTATTTTCTCTTCCTTTTCTTCTATAACACATCTTAAAATATTAGTCTTTTTTTTTTTTTTTAACTCTCTGGCTGTTTTGTTTATCTCTTTGTCCTTTACTTGTTTTGTCTTGGAGCAGCTTTGAAGTTATGAAGAACGATGACCTCAAGGGATTGTTGGCCAGAAGCCAGCTGGGGGCAAAAGGGGACATCAGGGCAGATGTCAGTAAGGACAAGTGAGAAATGAAGACCACCCTGTGCGTTGGAACCACATAGCCCTTCTGGGATTGTGGGCATAGACACAGCTGAGGTACGAAATGACCTGAACTGATGAAGGTTAACTTTTCACACCTAGTAGAATGAGAGCTCAAAAAAGAAATCAAATTAAATTGTAGAAATAAAGTTATAGCTTGGAAAATACTCGTTTGTGGCCTGAGATTCAAGTTTACCAAATACAGCACTTTCAAATTGCTGTTATGTGTATTTTGACCCTGAAAATATTATGAAGAAGATAAATAAATTATGGTTGCTTTCTAGAGTTAAGTGACTTTCCCAGTGTCTGTGAAATCCAGTGGCAATAAGGCAGGAATTGGCTTTCAGGGCCTCTTCTCTGCTGTGCCACACTCTTTTCACTAGACCACATAACCTCAGGGGTTAGCTGCTTATTTAATAACTGCAGAGGAATCTAATGATCTGTCGTCAGTGGGGCTAATGCCAAGGGAGCGCCAGGAGGGAGGAAGCTGCCCTCAGGAGCAGTAGATAACTATGTTAATGGGAAACACTCTCGAGTCAAAACAGCTGACACGGCCATCAATAGAACTGATTGCTGTGCGGTGTGATCTGAGTTATGCTACTTTGCCATTTTAGTGTCTAAAAGAATGATTGCTACAAGGTTCGAAAGAGGATTAATAAGTGTTGAAGTTAACTTCTTGTGCAGCCTGGCTCATTTTCCAGGTAAGCGAACAGAGATCCTGAAGAATTGCGCCTTTTATCCGGTGACAAAGTTGGCCAGTGGCAGAAACAGAGTCAGGACCCCGGTTCCAGACGGTGTGCACTCCCTCAAGCGGAGATGGTGCAGGCATTTCTGTTTAGGCTGCAGAGGCTGGGGGAAGGGCAAGGACCTGCAGAGCAGGTCAGATTTACTGTGTCCCACTAATCTAGAGCCAGACATCTTGGAATGTGAAGTCAAGTGGGCCTTAGGAAGCATCACTACGAACAAAGCTAGTGGAGGTGATGGAATTCCTGTGGAGCTGGAGCTATTTCAAATCCTGAAAGATGATGCTGTGAAAATGCTGCACTCAATATGCCAGCAAATTTGGAAAACTCAGCAGTGGCCACAGGACTGGAAAAGGTCACTTTTCATTCCAATCTCAAAGAAAGGCAATGCCAAAGAATGCTCAAACTACCACACAATTGTAATCATGTCACATGCTAGTAAAGTCATGCTCAAAATTCTCCAAGTCAGGCTTCAGCAATACGTGAACTGTGAACTCCCTATGTTCAAGCTGGTTTTAGAAAAGGCAGAGGAACCAGAGATCAAATTGCCAACATCCTCTGTATCATGGAAAAAGGAAGAGAGTTCCAGAAAAACGTCTATTTCTGCTTTATTGACTATGCCAAAGCCTTTGACTGTGTGGACCACAATAAACTGTGGACAATTCTTCAAGAGATGGGAATACCAGACCACCTGACCTGCCTCTTGAGAAATCTGTATGCAAGTCAGGAAGCAACAGTTAGAACTGGACATGGAACAACAGACTGGTTCCAAATAGGAAAAGGAGTCCATCAAGGCTGTATATTGTCACCCTGCTTATTTAACTTATATGCAGAGTACATCATGAGAAACGCTGGGCTGGAAGAAACACAAGCTGGAATCAAGATTGCTGGGAGAAATATCAATCACCTCAGATATGCAGATGATACCACACTTAGGGCAGAAAGTGAAGAGGAACTAAAAAGCCTCTTGATGAAAGTGAAAGAGCAGAGTGAAAAAGTTGGCTTAAAGCTCAACGTTCAGAAAACGAAGATCATGGCATCCGGTCCCATCACTCCATGGGAATAGATGGGGAAACAGTGGAGACTGTGTCAGACTTTATTTTTGGGGGCTCCAAAATCACTGCAGATGGTGACTGCAGCCATGAAATTAGAAGACACTTACTCCTTGGAAGAAAAGTTATGACAAACTTAGATAGCATATTCAAAAGCAGAGACATTACTTGGCCGACTAAGGTCCGTCTAGTCAAGGCTATGGTTTTTCCTGTGGTCGTGTATGGATGTGAGAGTTGGACTGTGAAGAAGGCTGAGCGCTGAAGAACTGATGCTTTTACCTGTGGTGTTGGAGAAGACTCTTGAGAGTCCCTTGGACTGCTAGCAGATCCAACCAGTCCATTCTGAAGGAGATCAGCCCTGGGATTTCTTTGGAAGGAATGATGCTAAAGCTGAAACTCCAGTACACTGGCCACCTGATACAAACTGACTTTTCAAATGCTGACTCATTTGAAAAGACCCTGATACTGGGAAAGATTGAAAGTAGGAGGAGAAGGGAACAACAGAGGATGAGATGGTTGGATGGCATCACGGACTCGATGGACATGGGTTTGGGGGAACTCCGGGAATTGGTGATGGTCAGGGAGGCCTGGCGTGCTGCGGTTCATGGGCTCACAAACAGTCGGACACGACTGAGTGACTGAACTGAACTGAAGCTTCCTGGACTGGCTCATCCCTCCCTGAGCTCTGCTACCCATCGCCACAGCATTTCAGGAAGCCTGTTAGAGGGTGTTCATTTATTAACCTTTCCTTGGACAATCTGAATAATTTTAGCTTCTGAAGGAAGAGTTTGTCTCAAGGAGCACTGGCTTAGAGTGTGGTGGGTGATAAATATATCTTCAGTCTGTTAGCTTCAGGCTTTCATCATCATTTTTAAATATATAGTTTTCTGTAAAAGACTTGGAGGTCATAGAATTTTTGCCAGTCTTATAAGGCATCCAGGTCTTAGACACAAATAGTATTCTATTTCAGGATGACCATCTAAATTCCTGGAGTTCCCACTTGCCCATTACTCTCTTTTTTCTTAATTTACTAATGCTTTTTTTACCTTTAATTTCAATCTCAGTTATGTTCCCCCTGTTTCTGCTCCTCACTAGCCCCCTCAAACTGCATAGAGAGCTCACTTCATTCCAAACAAGGATTCTGTCTTAATTCATCAACCATGTGGTCAGTTAATTAGCCTAAATCCTTGAATACCCTGCCAACTCTTGCTGAGTTGGCAGGTTTTTCTTCTTCCTTCCTTTCCTTTTTAAATGCTTTGTCTTTCTGACTTGTCATTTGGTTAAGTTCCAGTGATGAATAATGTGGTTTTGCTGCAGGTTAGTGTTTTAAATTGAAATCTGAGCCTGTAGTCTCCTTCAGTATTTTATTAAAAAACAAGCAAACATATTAACAACCTTTCGTCTATCTTTACCTAGTAATCTACATAATTTCCCAAGACCCAGTTTTAACTGTTTAAGTGTTGTTGGGGGGTGGGTTTTGGCTGTCATTGCTGAAATCCGCACTTAGCCCTAAACAAGGCTTCTTCTAGTGAGGAGAGTTCAGACGATGGTTAGAAAACTGAGCAATCCCTCTACAGTCATTTGTGTAAATTAATTACATGAGCTCTAAATTCTGTAAAGCTAATCTGAATGAGTGTGAGTTTTTCACAAGGTCTGTATACTTTCCTATATACGTTTACCCCCAAATATTCAAAAATAGAATGTTCTGTGTCCTTTTATGATTCCAAGAGTAACAACTATCCAAAAACTAACCATCTCCCTCAACTTCTCGATGGGTATTATCTTCAGAATATTTCTGGTTTTGTTTTCAAATACTGTGATTAATATTCTTCTGCAAGTTCAGTTCAGTTGCTCAGTCGTGTCTAACTCTTTGCGACCCCATGAACCGCAGCACGCCAGGCCTCCCTATCCATCATCAACTCCCGGAGTCCACCCAAACTCACGTCCATCGAGTCAGTGATGCTATCCAGCCGTTTCATCCTCAGTTGTCCCCTTCTCCTCCTGCCCCCAGTCCCTCCTAGCATCAGAGTCTTTTCCAATGAGTCAACTCTTCGCATGAGGTGGCCAAAGTATTGGAGTTTCAGCTTTAGCATCAGTCCTTCCAAAGAACACCCAGGGCTGATCTTCTTCAGAATGGACTGGTTGGATCTCCTTGCAGTCCAAGGGACTCTCAAGAGTCTTCTCCAGCACCACAGTTCCGAAGCACCAATTCTTCGGTGCTCAGCTTTGTTCACAGTCCAACTCTCACATCCATACATGACCACTGGAAAAACCATAGCCTTGACTAGATGGACCTTTGTTGGCAAAGTAATGTCTCTGCTTTTGAATATGCCATCTAGGTTGGGCATAACTTTCCTTCCAAGGAATAAGTGTCCTTTAATTTCATGGCTATAATCAGAAATAGATGTTTTTCTGGAACTCTCTTCCTTTTTTCCATGATCCAGTGGATGTTGGCAATTATATCTCTGGTTCCTCTGCCTTTTCTAAATCCAGCTTGAACATCTGGAAGTTCATGGTTCATGTATTGCTGAAGCCTGGCTTGGAGAATTTTGAGCATTGCTTTACTAGCATGTGAGATGAGTGCAATTGGGCAGTAGTTTGAGCATTCTCTGGCATTGCCTTTCTTTGGGATTGGAATGAAAACTGACCTTTTCCAGTCCTGTGGCCACTGCTGAGTTTTCCAAATTTGCTGGCATATTGAGTGTAGCACTTTCATAGCATCATCTTCCAGGATTTGAAATAGCTGAACAGGAATTCCATCACCTCCACTAGCTTTGTTGGTAGTGATGCTTTCTAAGGCCCACTTGACTTCACATTCCAGGATGTCTGGGTCTAGGTGAGTGATCACACCATCGTGATTATTTTGGTCGTGAAGATCTTTTTTGTATAGTTCTTCTGTGTATTTTTGCCATCTCTTCTTAATATCTTCTGCTTCTGTTAGGTCCATACCATTTCTGTCCTTTATCGAGCCCATCTTTGCATGAAATGTTCCCTTGGTATCTCTAATTTTCTTGAAGAGATCTCTAGTCTTTCCCATTCTGTTGTTTTCCTCTATTTCTTTGCATTGATTGCTCAGGAAGGCTTTCTTATCTCTCCTTGCTATTCTTTGGAATTTTGCATTCAGGTGCTTATATATTTCCTTTTCTCCTCTGCTTTTCCCTTCTCTTCTTTTCACAGCTATTTGTAAGGCATCCCCATTTTGCTTTTTTGCATTTCTTTTCCATGGGGATGGTCTTGATCCCTGTCTCCTGTACAATGTCATGAACCTCTGTCCATAGTTCATCAGGTACTCTATCTAGTCCTTATTAGATCTAGTCCTTTAAATCTATTTTTCACTTCCATTGTGTAATCATAAGGGATTTGATTTAGGTCATACCTGAATGGTCTAGTGGTTTTCCCTACTTTCTTCAATTTAAGTCTGAATTGGCAATAAGGAGTTCATGATCTGAACCACAGTCAGCTCCTGGTCTTGTTTTTGCTGACTGTATAGAGCTTCTCCATCTTTGGGTGCAAAGAATATAATCAACTTGATTTTGGTGTTGACCATCTGGTGATGTCCATGTATAGAGTCTTCTCTTGTGTTGTTGGAAGAGGGTGTTTGCTATGACCAGTGCATTCTCTTGGCAAATCTCTATTAGCCTTTGCCCTGCTTCATTCTGTATTCCAAGGCCAAATTTGCCTGTTATTCCAGGTGTTTCTTGACTTCCTACTTTTGCATTCCAGTCTCCTATAATGAAAAGGACACCTTTTTTGGGTGTTAGTTCTAAAATGTTTTGTAGGGCTTCATAGAACCGTTCAACTTCAGCTTCTTCAGCATTACTGGTTGGGGCATAGACTTGGATTACCGTGATATTGAATGGTTTGCCTTGAAACAAACAGAGATCATTCTGTCATTTTTGAGATTGCATCCAAGTACTGCATTTTGGACTCTTTTGTTGACCATGATGGCTACTTCATTTCTTCTAAGGGATTCCTGCCCACAGTAGTAGATATAATGGTTATCAATGACCAGTGAGACAGATGACAAGTCTGAAAAATGTACTGTTAAAATAGCACAGGCTATTTGTTAAGAAGTTTTGAAGTTTTCAAATCCTGTGAGATCTTTGTTGGGAACTGGCTGGGCCGGGCCTTCCTCTCGAGGTGCACATTGCACAGATGCCTTCTGACCTGGTGGAGGCACATCTGCTGGAGATTAATTTCCCAGTTGAAGTTGAGAGCAAAGTCATTTATCTTTCCTTCTTGTCCTTGGAGAAAACGGTCCTTTTGTTCATTTTTTTTTCTGTAAGTACTTCCCACCTCATCAGCTCTGTCTAATTGCATCCTGTCTGTAGCGTATTTTGGTTTCTTTCTTCATGAAAGGCAGGTCCATTGAAGAGACTTTGGCAAGGAGGTCAGGCTGGAGACTTAGTCTCCCTTTTTATTAGAGGGTCAGTATGGATAGGGAAGCAAAATCTAAAATCTCCATCTGACTTCCTGGGAAACTTCTCAGGGAAGAAACCAAAAACAGAATGATATTGCACTTCTTTCTAATGAAAGCCTTTATTTATTAATACCTAGAAGAGACACAGATCATATCTTAAGGGTTTAGTTACCAACAACTTAATTTATGAGACTTGACTTTCTACATTTTGGGAAGATGCAACTTTACAGGAGGGAAGGATATTTACTTAGGGATATAAAAATCTCGTTTGTCCTCAGATATGTATTAGCTGCATGACATAGGATGAATTAATACTCCAGGCCTTTTGGTTAGATTACTCCAAATTTTCCTGACAGCTATAATGTCCATGACTATCCCACAATCAGGGGGAGTATGGCAGGACCCAGGCAAGCGCTTGCCCCTGGTACAACACAGAACAAATAGGCTCAGTAAACTTTCTGTGTGTCTAGCTCATTGCCCTTCCTCCACCCAGTCTTGTTTAAGGGAACAAGATCTCCAGAGGACCCTATAAGTATCTGCAAAACAATTTCCATATGCTATTTCAGTTCAGTTCAGTCACATCCGACTCTTTGCGACTCCATGAATTGCAGCACGCCAGGCCTCCCTGTCCATCACCAACTCCCAGAGTTCACTCAGACTCACATCCATCAAGTCAGTGATGCCATCCAGCCATCTCATCCTCTGTGTCCCCTTCTCCTCCTGCCCCCAATCCCTCCCAGCATCAGAGGCTTTTCCAATGAGTCAACTCTTCACATGAGGTGGCCAAAGTACTGGAGTTTCAGCTTTAGCATCATTCCTTCCAAAGAAATCCCAGGGTTGATCTCCTTCAGAATGGACTGGTTGGATCTCCTTGCAGTCCAAGGGACTCTCAAGAATCTTCTCCAACACCACAGTTCAAAACCATCAATTCTTGGGCGCTCAGCCTTCTTCACAGTCCAACTCTCACATCCATACATGACCACAGGGAAAACCACAGCCTTGACTAGACGGACCTTAGTCGGCAAAGTAATGTCTCTGCTTTAGAATATGCTATCTAGGTTTGTCATAACTTTTCTTCCAAGGAGTAAGCGTCTTTTAATTTCATGGCTGCAGTCACCATCTGCAGTGATTTTGGAGCCCCCAAAAATAAAGTCTGACACTGTTTCCACTCTTTCCCCTTACTCGGCCATTAAAAAAAGAATGAAATAATGTCATCTGCAGCAACATGGATGAACTTAGAGATACTAAGTGAAGTAAGTCAGAGAAAAGCAAATAAATTATATCACTTATATGTAGAATTTTTAAAAAAGGTACAATGAATTTTGAAAGAGACTCATGAAAACAAAAGGGAAGGGATAAATTGAGAATTTGGGATTAATAGACACAGTACTATAAATAAATAACCAAGAAGGACTTGTTGTATAGCACAGGGAACTATATTCAATATCTTATGATAACCTACAATGGAAAAGACTCTGGAAAGGAATAGAAATATACATATATATGTGTAACTGAATCACTTTCCTGCACTCTCGAGACTAACACACCATTGTAAATCGACTATACCTCAATAAAAAAACTTTAAAAATAAAAAGACTTTCCCCTCAAGGGACACATATATTGAATATGCTATGTTTTAAATAGTATTGTCTCCAGTTTTATTATTCCAGTACATCATGGCCTATTGTTCAGTTATCCTATTGTTTAGAATACAATTAAACATTCACAAGCAGCCAAATCAAGCTATTATGCAGCCCCACAAAGAAGGGGAAAATCCCCAATTTAAAATGAACCGGTTTTAGAATTTGTAATACACCTTGCACTTTAACTTATTTGTCAAATGTATCTATTTACCAGTTCTTTGCTTCAAGGAACTTACAGAAAGTCTAGCAGGGCTGAGAGAAAGACATAATTACACAAAATTAGATTAAAGACATTCCATTTATACAAATTAAATTAAACACACAATTCAATGTGAAAAGAACCAAGAAGGAAAAGGATAGGGTTCCCACAGAATAGAAGCCGCAGGGAGAGACACCCAGACACACCCCTGTCCTTAAACCTGCAAATAATCCTACACTCTCAAAGAAATCCCAAAGGCAAAAAGGAAAAAAAACAAACATCTCATGATTTTTAAAAATACTGTTTTCTGATTTATATCAGAAAAGTCAAGAGAGCAGTGGTTAAGAGCCCGAGTCCAGTCTCAGTTCACTTCCTGCTAACTGGGTACCTGGAACAAGTTACCCAGTTGGCTCACTTGTAAAACAGAAATAATAACACTACCTACCACCCAACTCTATCCTTCTGGAATAACTGTTCTTTGTCACCTCATTTTGTCAAGATCTGTTGGCCTTAATTTTAAAGCTGGTTGATACAAGTGGTTTAGGTACAGCAGTCCGAGTTTCGGCAGGAACACCATGTTTGAAACACAGGGTGTACTGAGTTTTAGCTCAGTTAAAGGACTGAGGAATACTTTTTGCTTTATCAGACAAGCCCTTGACCCACTGGCCTTTCTTAATGAGTCAAAAGAACAACCAGTGTCTCTAGAAGAAGAAAGGGAGGTGATTCTGTTGCTGACCACCGTGTTTGGTCTCTCTGCTGCTGCTGCCAAGTCGCTTCAGTCGTGTCCGACTCTGTGCGACCCCATAGACGGCAGCCCACCAGGCTCCCCCGTCCCTGGGATTCTCCAGGCAAGAACACTGGAGTGGGTTGCCATTTCCTTCTCCAATGCATGAAAGTGAAGTCGCTCAGTCGTGTCCAACTCTCAGCGACCCCATGGGCTGCAGCCTATCAGGCTCCTCCGTCCAAGGGATTTTCCAGGCAAAAGTACTGGAGTGGGGTGCCATTGCCTTCTCCATTGGTCTCCCTAATCAATAGAAATTGATAAGAGATCAGACAAGAAATTCAGGAAAGGCTTTATTGGGGCCCTTGTTGCAGCAAAGGGAGCAAAAACAGGTAACATATTCCCTTGCTCCCTCCCTGAGGCAGGCAAGCTGGTTCCTTATATGGAGGGAGGGTAGGGGTG
>SJYG01000641.1:710660-731403 GCA_006410535.1 Litocranius walleri | reverse complement strand
CCCGCAGGCCCGGGGCGAGGCCCCGCAGCCCCGCTCCCGCTGGCCCGGGGTGAGGCCCCGCAGGCCCGCTCCCGCTGGCCCGGGGTGAGGCCCCGCTGGCCCGGGGTGAGGCCCCGCAGCCCCGCTCCCGCAGGCGCGCTCCTGAGACAGGCCGGCCGCGGCGCGCCGCCCGCAGCCCTAGGACGACGGGTAAGAACGCTGCTCTGCTGAGCTGCTTCAGCCAAAAGTGAGCCTTCGGTGGAACCATTTTGAAGAAAGGCAAATTACGAAGCAAGTACCCAGCTTCGTTACCGTAGCTTAGGAAGAACATTTCCATCAGAAAAACACATTGGTTAGCTCACAATTCGAGAAAAGTTAAGTTCGGGTGAAACCAGGTGTCGTCATGGCAACACAGAATTTTAAGAGAGAAAAATCTGAGGCTTGTAGTTGGCTTCCTCCCGCCGCTTAAGGAGAGAAAGCCAGGGGCTGACGCTTGCAGCCTGCGTCCCCGTCCGGAGACCCCGGCCTCCTGCCTGTCGCCCTCTCAGCTGCAGCTCCCCGCCAGCCCCGCGGGGCAGGCAGTCGGGCTGAGAAGGGGCGGATGAGGAAGGGAAGCTGGCCATGCCCGGCTGCTTCCAGCCTTGCTTCCAGATTGTCGGCTGTGAAGAAGCCATCCTGCCTGACAAAGCCTGCTTTGCTTGGAATTATTCTATATTGAGTTGTGTGGATCAACCACAGGCATTTGAGGGAAAGGCTTACTTAATTTCTCTTCAGGCTACCTTGGAAACTTAGAATGTTTTAGAAGCAAGTGTTCTTCATTTTTAATTAGGCATCTGTCATTCTGGCATCAGATTTATGCTTGGACTCAGATGTATGGTTGGTGGTGATGACAATCATTGAAACATCCCAGAGTGCCCTTTCTCTGGCGAGGTACATACAAATTAGCTAGTCACAGCAACTGAACTTGGGAAGAAAGTGTATTTGCAGGAGGTGGGTATGCTAATTATACGTACATATAATTTACACATGTAAATTATAAAGAGAGCTAGTTCTGGGCCATCTAGGGGACCTCTTGTTTAAATCATGATTGAGTTTGCAAGAGACTCCGACCACTGCCTCAAGTTGGCCTCTATATCTTCCCTTGCTTAATCAAAACGTTTGCCTCGAAAAGATGCATACATCCTGATGTTCATTGCAGCACTATTTACAATAGCTGGGAGACAGAAGCAAGCTAAACGTCCATTAATGGATGGAAACAGATGCGCCTGTGTACACATAAATGCACACACATACACATATGCGTTCATAATGCACAATAGGATATTGCTCAGCCATACAAGGGGTGAAACTGCCATTTGCAGCAGCACAGGCGGACCTGAGCAGAGTGAGTCAGGAAGAGGATACCTCGGGACGTCACTTACGCGTGGAACCTGAGAAAATGATGCAAGCAAATACACGCGTAGACATAGAAAGCAAACTTATAGTTATCAAAGAGGAGAGGTGAGGTAGGCATAAATTATGAAGTTGGGCTTAATATATGCTATTATATGTGTAATATATGCTTCCCTGGTGGCTCAGAGGGTAGAATCTGCCTGCAACACGGGGACCTGGGCTGAAGATGCATATATACACACATGTATACGTATGTATAAAAGCGAGGACCTACTGTATAGCACAGGGAGCTGCATCCTGTGTCTTGTAATAAGATACAGAACAATCTGTAGAAGAATATAGATGTAGACACATAAACACGTGTGCCGTGCTGAGCTTAATCACTCAGTCGTGTCTGACTTTTTGCAGCCCCCCGTGGACTGAAGCCTGCTGGGCTCCTCGTCCATGGGACTCTCCAGGCAAGAATACTGGAGTGGGTTGCCACGCCCTCCTCCATGGCATCTTCCCAACCCAGGGATTGAACTCAGGTCTCCAGCATTGCAGGTGGATCATATATATAACTGAATCACCTGAAAGTAATACATTGCAAGTCAATTATACTTCAAGAAAGAAACCCCCCACCCCCACTACACACACACACACACACACACACACACACACACACACAACTCTTGCCTTGACTTACATTTGACTGAGTGGAGCTAGAAAGTCAGGACTTAAACACATATGCTGTCACTCACTCTTTCTGCCTCAGCCCCCTGGCCTTTTTTATTCCCTTAAATTCAGTGCCAAATAATGCTCAAACTACCACACAACTGCACTCATCTCACACACTAGTAAAGTAATGCTCAAAATTCTCCAAGCCAGGCTTCAGCAATACGTGAACCATGATCTTCCAGATGCTCAAGCTGGTTTTAGAAAAGGCAGAGGAACCAGAGATCAAACTGCCAACATCTGCTGGATTATCGAAAAAACAAGAGTGTTCCAGAAAGAAATACATCTATTTCTTTTTATTGACTATGCCAAAGCCTTTGACTGTGTGGATCACAATAAACTGTGGAAAATTCTGAAAGAGATGGGCATACCAGACCACCTTGCCCTGCCTCTTGAGCAATCTGTATGCAGGTCAGGAAGCAACAGTTAAAACTGGACATGGAACAACAGATTGGTTCCAAATAGGAAAAGGGGTACATCAAGGCTGCATATTGTCACCCTGCTTTTTTAACTTATATGCAGAGTACATCATGAGAAATGCAGGGCTGGAGGAAGCACAAGCTGGAATCAAGATTGCTGGGAGAAATATCAATAACCTCAGATATGCAGATGACACCACCCTTATGGCAGAAAGTGAAGAGGAACTAAAGAACCTCTTGATGAAAGTGAAAGAGGAGAGTGAAAAAGTTGGCTTAAAGCTCAACATTCATAAAACGAAGATCATGGCATATGTCCCATCACTTCATGGAAAATAGATGGGGAAATAGGGGAAACAGTGTCAGACTTTATTTCTTGGGCTCCAAAATCACTGCAGATGGTGACTGCAGCCATGAAATTAAAGCGTGCTTAGTCCTTGGAGGGAAAGTTATGACAGCATATTAAAAAGCAGAGACATTACTTTGACAACAAAAGTCCTTCTAGTCAAGGCTATGGTTTTTCCAGTGATCATGTATGGATGTGAGAGTTGGACTGTGAAGAAAGCTGAGCTCTGAAAAATTGATGGTTTTGAGCTGTGGTGTTGGAGAAGACTCTTGAGAGTCCCTTGGACCACGAGGAGAGCCAATCAGTCCATCCTAAAAGGAGATCAGTCCTGGGTGTTCATTGGAAGGACTGATGCTGAAGCTGAAACTCCAGTACTTTGGCCACCTCATGCAAACAGCTCACTCATTTGAAAAGACCCTGATGCTGGGAAAGACTGAGGTGAGGAAGAGAAGGGGACGACAGAAGATGAGATGGCTGGATGGCGTCACTGACTCAATGGACGTGGGTTTGGGTAAACTTCAGGAGTTGGTGATGGACAGGGAGGCCTGGTGTGCTGCAGTCCGTGGGGTCGCAAAGAGTCAGGTATGACTGAGCAATTGAACTGAACTGATCTGAAATCCCCCACTTCTTCCTGCCGCTGCTGTGCACTTCTCCTGGAATGCTCCTTATTGTCCTCAAGAGCTTTCCTTCTGCTCAGCCCTCAGCTGTCCCCAGGTGTCACCCCCTCAGAGAAAACCTTTACTGATGTCCTGAGCACTGGAGCAGAACAACAAGCTGCCAAATACAGGACGTTACATGATGTAAGCGCTGCTTCATAGTCTGTCCATGTTGTGATTTCATGTTTCTTTCCATGATCCTTTGCTCAATGCCTGCCTCTCTTCTTAGACTGTATGCTCCCCAGATATTGGGGTGGTTTCGGTTACTTCGCATCTGCAGGATCTGTCAGTGAGCTGACGCACGTGAGCGGTGCATAAATATTTGTTGAGTGAATGGACGGATGACTGAATAGCAGGACTCTAGCACTGCAGTGCCATCATGCGGCGTCTTAGCCACGACCCTGGCTTGTTATTGTTTAGTAACTTCGGGAAACAAATTAGCAAGTAGGTTCAGGCCAGCAGGAT
The DNA here is from genome assembly GCA_006410535.1 of Litocranius walleri. Taxonomy (NCBI): domain Eukaryota; kingdom Metazoa; phylum Chordata; class Mammalia; order Artiodactyla; family Bovidae; genus Litocranius; species Litocranius walleri. The sequence continues at coordinate 727,435 of SJYG01000641.1, read as the reverse complement.
CCAGACAGAGAAGAAACAGAGAAAAAGCCCTGTGGCGGGCCGGGGATGCTCTGAGGGCCACTGGATGCTCTTGAGAGGAAAGGAGAAGGGAGAAGGTCACAGAAGGAAAGGTCAGTGGCTCTGGTGAGACCAGTTCAATTCCTCCCCGCTGATAGGATTAGTTAGAGTTGGCTGCCACTGGTTAGAGACTTCTAAGCACCCAGAGCCGCTGCATTCCTGGTGTGGATTTTGAGAAGGAAGAAGTTATAGTAGGAGTGCAGACCTCCAGGAGAGAGGCTCACAGAGGCTGTGGAAATGGACCCAGGCGGTGTGAGGATGGATCAGGGTCCTCTGACCACACTCAGCGTTTCCTGCATTGTGCAGCCCTGGGCCACCAAGAGCGGCTAAAACCTACTGGGGCCTGCAGCGGGAGAACGACGCAGAGCCCCAGTGACATTGAGGGGTGCCCACAGCGGCAGCACCGGGGTCATTTCCAGGGGCAGCAGGCGTCCAGTGGTTGTGAGCCCAGTAACAGCATCCTAGTCAGACTTTCCTGTGCTAAAGTACTGGACCGAGAGCACAGTCCCTTGGCTGGTAACTGTTTTCTGAATCTGCTTTTCCGGTCTTCCTGTTGGGCTGGGAGTTACTACATGATACACGTGTGTTTGTTGGGTCACACTGTGAACTGTGGGAGTAAGGACTAACCACTAAGGTGAGCACGAAAGTGTGAATTAGGGCGACTGCAAGTTCAAGAATGGTGAGCAGAATGAGAGCAATGTGATGAGAAGATGCTCACCCCCTGGACAAAGGTGTGACCAGCCTAGACAGCACATTAAAAAGCAGCGACATTACTTTGCTGACTAAGGTCCGTCTAGTCAAGGCTATGGTTTTTCCTGTGGTCATATATGGATGTGAGAGTTGGACCATAAAGAAAGCTGAGCGCTGAAGAATTGATGCTTTAGAACTGTGGTGTTGGAGAAGACTCTTGAGAGTCCCTTGGACTGCAAGGAGATCCAACCAGTCCATTCTGAAGGAGATCAACCCTGGGTGTTCTTTGGAAGGACTGATGTTGAAACTGAAACTCCAATACTTTGGCTACCTCCTGCGAAGAGCTGACTCATTGGAAAAGACCCTGACACTGGGAAAGATTGAAGGCAGAAGGAGAAGGGGACGACAGAGGATGAGATGGCTGGATGGCATCACTGACTCTATGGATGTGAGTCTGAGTGAACTCTGGGAGTTGGTGATGAACAGAGAGGCCTGGCGTGCTTTGATTCATGGGGTCGCAAAGAGTTGGACATGACTGAGCAACTGAATTGAACTGAATGAAATCTTATTAAGGCCAGGGCTTTTCCTTGGATTGGATGGATTAATAGGTGAGTGGCCATAATATTAGCTGTTAGCCATATGGCCAGAGGTATTGATTGAACAAATAAGCTAATAGTTTCAACAATTACAGGCATGGGGATAAAAGGAATTGGTGTTCCTTGTGGTAGAAAGTGCATTAGAGATGCTTCTGTTCTATGGTAGAAGCTGGTGATTGCAGCTCCTGCTTGTAGAGAAACTGCTGTACCTAAGTTTATTTATTTATTGAAAGTTGCTTCATGGGCATAGATGAGTGTGTAAGAGGCCTAATAGGTTTGTTGAGCCAATTAATGAGTGACGTGAGTATTAGTGTTCAAGTTTGTCCCCTCTGGTTGCAGATAGTCATGATCTGTTTTGATATGAGTTGAACTAGTCACTGTTGAATAGAGATTATGAAGTTATTAATCAGTCAGCTGAGTGTGGTAAATAGAAAGCTCAGAAGTATAATGTCAGTAGGTAATTGTGTTATGGTTGAGGTGATAAAAAGGCAAATCAATTTTTGTTCATTTTGTTTCTCAAGGGGCAGAATGTTTTGTGTTTTAGTTGATTTTAGTTATAGGCCTGAAGGATAAGTATATTTAGAAATTTTCAGTGGAATACAGTAAACAGGGCTATAATTATTGCTATAATAGTGCTAACTCATGCTGATGTATCTAGATGACATATCATTAAGGGGAGATTTTAACTCTCAGTCTTTAACTTAAAAGCTTAATACTCTTCAGCTTCTTAATGAGCTTATAGTATCACTGCAGATCCTTTCTCAAAGTGTTCTAGGAGGCAACCTTCCTGTTAACCTCCCAGTAAATTGTTTTCTGTTTACCTGGACTCAATCACTATTGCTTACAAGCAGGAAATATTGGACTGCCATATGAAATGTGAAAGAAAGTGCCAGGAAATGTCTCTTTCTGGTGCACTCTCTGGACAAATACCAGTCAAGACCAATGCTGTGTCCCACAGTGCCCACAGGTAGGAAGGTGTGGGCTCTCGGCAGATCAGCAAAGCCCCAGCAAGCAGCGATTCCAGAGCTAAAGTGGGCCCCAAAGCTAAAAAGGACAGTCCAATTCAGAGGCTTTCAACTGGGGCAGACTTACCACCAGGGGACATTTGACAATACCAGGAGACATTTTTGATGTCACACTGGAGGAGAAAGTTGTTAGTGAGTTGAGGCCAGCAATGCTACTGGACATCCTACAAAGCACAAGAAAGCCCTCCCAAACAAAGACGTATCTAGCCAAAATGTCGACGTGTCACTGGTGAGGAATTCTGATCTAAATGATATGTCTGAGGCTCTCTTGCTTCTTAGAGTCTTGTACTGGAAAAATGCTAGCTTCACATCTTGAGGCAGCATGCAGAGCTAAACTGTCTGGTGGAGTACTGATGAACTGCATACGGCTGTCAAGCACTTGAGATTAATCTGCATGTGAAACACATGCTGGGTTTCTTAGCATGAGAAGAATCACGGAGAATGAAGTGCTTTAGTCATGTTAGATTCTGACTCCATGGATGTAGCCCGCCAGGCTCCTCTGTGCATGGGATTCCCCAGGCGAGAATGCTGGAGTGGGCTGCCGTGCCTTCCTCCAGGGGATCTTCCCGACCCAGGGATCGAACCCACGTCTCTCATGTCTCCTCCATTGGCAGGTGGGTTCTTTACCACTAGCACCAACTGAGAAGCTCACAATGCTGGTGCACAGGATGATTCAGGTAGATGGTGTGGGGTGGGAGGTGGGAGGGGGCTTTGGCATTGAGAGATTGTGTTCACCTGTGGCTAATACATGTCAATGTATGGCAAAACAAATACAGTATTGTAATTAAAAAAATAAATTAATTAAAAAAATAAAATACTTCATAATAATTTAAAAATATTATTTACATGTTGAAATCATAATTTTGAAATATGGAATTAAGTAAAATAGATGATTCCATTTGTTTCTTTTTCCTTTATTTGTGGTTATTCAGTTCAGTTCAGTCGCTCAGTTGTGTCCGACTCTTTGCGACCCCATGAATCGCAGCACGCCAGGCCTCCCTGTCCATCACCATCTCTCGGAGTTCACTCAGACTCACGTCCATCAAGTCCGTGATGCCATCCAGCCATCTCATCCTCGGTTGTCCCCTTCTCCTCCTGCCCCCAATCCCTCCCAGCATCAGAGTCTTTTCCAGTGAGTCAGCTCTTCCCATGATGTGGCCAAAGTACTGGAGTTTCAGCTTCAGCATCAGTCCTTCCAATGAACACCTAGGACTGATTTCCTTTAGGATGGACTGGTTGGATCTCCTTGCAGTCCAAGGGATTCTCAAGAGTCTTCTCCAACACCACAGTTCAAAACCATCAATTCTTCAGTGCTCAGCCTTCTTCACAGTCCAGCTCTCACATCCATACATGATCACAGGAAAAACCATAGCCTTGACTAGACAGACCTTAGTCAGCAAAGTAATGTCTCTGCTTTTGAATATGCTATCTAGGTAGGTCATAACTTTTCTTCCAAGGAGTAAGCGTCTTTTAATTACATGGCTGCAGTCACCATCTGCAGTGATTTTGGAGCCCCCAAAAATAAAGTCTGACACTGTTTCCCCATCTATGTCCCAGGAAGTGATGGCACCGGATGCCATGATCTTTGTTTTTTGTGTAGAGTCTTCTCTTGTGTTGTTGGAAGAGGGTGTTTGCTATGACCAGTGCATTTTCTTGGCAAAACTCTATTAGTCTTTGCCCTGCTTCATTCCACATTCCAAGGCCAATTTTGCCTGTTACTCCAGGTGTTTCTTGACTTCCTACTTTTGAATTCCAGTCCCTTATAAAGAAAAGGACATCTTTTTTGGGTGTTAGTTCTAAAAGGTTTTGTAGGTCTTCATAAAACCATTCAACTTCAGCTTCTTCAGCGTTACTGATTGGGGCGTAGACTTGGATAACTGTGATATTGAATGGGTTTCCTTGGAGACGAACAGAGATCATTCTGTCGTTTCTGAGATTGCATCCAAGTACTGCATTTCGGACTCTTTTGTTGACCATGATGGCTACTCCATTTCTTCTGAGGGATTCCTGCCCACAGTAGATGATCAGTTTACTTACTGAATTGTTGTGTGACCAATTTTCTAGCCTACTACACTAGATATTGTAGAGATATATTTACCCATACATATGATTTTCATCTCATCATGCTATTTAATATCATATCACTTAATTGAAAATTTGATATCCTTTTTAAACTAACATTTTTAATTCACTGCATTTTACTGATTATAAAATTAAGCATGTCTTGGCAGAAATATAGATCAAAGAGTTAAACTAAGGTACTACTTGAGATAATCACTAGTAACATCTTGGTGTATTTTTTAAGTACTTGAAAAAATGTTGGCTCTCCCTTTTCTTAGAAACAAATTTAATCTTCAGTGGGTTTCTATATTATCTTGGAGTTCCTAGTGACAAGCATATAGCAATCACTCAATAAAGTGAACAGATAGATGCATAAATGAAGAGAGCCGTGAATGAATGGATGAAATTCATCAGGGAGAATTTATTAAAATCCAGGGCTCAAATATAGAGACACTAGTGTGCAAAGGCTAAAAGGAGAGCACATTACGAAGGTGAGCTGTGGACAGTAATATAAATCCTAAGAAACAGCAGTGTTATTTTACTGTGGGAAGTGACAGTCATCGATCCCAAATACAGAATTCATACATTGGGTAAAAAGTGGAGTGATTTTCAGATGAGTTCTAATGGCATCTATGTCATCTCAATGGACCTCAGCCTGTGGAGTTACAGATGACATACGCCAACAAATGTAGATATAATTGGGGGTTTACACATTCTGTGCTATAACTGTTAACAGGACCTTCACTCAGCGGACACTTGAGTTAAGCTGGGCTTCTCAGATTCTTCCCCGGGGCTTCTCTGAGCTATAACTGGCTAAAACATCGTGTAAATTTAAGATATGCAACATAATTGTTTGAAATATGTGCCTCTTGTGAAGTGATTGCCACAGTACGTTTAGCTAATCCATCCATCACCTCACATAGTTACATCTGTGTGTGTAGAGAACTCTTAAGACCTACTCTTTAGCATTTTCAAGTATTGTGCAGTTTGGCCGCTGAGCCCCGTCTGATGCTTTGCAGCCCCGTGGATGACAGCGCGCCGGGCGCCTCTGCTCCACTGTCTCCTGGAGCTGGCTCAGACCCACGTCCCCAGCATCGTGTTTCTAGCTGCAGGCAGCACGCTGCGCGTCACCTCCTGGCACTGGGTCACCCCACGCCTGGACCTCTGTGCCCTTTCTGCCCCACCCCGACCCCCAGTCTTGGCAACCGTTCGTCTGCTCTCTGTTGTTATGGGTTTAGTTTTTTAGATTTCACCTCTAGGTGAGCTCATACAACATGTGTCTTTCTTTGTCTTATTTCACTTAGCATAACACTCTCAAATTTCATCCAAATTGTTGCAAGAGGCAAGATTTCTTCTTTTTATGACTGAATACTATTCCATTATTAAATATAGATAAATACTTTGGCCACCTGATGTGAAGAGCTGACTCATTTGAAAAGACCCTGATGCTGGGAAAGATTGAGGGCCAGAGGAGAAGGGGACGACAGAGGATGAGATAGCTTGATGGCATCACCGACTCAATGGACATGGGTTTGGGTGAATTCTGGGAGTTGGTCATGGACAGGGAGGCCTGGCGTGCTGTGAGTCATGGGGTTGCGAAGAGTCAGACACGACTGAGTGACTGGACGGAACTGATACCTATATATAGACATATATAGAATACATCTTTCAGAGAAGGCGATGGCACCCCACTCCAGTGCTCTTGCCTGAGAAATCCCATGGACGGAGGAGCCTGGTGGGCTGCAGTCCATGGGGTCGCTAAGAGTCGGACACGACTGAGCGACTTCACTTTCACTTTTCACTTTCCTGCATTGGAGAAGGAAATGGCAACCCACTCCAGTGTTCTTGCCTGGAGAACCCCAGGGACAGAGGTGTCTGGTGGGCTTCTGTCTATGGGGTCACATAGAGTCGGACACGACTGACACGACTTAGCAGCAGCAGCAGCAGCAGAATACATCTTTATCCACTCACCCACTGTGGACACTTCAGTCTTTTCCATGTCTTGGCCATGATAAATAATGCTGCAATGAACGTGCGAGTGCAGACCACTCTTCAAGGTAGGGATTTCGTTTCCACTGGATGTGTACTAAGAAGTGGGACTGCTAGATCACATGAGAATCCTATTTTCAATATTTTGAGAAACCTCCGTATTGCTTTCTGTAGGGACTGCCCCAGTTTACATTCTTACCCGCAGTGCATGAGTGCTCCCTTTTCAACGTTTAGCCGGCACTCATCTCTTATCTTTCTGAGGACAGCGATTCTAACAGGGGTGAGGTTTTGTCTTATTGTGGTTTTGGTTTGCATGTCCCTGATGATTAACGTTGTTGAGCTCCTTTGCATGTACCTTTTGGCCTTTTGAAAATCTTGGAGTGATGTTGATTTAGGTTCTCACCCATTTTTAAAAAGGACATTTTACATATTGAGTTGCACAAATTGCTCGCATTATGGATGTTAGTGCCCTATCAGATACGTGCTTTGCAAACACCTTCTCTTCTCTTTTTTGCCTCAGTTAGATTAGGGAAACATTTGTCATTAGATCTTCTCAAGAACCAACTTTTAGTTTTTGGAAGCTTTTCTATTGCTTTCCTATTTACTTCTGCTCTAATTTTTGTTGTTTCCTTTCTTCTGCTAACCTTGGGTTTAGTTTCTTCTTTTTCTTCTCCTCGTGCCATGAGGTGAAAGGTTAAGCTGTTCATTTGCAATTTTTATCTTTGACATATTCATTGATTACTATAAACTTCCTGCACTACTACTTCTGATGCATCCCACAAGTTTTGGTTTGTTGTATTTTCGTTTTTTTTGGTCAAGACATTTCTAAAAATTTGCTTTTTAGTCTTTGATCTGTTGGTTATTCAAGAACGTGTTGCTTAATCTCTGTAAATCCATGTATTTGTGAATTTCCTGGCTCTTCTGCTATTGGTTTCTAATAATTTTTTTTAACTTTGTGGTCAGAAAAGATGCCTTATATAATTTCTATCTCCTTGAATATGTTTAGACTTATTTTGTTGCTTTATATATAATATATCCTAGCAAATGTTCTGTGTGTACTTGAGAAAAATGTGTATTCTGCTGATTTTGGAGAGAATGCTCAATATATGTCTTTTAGGTTCATTTGGTCTATATTTAATTCCACTGTTTCTTTATTGCTTCTCTGTCTGGATGGTCCATCCATTGTCGACAGTATGATGTTAAAGTCTCCAGTGCTTATCATATTGCTATTATTTTTCCTTTTAGTTTTGTTGATATTTGCTTTATATATTTACATGATCCAATGTTGGGTATATAAATATTTATAACTGTTGTTTCTTCATGATGGATTGATTCTCTATAATTATCAAATACCGATTTTTGTCCCATTCATCTGTTTTTTTGCTTAAAATCTAGACTTAAGCACATCACTATTTGTTTGAACTCTTTTTTTGTACCTTCACTCTCAGTTTATGAGTTTCCTTAAAGTTAAGTGAGTTTTTAAAAAATTTTAATTCAAAACCGGTCACATTGCACTGTTTGTTACACCCTAGTCAGCTTTCCAACAGTTTAATTTATAGAGGTGATCAGACAGGTCAATGTATGGCAGGCATGTAGGCGCTCTGGTGTGTCATTGTTTTACTACAGTTCTTTTTTTAAAAAGTCATTTATCTTTAATTGAGTGATTGCTTTACAGACTTTCGCTGTTTTCTGTCAAACCTCGACATGAGTCACCCACAGGTGTACATATGCCCCTCCCTTTTGAACCTCCCTCCCGTCCCCTGCCCCGTCCCACCCCCTAGGTTGATACAAGGCTAGTTTTTTATAAGCACCTTATTGTTGGATCTTGTTCTTTTTATCCATTTTGCAATTCTATGTCTTTTTATTGGATAACATAATCAATTTACATTTAAGATAATTATTGACAGGTGGCTGCTTAGCTGTTGCCATTTTCTTGTTTCCTGTTTCATGGACCCTTTTTGCCTCGCTTCTTTTGGGCCTTGTGAATCTGGATGATCATTTCTTTCCCCATGTTTGCGGTGTTTTTAGCTATCCTTGCTCTAATAGACGTTTTGTCCCTCTCGCTTTCTTCTTTATGTAGATGGCTAGTTAAGGTCCTAGAACAGCACCATGAAATCTTGACTAATGCGGTTGAATAAACGTGTAACTCTAGTGTCCTGGAGAATCCCAGGGGCGGGGGAGCCTGGTGGGCTGCCGTCTCTGGGGTCGCACAGAGTCGGACGCATCTGAAGCGACTTGCAGCAGCAGCATGCCATGGCCCTATTCTCCTGTTATTTTTCTATTAGAAGCAAAATTAGAGGACTTCCCTGGTGGTCCAGTGGTTAGGAACCCACTGCCAGTGCAGGGGACATGGGCTCAATCCCTGGCCTGGGAAGTAGGACCCCACTGCTGTGGGGCAGCTGAGCCCCTGTGCCCCAGCGCCAGAGCCTACGTGCTGCGACTGCTGGGCCGCAGGTGCTCTGAGCCCGTGCTCCACATGAGAGAAGCCACTGCAAGGAGAAGCCTGCTCACCACAACCAGATGGGAGCCCCTGCGTGCCCCAAGTAGAGACACCTGCTCATGGCAGCAAAGACCCAGCACCAGCAAAAGCAAAGCAAAAATAAAGCACGTGGGAGGCATGTGTGGTTATATGTGAATATTACACCGTTAGCAAGAAACAATGTTAGATGGATATGATCAACCCTACACCCCTATGTTACCATTGTAGGTAATGTCAGTTCAATTCAGTTCAGTTCAGTTGCTCAGTCGTTTCTGACTCTTTGCGACCCCATAAACCGCAGCACGCCAGGCCTCCCTGTCCATCACCAACTCCCAGAGTTCACTCAGACTCACGTCCATCGAGTCTGTGATGCTATCCAGCCATCTCATCCTCTGTCGTCCCCTTCTCCTCCTGCTCCCAATCCCTCCCAGCATCAGAGTGTTTTCCAATGAGTCAACTCTTTGCAGGAGGTGGACAAAGTACTGGAGTCTCAGCTTTAGCATCATTCCTTCCAAAGAAATCCCAGGGCTGATCTCCTTCAGAATGGACTGATTGGATCTCCTTGCAGTCCAAGGGACTCTCAAGAGTCTTCTCCAACACCACAGTTCAAAAGTATCAATTCTTTGGCACTCAGCCTTCTTCAGAGTTCAACTCTCACATCCATACATGACTACTGGAAAAACCATAGCCTTGACTAGATGGACCTTAGTCAGCAAAGTAATATCTCTGCTTTTGAATGTGCTATCTAGGTTGGTCATAACTTTTCTTCCAAGGAGTAAGCGTCTTTAATGTCATGGCTGTAGTACTGAATAAATTGAAGTTGAAATTGATCATAAGAAGATGACTGTGGATCAAAAAGATCCATATGAAATTTAATTTTAAAACCTAACCATTAAAGAAAAATAACAACCGTACAGTGCAAAGATGGATTTAAATAGGCTTGATAACAACTCATATGAACGATTTCTGGGTTTCAGAGACTATCTGGCCACCATAAACTAACAATATGCTTTGAGTGCTGAGAAACCTAATATGGTCTTAGGAAAGAGAAATATTATATTACATTATGAAGCATATCTAAGAATTGTTTGCCTCAATCTAAAGAAAAATAGCTAAATTGCTGATGATGGCCTATCTGAAATGCAGTAATGAGGCAGTGACCTATTTGTTACTAGAATGGTTCAAAGCAAGCCTGGAAGTTCATCTAAGAAGGATGAAATTCATTTAGAAGGAAGGTTGAACTAGGTGATCTCAAAGACTATTTCAGTCCAAAGCTTCTAGGATTCAAGTGAAAATTCTTTGAGCTTCAATTTATGTTCTCTGTAAAAAAAAAAAAAGATGGGTTTCAGAACAGATAAGGTATATCTATGTAAACTTTTATGCATAGATATTGTACATATTTAGGCAAGTTCAAAATGAAAGAGCAAGATACGTGGTTTGTTACACTAAAGATTTTCTAAATTATGCTGTCATCTTAATTTTTGTCCTTATCTATTTCACTGTTTATAGAATTCTATACATAGTGACGTAGAATCTGGTAGAGCACTAATGGGGCTTAAAAGATTTAGATAATGTGATGACTCAGTTGTCTTGTTTTTAAAAATGAACTAAGTTTTTGTATTTTGTATTTTTCTGACTTGAGAATATCTGAGTATCTTATATCATCAGGCAACTAGGGGCCCAGTTTTTTGGTTTTCAGCTAGCTCATGAAAGGATAGCTGAAACTGAAGACATCAGGCCCTTCTTAACAGGCTTTTAAAAACTGGTCCCACTGAATAGGACTGGAATTCTCTTGAACAACAGTTCTCAAAATATGGCCCACAGGAATCTGGGGTACTCAAAAGTCTTTCAGGAAGTTCGTGAAGTTGAATTTATTTCCATCATAATGTCGATAAAGACGATGTCTGCCTTTTGCACCTGTTGACATTTGTGCTGATGGTGCAAAGCTGTGGTGTGTAAAGTGACTCATATTAAAGTGCAAATCAAGGCGGGTCTCCCAAACTGTTTAGTTAGCAGTCTTTGTTTGCTTCATGGCTACACTCACAAGCGTCAGTTTTACTTAGGAATGTCCTTTGTTTAGTGTGTTAGTTGCTCGTCGTGTCTGATTCTGCGACCCCATGGACTGTATAGCCCACCAGGCTCCTCTCTCCATGGAGTTCTCCAGGCCAGAATACTGGAGTGGATAGCCGTTCCCTTCTCCAGGGGATCTTCCCAACCCAGAAATCAAACCCAGGTCTCCTGCATTACAGGTGGATTCTTTACCGTCAGAGCCACCACGGAAGCCCAAGAATGTCCTTGATGAACTAGTAGAATTATTAATCTTATTACATCACCCTAGACAACACTTTTAAAACATTCAGGGTGACATAATGGTAAGTATACATAAAGCACATGTGAGTTTAGAGTTTAAAACTGTTTTCATGAAACTGGGAATTCCACTGTTACTTGAAAGATCTATTGACAGACAAACCGTAATTATTCTGACTTGGGTATTTGGCAAATATATTTTCAAAAATCAGTGAAGTGAGCTGTCACTCAAGTTTTCACATGAAAATCAGAATTTTAGAAAACTTGCATTTGGTATGTGACCTTGATAGTTTCCCAAGGACTTTTCTGATGAGATCAGTGGCGTTATCAACTAATATTATTTTGATATTCTATAGTAAAATGTGTTAACATTCTGGAGATATGCAAAAGTCAGAGAACAAGTACTTTCCAAATGGCCATCTCATGCTGCAGATGATTCATGATTGAAAGATACGCTCAGAGTGCAGGATAGGCCAATGGGTTTTAATGTCACAGAGCAAGCAAAGTTAGTTAGCTGGGATTTTTTTCAGATTCCTTATTGTAGCTTGTTTGGTTTTGACATTGCATCAAAGAAGAAAATCCAAAAATATCTGAAAAGGCTATTAAAATATTCCTCTTTTTCTAATTACATATTTTGGTGAGGCCTGATTTTCTTCACATACTTTAAAAACACATAATATTTGGCTAAATAAAATAAGCTGATATAAGAATCCAATTGTTTTTATTAAGCAGGACATTAAAGAGATTCGCAAAAATGTAAAATGATGCTATGCTCCATCTTTTTGTTTGGGAAAATATAGTTATTTTTCACACAGTGTGTTATTTTTACCATAACATAATATAATGAATGTATTCTAAAGTCAATTAATAAATACTTAAAATATTTCCCTGTTCTAATTCTAATACTATAAATATTGAAGAATATAACTCACATAAACCAGAGTTTGGGGGTTTTCTTCATAATTTCAAGTGCAATGAAGTTAAGAAAAAATATACTGGCGCTGCAGAATGGCAGTTCTATCAGAGCCTCCTTTTTAGGTTTGACTCTGTTTGCCCTGACACAGCCTTTTCCTGGCTTTGTTTCTAGCTTTAAAAACAAGATGCCACAGTTGAGGTCTTGATCACTGTTAAAGCTTCACTAAGTTTTCTCCAAATCCATGAATTTCACTGCCCTGACCGAATCCCTTTGGGAAATTAACAGCTTGTGTGATGGAAAGTCCTTTCAGCCTCTCTCGGCTGTGAAATAGTTCACTTCAGAGGCTGCACTTCTATGTGATGGGAAAAGATCCCTACAGTGGACCCCTGCTGCACAAGCCGTTACCAATCTGTCAAAGAAAAAGAAGGCCCAAAATAGGGGGCAAATGTGTGCTACTCCCCCCCCAAAAAAAACCCCCAAAAAAGCCAAGAAAAAGCAAACTATTAAGGACTGGTTGTCTTTACTCAGACCCAAATTTAAAATGAGTGTTTGCAGATTTCCTTTATATGTAGTTTTTTTTTCTTTCTGGGCAGGTAAATGATTGCTTACTTGCTTAGTGTTCATCACTAAGTAGAGATCGTAAGTGTAATAAACAGAGGTCACCATCAATAAGCCATTAGAAATGGTTGCATGGCTCTAAAATTATAATGGAAGTCAAGATAATTTGATTTAAAATAACTTGATAGGCAAATTCCCTTGGAAATTTCTCTTTACTTTTTAAGCAAAATAATGTATATGTAAGATGTACAAACTCTTCACAGTATCTAGCCTTTGATAATGATGTTAAAATAAGACTACTCAGAATGACTTTTCTGGCAGCTGAAGTGGCTTCATATATTAGGGATTTCAGTAAGCTACAAATTATGGAGGAAACGTAGTGTCTTTTTATTGAGAATTTGTTTAAAAACTCACCAGTATCATTCATGCTAATGACTAGATAAAGTCAAAGTGACCATCCAAGTGTCGCACAGGCCCCACTTACGGCCAACGTCCTGCCAAACATATTTAATTAATTCAGGCACTGCATACAGAGACTTCCGTATAAGTTAGAAGCCCCAACTTTCAACTGAAAATTTTTATAAACCTAAAAAACTGATAACAACAAGCAGCATTGATTGACTGCTTGGTGTACATGTAAGCTGCCACTCTGACGCTCGACAGACATTGATTTATTTATTGTGCCCTATTGTTCTCTGTGAAGAAGGCTGAGCGCCAAAGAATTGATGCTTTTGAACTGTGGTGTTGGAAAAGACTCTTCAAGTCCCTTGGACTGCAAGGAGATCCAACCGGTCCATTCTGAAGGAGATCAGCCCTGGGTGTTCTTTGGAAGGAATGATGCTAAAGCTGAAACTCCAGTACTTTGGCCACCTCATGCGAAGAGCTGACTCATTGGAAAAGAGTGTGATGCTGGGAGGGATTGGGGGCAGGAGGAGAAGGGGACGACAGAGGATGAGATGGCTGGACTGCATCACGGACTCGATGGACGTGAGTCTGAGTGAACTCTGGGAGTTGGTGATGGACAGGGAGGCCTGGCGTGCTGCGATTCATGGGGTCGCAGAGAGTCGGACACGACCGAGCAACTGAACTGAGCTGAGCTGAACTGATCCTTCTGTCCCATCTGAGTCTTTTGACAATGCCCCTGTTTGGACTTATTAATTTTATTTTATGTTTTGGTTTTATTTTTCATGGTTATTTTTCTCTTTCTTATTCTGCCCCATCAATAGCAAAAAATCATTATATTCCAAAGTCACAACACTATGACTTTGTCAGTGTCAAACTCTGGTCATTCATGGAGTCAGGGCTCAGGTTCAGTCTCCCCAAGCCCGTGTTCTTTCAGCAAGACTGTGTTGTCTTTTTAAAATTGAGGATAAACAGAGGTCTCTGAGCTCATTAAAGTGCCTTCCCTATAACCTATCCTTCCATGGTTAACGGTAATAACCGCTTTATCAATGACATGGTTTCCGAGTCAGCCAGAAGGTGTTCTCATTATCTTCCATGTTATCAAGGTGATCTAGCCATTGTCTCAGGCGATCCCAGCCCTGTCAGCCATGGCCAGTGTGGAGGGGAGATGAAGGCTCCGTCCCGCTGCCCTTGTGAACGATAAACGTATGCGTGATGTCCCCAAGTGGGCTGGACTGGAAATAACGGGGCCACCCTGTCTGGTTCTGCTTCCTAAAATCTGTGCAACTGTGAGCATTTCTTCCGATTACTCACTCCCAAGCAAGACATCTGTAACCTGACTTTCACAAAGCTCATTTCTAAAGATGGCAACATGCTTTGTGAGCATGATAATTATGGGTGAAAGTTGTTTTTCTACTAAGAAGAGATTAATGCAAACTGAATAACAGGTAATTTCACAGTTTTTTTTTTCTCTTTACATTTGTCATATTTTTTTATTTGACAAGTCAGTCTGAATTTGCCAACATTTTTGTAAGTAAATCTCTCTACTAAAATACTTTGATGCTCAAGTTTTCATCTCACACGAACATATTTTTGTGTTTCCTGGGATGGAAATAACCCTAACGGTGGGAGGAATAGAAAGGAACAGTAGTGTTTTTCTCTTAGTTTGAGTCTATGAAACATTATAAGCAAACTTGTACACCAGTATTCCTGGCATGAGAAGGGAAGGGGGTCAGAGCTGCGATCGGAGGCTCACGGTTTATTTCATAACTGAGAACAGTGTTTAGGATCTAATTTCTAGCATCAAACTACCTGAATTTAAATATGGACACCATAGCTTTCTGGCCATGAAAATCTTGAAAATTTTATGTTAATTTGTTTCAATTTCTTTGTCTAGTAACAAAGGAAAATAAAAGGACCTAGATTGTAGTGTTGCAGTGAGGATTCAATGAAATAACATGAGCATGTAGGTTAGCATAGAAACTCTCACATTAGTGCTCAGTGAATTTCAGCTGTAATTGGCGAATCTTGTGGCATTTTGGATGTTATCTGAGGCTGTTGGAACTCTTGCCATGAAGAAGGATGAAAACTGAGTCAGTAGCTAAACCAAGAGGTACTGACCACACAGATGTTGTCAGGGGTTGAAATTCAAGGGGCCAAATTAACGGTATGCTTAATTTGCCTTGGGAAGAGGGATGGTATCTGAGGCATATCAAGTAAGAAAAATTATCTAGCAATGTTGGACAGCAACATGCTGTGGGGAAAAGTGTGGAACCCTATAACAGACCAGAGGTGGTGTCACGTGTGGCATGGGGAGCACTCTGGTGAATGAGAGGAGAATGAGTTTGGGATGAGAGCTGATCAGAGAAAAAGAAAGGAGAGTCATAAGAAATGCCTGAGGCCAGCCTACCTCTTGCCCTTATCAGATGATGGGAGTGTGGTGCATGGACTGTCCAGCTGCTGCATAAAGCCAGAGGCAATCTGCGTTCATCCTAGTTTGAAGAATCCCATTGGCGGGACATCGATGATAAGGGGTTAACATAATTTGCCTTTATATAGCTGCATTATCAATTTTGCAGTCAGAAAACCAGAGTTCAGTGAGGGGAATGTGTTGGTCATGGCCCTTTTGATTGCAGATCACATAAACCCAGTTTGAACTAACATAGGCAAAATGGGGAATTAACTGGTGCAACTCCCAGACTATGTAAAGGGCAAGGGCAAGGCTGAGCCCTGGAGTTTCCTGGAATAGAGAGAGCAGTGTTGCTGAGACAGTTCTCCTGCTGGCTCTTCACTCTCCCTGCATCTTTCTGCATATGAGTTTCAATCTTTCACATTAGCTTTTGTGTATGGCTGGAAACATGGCTCTTGGCTACTTTTTATCCCATAACTTTTCCCCTCAAGAGAGACAGGGGTAACTCTGAGTAGCTGCTCTGACCCCTGTGCCCACTCCTGGACCAGTGAGAGTGGGTGAGACTGACTGCTCCCACTGTGCCTCAAGTTTGAATCAGGAAAGAAAGGGCCCACCCACTTCTCCTTAACGATTTTGATTTGAAAGGAGAGAAGGGCTGGGAAAATAAGACCAATAATAGATTACTCTGAGTAACCTGCCCATGGCTTACACAGTCTGTGAGTGGTGGGTCTGGGATTCCAACCAGCTGTGCTCTGTCTTTGTCTTAAAGCCCTTTGCTACTTCCCTATCTGCTTCCAATCATCTAGTAGGACAGTTGTTTCAGGACTCTGGATGGGGAGAGGGTGCAATAGAATATTCATTACACGGTGTTCACCACTAAAAGTGATCTTTCCTTCTTCCAACTTCTGTAACTCTGATGCTGCATCCACAACACTCCTATAATTCCTGATGCTTATTATTTCATATTATTTATGTACTGACCTCCCTGGCATCTCAGCAGTAAAGAATCTGCCTGCGGCTGTGGTCCAGCCCTGGTGGATCCAGGGAATTCGAAGCGGGGATGGAGTCGGCGAGGAGAGACTTATTTAATTAGAGATATAAAGAGAGATTAGGAAAGAATAGTGTAGTAGGAAAATTAGTGGAAAAAAGATGCTCAATAACTTGGTTTACACGGAGAACAGATAAAACTCCGAGACAAGGAGTTTGCACCACCTACGTAGGCCACAGGCGTCTTCCCGGTCTCCCGAAGGAGTGGGCACACAAAGTGCCCCCCCCCCCGCCCCCA
>SJYG01000641.1:675031-702093 GCA_006410535.1 Litocranius walleri | reverse complement strand
AGCTTATATCTTTCCTTTTCTCCTTTGCTTTTCACCTCTCTTCTTTTCACAGCTATTTGTAAGGCCTCCCAAGACAGCCATTTTGCTTTTTTGCATTTCTTTTCCATGGGGATGGTCTTGATTCCTGTCTCCTGTACAATGTCACGAACCTCCGTCCATAGTTCATCAGGCACTCTGTCTCTCAGATCTAGTCCTTTAAATCTATTTCTCACTTCCACTGTATAATCATAAGGGATTTGACTTAGGTCATACCTGAATAGTCTAGTGGTTTTCCTTACTTTCTTCAATTTGAGTCTGAATTTGGTAATAAGGCGTTCATGATCTAAGCCACAGTCAGCTCCCGGTCTTGTTTTTCTTGATTGTATAGAGATTCTTTATCTTTGGCTGCAAAGAATATAATCAATCTGATTTTGGTGTTGACCATCTGGTGATGTCCATGTCTAGAGTCTTCTCTTGTGTTGTTAGAAGAGTGTGTTTGCTATGACCAGAGCATTCTCTTGCAAAACTCTATTAGTCTTTGCCTTGCTTCATTCTGCATTCCAAGGCCAAATTTGCCTATTACTCCAGGTGTTTCTTCACTTCTTACTTTTGCATTCCTGTCCTCTGTAATGAAAAGGACATCTTTTTTGGGTGTTAGTTCTAAAAGGTCTTGTAGGTCTTCATAAAACCATTCAACTTCAGCTTCTTCAGTGTTACTGGTTGGGGCATAGACTTGGATAACTGTGATATTGGATGGTTTGACTTGGAGACGAACAGAGATCATTCTGTTGTTTTTGAGGTTGCATCCAAGTACTGCATTTCGGACTCTTTTGTTGACCATGATGGCTACTCCACTTCTTCTGAGGGATTCTTGCTCACAGTAGTAGATATAATGGTCATCTGAGTCAAATTCACCCATTCCAGTCCATTTTAGTTCGTTGATTCCTAGAATTTCTACGTTCACTCTTGCCATCTCTTGTTTGACCCTTCCAATTTGCATTGATTCATGGACCTGACATTCTCAGAGATCATTCTGTTGTTTTTGAGGTTGCATCCAAGTACTGCATTTCGGACTCTTTTGTTGACCATGATGGCTACTCCACTTCTTCTGAGGGATTCTTGCTCACAGTAGTAGATATAATGGTCATCTGAGTCAAATTCACCCATTCCAGTCCATTTTAGTTCGTTGATTCCTAGAATTTCTACGTTCACTCTTGCCATCTCTTGTTTGACCCTTCCAATTTGCATTGATTCATGGACCTGACATTCCAGGTCCCTATGCAATATTGCTCTTTACAGCATCAGACCTTGCTTCTATCACCAGTCACATCTACAGCTGGGTATTGTTTTTGCTTTGGCTCCATCCCTTCATTCTTTCTGGAGTTATTTCTACTGATCTCCAGTAGCATATTGGGCACCTACTGACCTGGGGAGTTCCTCTTTTGGTATCCTATCATTTTGCCTTTTCATATTGTTCATGCTGTACATCTCCTTTCTAAAATTAACAGCCAGGCTGTTAATTATAGACAGACAATAATTGTATGTCTGAAAATTCAGAGAATGGCACCAGGTTCCTCACAAACAGCATGCGTTTTGAGATAACATTGGCACCAGGTGAGTCATCCCGGGCCATAAAATGGTGGACATGAACCTTCAAGAGAGGCAGATTTCCAAGTAAATATAGAGTTTCATTAACGTAGATTAGGAAAGCAATGTATGAGTAAAACATACAGGTTTGTCAAGTCGGTTCTGAGTCTTAGGTGGAACTGATTTGAAGATCGAGTCTGGGGTAAATACATAATTCATTAACATAGCTGAAGACAAACATTTCTGTAAGAAAAATGCATTGGCTAGCTCAAGGTTTGAGGAAAATTAAGTTTAGGTGGAGCCAGGTGTCGTCAAGGCAACACAGAATTTTGAAAGAAACCTCTTTTTACATTTATGTAGAGAAGGGGAAAAATACAACACTAGTAGTTTGTTTCTTCCTGCAACTTAAGAGAGACGTAAAAAAAAAGTCTGACACTTGCAGCCTATTTCCTCCGTTTGGAGACCCCTGGCTTTCCTGCCTGTTACTCTCTCACTACCAAGTAACCCCCCTGAAGCAAGACTTAGGAAAGAAGAGTTTTTAATTCTCAAATCTGAGCTATCAAGTATGAGACTAGTGTTCATTAATATTTACATCAATTAGGAGTACATTCTGCTTAAAGCAGAAGAAAATCCATGAAACAACGATTTAAACAAATAAGAGTTTTTATCAGACAAAGCTGAGAAGCTATTCAGTAGGACTCCAGTGCCATCAGGGCCTCAAGTCTCCTCCAATGCCCCACTCTGCCATCCTGAGTTTTGCTTGTGCCTCCAAAAGTCAGTTTCCCCGGTCCTTTGTAAGTTCTGTAATCAAATCTCACTGGCTTCTAAAGTCAAATTCACTGGCAGTGCTCAGTCCCCTTGTCAGATCCCCAGGCTGGGAAATCTGTTGTGGGTCCTAGAACTTACTTATCAGTATGAGAATTTCTTTGGTATAATCTTTCTGCAGTTGGTGGGTCATCTGCTGGGCAGCTCAAGGGCGACTCCTCCAAGAGGTCTCGTGTCACAGGCTGTGTGCCCAGGGAGCTGCACGCAGGGCCCCTCCCCCTGCGGCCCCTGCTGACTTGTGCCTCTGCAGGAAACTCAGACACAGGTCTGGTCAGTCTCTGTGGGGTCTCTGGGTCCTGGTGTGCACACAAAGTTTTGTTTGAGCCCTACAAGAGTCTCTGGAGGGAAAGGGTTTGATTCTAAATGTGATTTTGCCCCTCCTACCATCTTACTGGTGCTTCTCCTTTGCCTTGGATGTGTGGTATCTTTTTTTTTTTTTTTTTGGTGGGATCCAACATTCTCCTGTGGATGGTTGTTCAGCAGTGAGCTGTAATTTTGGAATTCTTCCAAGAGAAGATGAGTGCATGTCCTTGTACTCCACCATCTTGCCACCTTCCACCAGCTTAAATGGAAGAAAACAGGGAAAACCACAAGATAATTCAGGTATGACCTAAATCAAATCCCTTACTATTATACAGTGGAAATGAGAAATAGATTCAAGTGATTAGATCTGATAGACAGAGTGCCCAAAGAGAGCTATGGACAGAGGTTCATGACACTACAGGAGGCAGGGATCCAAACCTTCCCCAAGAAAAATAAATGCAAAAAGGCAAAATGGTTGTCTGAGGAGGCCTACAAATAGCCGAGCAAGGAAGAGAAGCTAAAGGCAAAGGAGAAAAGGAAAGATACACCCATCTGAATGCGGAGTCCCAAAGCACAGCAAGGAGAGATAAGAAAGCCTTCCTCAGCGATCAATGCAAAGAAATAAAGAAAAGCAATAGAACGAGAAGGACTAGAGATCTCTTCAAGAAAATTAGAGATATCAAGGGAGCATTTCATGCAAAGATGAGCACAATAAAGGATAGAAACAGTATGGACCTAACAGAAGCAGAAGATATTAAGAAGAGGTGGTAAGAATACACAGAAGAACTGTACAAAAAAAGATCTTCATGACCCTGATAGCCACAATGGTGTGATCACTCAGCTAGAGCCAGACATCCTGGAATGCAAAGTCAAGTGGAGGTGGTGGAATTCCAGTTGAGCTTTTTCAAATCCTAAAAGATGATGCTGTGAAAGTGCTTCACTCAATATGCCAGCAAGTTTGGAAAACTAAGCAGTGGCCACAGGACTGGAAAAGGTCAGTTTTCATTCCAATCCCAAAGAAAGGCAATGCCAAAGAATGCTCAAACTACCGCACAATTGCACTCATCTCTCACACAAAGTAGTGTTCAAAATTCTCAAAGCCATGTTTCAACAATATGTGAACTGTGAACTTCCAGATGTTCAAGCTGGATTTAGAAAAGACAGAGGAACCAGAGATCAAATTGCCAACATCCACTGGATCATAGAAAAAGCAAGAGAGTTCCAGAAAAACATCTATTTCTGTTTTATTGACTATGCCATAGCCTTTGCTGTGTGGATCACAACAAACTGTGGAAAACTCTTAAAGAGATGGGACTATCAGATCACCCTATCTGTCTCCTGAGAAATCTGTATGCAGGTCAAGAAGCAACAGTTATAACCGGACATGTAACAACAGACTGGTTCCAAATTGGGAAAGGAGTTTGTCAAGGCTGTATGTGTATTGCCATCCTGCTTATTTAACTTATATGCAGAGTACATCATGGGGAATTCTGGGCTGGAGGAAGCACAAGCTGGAATCAAGATGCTGGGATAAATATCAATAACCTCAGATATGCAGATGATACCACCCTTATGGCAAAAAGTGAAAAGGAACTAAAGAGCCTTTTGGTGAAAGTGAAAGTGGAGAGTGAAAAAGTTGGCTTAAAACTCCTCATTCAAAACATGAAGATCATGGCATCTGATCCCATGACTTCATGGCAAATAGATGGGAAAACAGTGGAAACAGTGGCAGACTTTCTTTTCTCGGGCCCCCAAATCACTGCAGATAGTGACTGGAGCCATGAAATTAAAAAGCACTTCTCCTTGGAAGGAAAGGTATGGCCAACCTAGACAGCATATTAAAAAGTACAGACATTACTTTGCCAACAAAGGTCCATCTAGTCAATGCTATGGTTTTTCCAGTAGTCATGTATGGTTGTGAGAGTTGGAAAATAAAAAACCTTAGTGCTGAAGAATCAATGCTTTTGAACTGTGGTGTTGGAGAAAACTCTTGAGAGACTTGCAAGTCTCCAGAGGACTGCAAGGAGATTCAGCCAGTCAATTCTAAAAGAAATGAGTCCTGAATATTCATTGGAAGGCTGATGCTGAAGCTGAAACTCCAATACTTTGACCACCTGATGTGAAGAAATGGCTTATTGGAAGGACCCTGATGCTGGGAAAGACTAAGGGCAGGAGGAGAAGAGGACAGAGAATGAGGCGGTTGGATGGCATCACCGACTCAATGTACATGAGTTTGTGCAAGCGCTGGGAGTTGGTGATGGACAGGAAGGCCTGGAGTGCTGCAATTCATGGGGTCTCGACGAGTCGGACATGACAGCGCCTGAGCTAACTAACCACGCTTAGTGTGTGGAGACCCTCCTCCCCGCAGTTTCTGAGCAGCTGCATACCTCCAAGTGTCAAATGCGTATTCTAGCCTGAATGACATCCTCAGTGCATTCCCTTTCAGTGGCGTCTCATTGAGTAAGACTGAAGGATCACCCACAATTGCACAAATGGCTAGGAAACCAAAATGTCTAGTTTGGCAAATCTAACACACTCCCCAAATCAGGCTTTCGGTTATTAAGAAAGTAAGGGAGAATGGATATTTAGTAGGTTAGTAGAGAGTCTTGCAAATCTCTTTTCAGAGAATAATCCTCATCTGTATATGGTGGATATATGTATATGTAAAATGTCTGTGTGTTTCCACACCATGTTTAAGAATGTGGGCTTTCATATCTGACGGAACTGAATTTCAACTTTCTTCTGCTACTCACTCAATATGTGACATCAGGGAAGTTATTCCAGCCTATCTATCTCGTATTCTTGAGATTACAATAGTATCTACTTCACAGAGTTTTTGTGAGAATAAGAAAGCTAGTATATATAAAGCGGGTGGTGTGGTGCTTCAGTCAGTCCAGTCGCTCAGGCGTGTCTGACTCATGTGACCCCATGGAGTGCAGCACGCCAGGCCTCCCTGCCCATCAGCAATGCCTGGCACCTGCTCAGACCCGTGTCCACTGAGTTGGTGATGCCGCCCACTGTGGTTGGAATAGAATAAACTTTCAACAGCGTCTCTTACTGTTCTGATTATTTTGCAGTGCTCTCTTACTGCTCTTATTATCAGCCCCTGAATTTCCTGAACTGATAGGCATTTGTGACACTAGGCAGGAGCCAGGGTGGGGACCTGCCCTCACCTCCTCTGAACGGTAGCCACAAGTGGTGGTTCAGCTACAGGAACATGAAGGTGTGGCAGATGCCTGTCCAAGGAAGGGAGAGAAAAACTCATGAATATGTCTGTTTACTCCTTCTCCCTCTTGGTGTCCCTCAAGCGGGCCCATCGCAAGTAGTGGCAAATGTGGGAGGGAACCCAGGTGCAGTTTGCAGTGAGGCAGGTTGTGTGGTACAAGAGGTTCTACCTGCACTGCAGGGAAATCCGCCCAGCCCCCTGGTGGAAAGGGACTAGTCAGGTCCAGTTCTGCTATCCCATTGTCCCTCAACCTGGAGCCATTTCTGCAGCTTTGCAGGGCAGTTACTCCAACTGAGTACAGCCCGTGATAACAGGAGGGGCCTTACTTCCTGGCTGTCCACCATACTCAAAGCCTGCCTCTGCAGGGCTTCCATTGCAGGCTTTCTGCTGGGCTTACTTGAGAAATGTATCCTCATGTGGACTTCTGGTTAGAATATTTCTGTAGCAACTGGGAAACCATCTTAAGAAATGACATTTGAACATCCAGAAATGGAATATCTATCTTCAGTCCAGCCAACAAGTCTACACGATGCCAAGAAGGAAATGGCTGTGCTTGAGTGTTCTCGATTGCGTGCTTGATGGACACCCGAAATCACCAAGTGGGTATCTTGTTTGATGGACACCTGAAATCACCAGGTAGGAATCTTGTTTGATGGACACCTGAAATCACCAGGTGGATATCTTGTTGTCTAGACTGTAATATTTGGGGTCAAGTGAGATAGTCTCACCACAAGAAGGTCTCTTCAGGGGTATTCACCAGGATATCCCAAGTGTCCATGGGCACCAGTGCCTCTGGGTCAGAGATGACAGAGACGGCCTTTGACTGGAAGATGCTTGCATGGAAAGGCTGCTTTCTTCATTGCTACAGCCTTGTAACAACCACTCTCAAAGGTATCTGCAACACTCATATCATGCACAGAAATCTCGGTGCTCTCACCCAACACGATGTCTCTAGCACCTCAGCAAGGAGGCCTGAGCTCGCTGTGGACTCCTTAATGCAATCCTTACTCCAACAGTATCATGATAAACTGTATTTCACAGCCATGACCTCATCCTAGAGGCACTGGACCCTGACCAAGGTCCTGCACACCATCCTCTGCGTCATGCTCATCACCCGGAAGTGCCCCTTCTGTCCTGTTTATATAAGACATTTATCCCATCTCAACAGTGTGATCATCCCCAGGAAGTGCAGGAGGATGTTTTGTCTCCGACTGGGTCCTGGAATTCACCCTCCTGGCCACTTCCCTCCCTCCTCTGTAGGGGAGTGCCTCCTGGCCGCTTCCCCTCCCTCCTCTGTAGTGGAGTGCCTCCTGGCCGCTGCCCCTCCCTCCTCTGTAGGGGAGTGCACTGTTACAGTTCTCTGAGTCCTGAATGTTGTTCCCTTCTTTTCTCTGCCCCTGACTCGTTGCCCTTCTTGCATCCCTTGTACTATCCATGAAAAATGAAAGCTTCTCAGCTATATGATGAATATGAAATATGAATTCATGTAGCAGCTTGAGAAAAAATGAAATAGATCAAAACTTCTGCTTAATGACATGGCAATCAATTAGGTCTATACATAAAGTAATTCTGAAAGAAAGCTGCCTTATAACCTTTCAGACATTATGGAAAGTCATGTTCTGATTGCTCAGCCCTTCTTCTTGCTCCTACATTGTCATTCTCTATTCCCATCCTTTTTGTTTTCCTAGGTCCTTTCAGCAATGACAGTCATATTGAAGGTAAATTCTAGAGAAAAGAAATGCTAAAAAAAAAAGACTACCTGTCTGAATGTCAATGACCATTTCCAGCCACCGGAGACAGACACTCGGACTGCATGTGAAATTCCAGACTCAGTGTGGCCTCTGGGGATGGAGCTGGGATTGCCAGTCTTTCTGTATGGAGAGGAAAAACTTTGGAACGAAGACTGCTTTTTCCAGCATCCAATTATCTTCCACATTCTAGAGCTTTGGAAACCCAGTAAATGGCATGATATACTTCACATAACCATGTGGAGGTTAGGGTTCTTATGATTTCAGGCCAATAGTAAATACTTTAGAGGACATGTGATGGCAGACACAAATCTGATGGCGAAACATCCCATGTTACATGTATGTGTTAGCAGTACAAAGATTTATGAATCTAACCCGAAGCAAAAGTAGTATTTTTATAACTATCAGTTTGATATATTTAATCAGGAGCATTTTAATGGTAAAAGTCCTACAAATTAGTTCTATCACAGGGAATAATGGGAACTGGTGATGTTGGCTGAAAACCACCTTCTTCAGTAAAAGTGATCTTGAGTTCATACATTAAATCACTTATTACCTTACTATCATTTGCTTGCAAACCCCCTAAAATCCAAGTCTTAAATGCTGGAGCCTAAAGAGATGAAACTTTGGAAATATAGGCATAGAAGAAAATATCTGCTGAAAAGTATCCATGCCAAGTCTGGATCTTCCCTGTAGCTCAGACGGTAAAGGATCTGCCTGCAATGCAAAAGACCTGGGTTTGCCTCCTGGGTCAGGAAGATCCCTGGAGAACGGAATGGCAGTCCACTGCAGTGTCCTTGCCTGAAGAATCCCATGGACAGAGGAGCCTGCCAGGCTACAGTTCATGGGGTCGCAGAGTCAGGCACGACTGAGTGACTAACACTGCTACTGCTATCCATGCTAAAAAAATGTATTAAAGAAAAACAGAAAGTTAATATCTGTGAAGACTTCCAGTATTACTACCTTTTGTTGGAACGAAGGCTATGGCTGAATACAGACTTCTTGCACTAAGTTTGGGTTGGCTATAACCAACTGAATGAGTGTGTGTGTGTGTGTGTGTGTGTGTGTGTGTGTGTGGTGTGTGTGTGAATGAATGAATGCCCAGCATAATAAAATGTTGGATGAATCATTGAAAATCATTATAAAGTCACCATTGATGTTGTTTTAAGCATTTCTAATGGATATTGGAAAGTAGAAATTATACTACATTTGAAATTTTAATTTGATTGAGATTGACAGAGAAACATTCTTCCTGACAATAATCTCCAATTGATAATGTCTAGGCAGATGGCTGAGTTCTGGAAAACAGCAATAGGCCACCTCTTCTAATTTCTCAAAAAAGCATAGGAGATCATTTAATCTGGAGGGAAATTTTTTTCACTAAACAAAAATATTGAAAGTGAACGTGTTAATCACTCAGTCGTGTCCGACGCTATGGGACCCCATGGACTGCAGCCCACCAGGCTCCTCTGTCCATCTAACTCTCCAGGCAAGAGTTGTGGAGTGGGTAGCCATTCCCTTCTGCAGGAGATCTTCCCAATCCAGGGACTGAACTTGGGTTTCCCACATTGCAGGCATATTCTCTACTGTCTGAGTCACTGGGGAAACCCCAAAATATTGAAGAATATTTAAAATCACCAGAAGAGATTTTTATGTATTTTATCCTGAAGAAGCAGGACTGAAAACATCTGCAATAGCTAATTTGACCCAGTCCCTAACTTGATGTCCTCTGATTAAAACAGAAGTTTAGAAAGGCTGCTACTGATCAAAGCTGAAACCCTTGCTTAACTCTGCTAATCTGATGTTCTCATCTGTTGTGGGTTGGATTATATCCTACAAAAGGATGTTGAAGGCTTCCCTTGTGGCTCGGATGGTAAAGAATTGCCTGTGATACGGGAGACCTGGGTTTGGCCCCTGGGTTGGGAAGATCCCCTGGAGAAGGGAAAGGCTACCCACTCCAATATTCTGGCCTGGAGAATTCCACGGATTGTATAGCCCATGGGGTCTCAAAGAGTCGGACACGACTGAGCGACTTTCACTCACTCACTCACTCACTCACGGATATTGAAATCTCAACCCGCAGTACTTGTGAGCTTGTTTGGAAACAGGCTCTTTGCAGATGATCAAGTTAAGCAGAGGTGAGTAGGGTGGGCTGCAATCCAGCCTGACTGATGTCCTTACAAAAAGGAGAAATTTGGACACAGGGACGGACACACACAGGGAGGATGTGAGGGGAATGTGAGGACAAAGATGAGGGAATGCCAAAGGCTTCTAGCAGCCACAGGAAGGTCGGGGAGAGGCATGGAACAGATGCCCCCTCACAACTCTCAGAAGGAGCCAACCCTGCCAACACCTTAACCTTGGATTTCTAGCCTTCAGATGGGAGAAGAATTTTTCTGGTGAGTGGGCCGCCTCGTGGACAGTACTTTGCCATGGGAGCCCTAGCGTACAGATACAGCCCGAACTTCGCTCTGGTAGCCAGGCCTTCCCTAATGGCTCAGAGGGTGAATAATCTGCCCGCAGTGCAGGTGACTCAGGTTCAACCCCCGTGTCAATCCCTGGGTAGGGAAGATCCCCAGAGAAGGAGATGGCCACTCACTCTAGTATTCTTGCCTGGAAAATTCCATGGAGAGAGGAGCCCGATGGGCTACAGTCCATGGGGTTGCAAGAGTCAGGCCTGAGTTAGAGACTAAACCACCACCACTGCCACCATGGTGAAACATAAGAAATTAACTAAAAGATAAAATTGAGAGAAAATAGGAGTTACGTAATAAAAAGTCAGACTAAAGAGCATGCTGATAATCAGCAGTGCACGTGAGAAATGCAGATGTCAGGAAGGTGAGACAATGAAGTCTCACTCTCTTGGAGGAGTATTAGTTGCACGGTCGTGCCCAGCTCTTTGCACCCCATGAACTGCAACACGCCAGCTCCTCCGTCCATGGGATTCTCCAGGCAAGAATACTGGAGTGGATTGCCATTTCCTTCTCCATGGCTCTCCCCAACCCAGAGATCAAACTCAGGTCTCCTGCATTGCGGTCAGATTCTTTACCACCTGAGGCACCAGGGAAGTACTTACTCTCTCAGATGAGTTAAAAAAAAAAAGAAAAATATAAGACATTCTCTGGCTATTTCATGTTTCTTTCAGAGTAGAAAAATTTTTTATTCCCTTCCCATCTTAAAATTAAAGACCAAAGGAATTAAAATTTGTCTAGATTTTACTTATATATCATACTATCAAAATCAAAAGATAACACAACAGTATTTAAATATTGTGAGTGAAAAGAACGAAATGCAGGGATGCCATGCCCAGCGAGGATGTGACCACTGTGTCAAATGGAGCCCCAGGGACTTGGGGCCCTTGGATCTGTGTTGAAACCAAGGGACCAAAGGTGTAAAGGGCATCAGAATCGACAGAGTCAAGGGAAAAGCTGCCATAAGTGGAATATAACCACTGTAATATATGGCATTAATTACATTGAGTTCATATCACTAATGCACTAACACACGCAGAAGTGCAACATTCATGCACAAAATAACACAAAATAACGGCAGAAAACTGTGTGAAATAAAAGGAGGAGGGGATTCTAATTCGTTGTATTTAATCTACTACAGACCTAACGAGAAAAAGTTAGGTGCACGGTAAAGCAAAGCACATGCGACAAAGCAAAAGGCACGTTGCAGAGCTTATTTTGGAAGCTAGAAGTTTCCACAAGTATTTTCTACAGAACAAATGTGATCCTCGATGTGTAACCTCACAAAACATCACAGTGTAAGGAATAAAAAGAAAAAACCCTAGAATAATAGAAATACTTGGAAAAGTGACTAGAAAAATTTTGTATGAATACGCACATATACGTAGATGTCTACATAGATGTAATATAGACATATACAAATTGAATTTTACAATTACATGCATCTTGCACACTAGCAAAGTGATGCTCAAAATTCTCCAAGCCAGGCTTCAACAGCACATGAATCGTGAACTTCCAGATGTTCAGTCTGGATTTGGAAAAAGCAGAGGAACCAGAGATCAAATGCCAACATCTGCTGGATCATCAAAAAAGCAGGAGAGTTCCAGAAAAACATCTATTTCTTCTTTATTGATTATGCCAAAGTCTTTGACTGTGTGGATCACAACAAACTGGAAAATTCTGAAAGAGATGGGCATACCAGACCACCCTATCTGCCTCTTGAGAAATCTTTATGCAAGTCAAGAAGCAACAGTTAGAACTGGACATGGAACAAAAGACTGGTTCCAAATCGGGAAAAGAGTACGTCAAGGCTGTATATTGTCACTCTGCTTATTTAACCTATATGCAGAGTACATCATGAGAAACGCTGGACTGGATGAAGCACAAGCTGGAATCAACCAGAAGAAATATCAATAACCTCAGATATGCAGATGATACCACCCTTATGGCAGAAAGTGAAGAAGAACTAAAGAGCCTCTTGATGAAAGTGAAAGATGAGAGTGAAAAAGTTGGCTTAAAAACTCAGCATTCAGAAAATGAAGATCATGGCATCTGGTCCCATCACTTCATGCAAGTAGATGGGGAAACAGTGATAGACTTTATTTGTTTGGACTCCAAAATCACTGCAGATGGTGATTGAAGCCATGAAATTAAAAAATGCTTGCTCCTTGGAAGGAAAGTTATGACCAACCTAGACAGCATATTAAAAAGCAGAGACATTACTTTGCCAACAAAGGTCTGTCTAGTCTAAGCTATGGTTTTTCCAGTGGTCATGTATGGATGTGAGAGCTGGACTGTGAAGAAAGCTGAGTGCCAAAGAATTGATGCTTTTGAACTTTGGTGCTGGAGAAGACTCTTGAGAGTTCCTTGGACTGTAGGGAGATCCAACCAGTCCATTCTAAAGGAAATGAGTCCTGAATATTCATTGGAAGGACTGATGCTGAAGCTGAAACTCCAAAACTTTGGCTACCTGATGTGAAGAACTGACACATTTGAAAAGACTGTGATGCTAGGAAAGATTGAAGGTGGGAGGAGAAGGGGATGACAGAGGATGAGATGGTTGGATGGCATCACTGACTCAAAGGACATGAGTTTGAACAAGCTCCGGGAGTTGGTGATGGACAGGGAGGCCTGGTGTGCTGCAGTCCATGGGGTCACAAACAGTTGGACACGACAGAGTGACTGAACTGAACTGAACAGATTGAACATTACTAATGATTAAAAGGGGCTTCCCTGATAGCTTAGTTGGCAAAGAATCCGCCTGCAATGCAGAAGACCCCAGTTTGATTCCTGGGTTGGGAAGATCTGCTGGAGAAGGGCTAGGCTACCCACTCTGGTATTCTTGGGCTTCCCTGGTGGCTCAGAAGTTAAAGAATCCACCTGCAATATGGGAGACCTGGGTTCGATTCCTG
Organism: Litocranius walleri; assembly: GCA_006410535.1. Taxonomy (NCBI): domain Eukaryota; kingdom Metazoa; phylum Chordata; class Mammalia; order Artiodactyla; family Bovidae; genus Litocranius; species Litocranius walleri. The sequence continues at coordinate 689,042 of SJYG01000641.1, read as the reverse complement.
GGTTTGGAAGATCCCCTGGAGAAAGGAAAGGCTGTCCACTCCAGTATTCTGGCCTGGAGAATGCCATGGTCTGTATAATCCATGGGGTCACAAAGAGTCGGACACGAGTGAGTGACTTTCACTTTCACTTCACTTTCTGTGATTAAAAGCTAGAAAAGTTTCCAAGTCATGGTGGAAACAATGAATTATTACCTTGCTCTGATAAGCATTTAAAGTCTTTTTAAAAATTATATTGAAGTATAGTTGATTTAAAATCTTGTGTTTAACTTCTATTGTAACGTGAAGTGACTCATCTACTGAATATTACTTTTCATATTCTTTTCCGTTATGGCTTATCAAAGGACGCTGGCTATAGTTCCCCGTGCCATACAGTAGGACCGTGTCCATTCATCCTCTGTGAATAGTTTGGATGTGCTAGTCTTAGACTCCCAGTCCTTCCCTCTTCCTCCGCCCCTCCCCCTGGCAACCACGAGTTGGTCCCCCTTTCTGTGAGTCTGGTCTTGTTCGTTTGTGTCGTATTTTAGATCCTACATGTGAGTGAGAGCATCTGTATTTGTCTTTCTCTCTGACTTACCTCCCTCAGTGTGATGATCTCCGGGTCCATCCACACCGCTGCAAAAGGCGTTACTTCTTTCTTCCTTATGGCTGTGAAGTGAAAGTTGTCAGTCATGGCCAGCTCTTCGCAACCGCGTGGCCTATACCGCCAGTGCAGTTCTCCAGGCCAGAAAGCTGGGGTAGACAGCCTTTCCCTTCTCCAGGGGATCATCTCAGCCCGTGGTTTGAACCCAGTTCTCCCATGTCACAGGAGGATTCTTTACCAGCTGAGCCACAAGGGAAGCCCTTTTTATGACTGAGTAGTGTTCAGTTCTTCTTTATCCATTCATCTGTCAAGAGACATTAAAAAAATTTTTTTTCTTTATTTTACTTTACAATACTGTACTAGTTTTGCCATTCATCAACATGAATCTGCCACAGGTGTACACGTAGACCTTTAGACTGTCTCCATGTCTTGGCTATGGTAAATTGTGCTGTTATGAACATATGGGCGCTTTTATCTTTTTCAATTATAGTTTTTACTGGGTATATGCCCAGCAGTGGGATGGCTGTATCATCTGGCAACCCTATTTTTAGTTTTTTGAGGAACCTCCGTACTGTTTTCCATAGTGACTGTACCAATTTACTTTTTTTTCCATACTGTAACATGGTTCCCTTTCCTCCACACCCTCTCTAACATTGACTATTTGTAGACATTTTAGTGATGGCCATTCTGACTGGTGTTAGCACTTTATTGTTGCTTTGATTTTCATTTATCTAACAATTAACAATAATGAGCATCTTTCCATGTGCCCGTTGGTCATTTGTGTCTCTTCTTTGGATGAATTCTTTTGAGGTCTTCTGCCCATTTTTTTTTATTGGGTTGTTTGGTTTTTGTGATGGAATTGTAGGAGTTGTTTGTATGTTTTGGAAATTAAGCCTGTCAGTCATATAATTTGCAACCCAGTCCATAGGTTGTCTATTTGTTTTGTTTATGGTTTCCTTTGCTATGAAAAATTTTATAAGTATGAGTAGTTCCCATTTGTTTATTCTTGTTTTTATTTCTATTGCCTTGGGAGGCTAACCCAAGAAAACACTGGCAGCATTTATGTCAGAGAATGCTTTGCCTATGATCTCCTCTATGAGTTTTATGGTATCTTGTCTTATATTTAAACCTTTCAGCCATTTCAAGATTACTTTTGTGCGTTGTGTGAGGGTGTGTTCTAGCTTCCCTGACTTACACACAGCTGTTTAGCTTTCCCAGTACCACTCGCTGAAGAGACTGTCTTTTCCTCGTAGTATATTCTTGCCGCCTTTGTTGAAGACTCACTGCCCATAGGGGTGTGGGCTTATTTCTGGGCTGTCTATTCGGTTCCACTGATCCATATGTCTGCTTTTCTGCTGGTGCCATGCTGGAGAATCCCAGGGGCGGGGGAGCCTGCTGGGCTGCCATCTATGGGGTCACACAGAGTCAGACACGACTGAGGTGGCTTAGCAGCAGCAGCAGCAGCAGCTGTGTTGATTACTATATCCTAGTAGTATTGTCTGAAGTCAGAGCAGGTAATACCTCCTGCTTTGTTCTTTATCCTCAGGACTATTTTGGCAATTCTGGGTCTTTTATGTTTCTATGAAGATTTTAGAATCATTTGTCATAGTTCTGTGGAAAAATATCACGGATATTTTGAGAGGTATTGCATTAAATCAGTAGATTGCTTTGGGTATTATGACCATTATAAGAATATTAATTCTTCAAAACATTTAAAGTGTTTTAAAACAAATATGTAAAATGATACAAGAAAACATAAATTTCAAATCATTAAAAATATATTTTGTTCAAAAAAGCTAACTATGTAGAATTTATAAAGTGTAAATCTTTATTGACATATTTAAAATAAGACTTGAATAAAGATATCATTGATTCTTAGAAGAATCTCCCTTCCTTGGCCTTTAGTATATTTAAAAAATCATATTCAGTTTTAAGAACCTTTGTACTCAACTTGTAAGCGCAAAGCCACCATTGTATTTGAATGAAGTGTAGACGTCCCTTTAGACTCAAGGACAATATAAGGATGATGCCCAATTTTATCTCTCCTATTTCCTAATGCGGGGCACACTGGAAGACAGAGAAAAGGAGTGAGGAATCTTCCACATACTGGAAGCAATTAACTAATCGTCTTTAATAGGTAAATGGATAAACACTATGACGTATATGTACAGTGAAGTGTTATTTAGCAATAAAAAGAAATGAGCTATCAAGCCATTGAAAGACATCTTAAAAGCATAAAGCAAATTAAAAGAAATTGATATGAACTACATAAAATGTATGAAAGTGAAAATGAAGTAGCTCAGTCGTGTCTGACTCTTTGCGACCCGTGGACTGTAGCCCACCAAGCTCGTCCGTCCATGGGATTCTCCAGGCAAGAATACTGGAGTGGGTTGCCATTTCCTTCTCCAGGGGATCTTCCCGACCCAAGGATTGATCCCAGGTCTCCCACGTTGCAGGCAGACGCTTTAACCTCTGCACCACCAGGAAATTAATTCCGACTATATCACATTCTGGAAAAGACAAAAGAAGTAGAGATAACAGAACAGTCAATGGTTGTTAGGGGTTCTGGGAGGGGGATGAGGGTTGTATGAACAGAAACATAGGGGGTTTTCAGGGTAGTGAAACTATTTGTTTGGTTTCAAATATTTGAAACCAAAGGTGTGTGACAGTGTTTGTTTGTCTAAACCTATAGAACTGAATAACACAAAGAGTAAGCCTTTGAACTTAGCCTATAGAACTGAATAACACAAACAGTAAATGATGGACTTTAGTTAATAATATTGTATCATTATTGGTTTATTAATCATACCAGGTGTGCCACATTAATTCAAAATGTTAATAGTAAGGGAAGGGGAAGCAGGGGAGTATATGAAAACTCCCTGTACTTTTTGCTCAACTTTTCTGTGAACTTAAAACTGCTCTAAAATAAAATCTATGAATTATAACAAAACACAAGAGAAATAATGAATATAGAAGAGAATAATTAAAAAGTAATCATTTGCAAAGAAGTATTTCTTAATTTATTTTTATATTTTTCTATTAGGTGCTATAATTTCCCCAATTGTTAAGCTTTTTATTGATGTGCAACTGAAATGTAACACTGGGTTAGTCTCAGGTATGCAGCAGTGATTCCATAGTCATATGTATTGCAAAATGTAACCATATCTTTTTATTACTTTATGTCTTTTACTATTTTAACTGAAACAATATTTAAAATTTGACTTTACAAGAAACAAGAATACCTGATTTAGTGTCTGCTTACCATGAATAAGTGGACAGAGCGATTCTAGGGCATCTGTTGCTGTTGCTCAGACACTAAGTCGTGCCTGACCCTGTGGCCCCAGGGGCTGCGGCATGCCAGAGCCCTCTGCCACTCACTGTCTCCTGGGGCTGCTCAGGTTCACGTGCACTGAGCCAGTGGCGCTGCCTGACCAGCTAGCCCTCTGCCACCTCCTCCTCCTTCTGCCTTCAGTCTCTCCCAGCATCAAAGTCTTTTTCCAATGAGTAGGCTTTTTGCATCAGGCGAGCAAAGTTTAGAGCTTCAGCTTCAGCAACTGTACTTCCAATGAATATTCAAGGTGGATTTCCTTTAGGATTGATTGGTTTGATCTCCTTGCAGTCCAGGAACTCTCAGTCTTTTCCAGGACCAGAATTAGAAAGCATCAATTATTTGGTGCTCAGCCTTCTTTATGGCCCGACTCTCACATTCAAACATGACTACTGGAAAATCATAGCTTTGACTACACACACCTTTGTTGGCAAAGTGCACCCAATATCAGTTCAGTTCAGTTCAGTTCAGTCGCTCAGTCATGTCCACCTCTTTGTGACCCCATGAATCACAGTACTCCAGGCCTCCCTGTCCATCACCAACTCCCAGAGTTCACTCAGACTCACGTCCATCGAGTCTGTGATGCCATCCAGCCTTCTTATCCTCGGTTGTCCCCTTCTTCTCCTGCCCCCAATCCCTCCAAGCATCAGGGTCTTTTCCAGTGAGTCAACTCTTCACATGAGGTGGCCAAAGTACTGGAGTTTCAGCTTTAGCATCATTCCTTCCAAAGAATCCGAGGACTGATCTCCTTCAGAATGGACTGGTTGGACTTCCTTGCAGTCCAAAGGACTCTCAAGAGTCTTCTCCAACACCACAGTTCAAAAGCATTAATTCTTCGGTGCTCTGCCTTCTTCACAGTCAGATGGTGATTGCAGCCATGAAATTAAAAGATGCTTACTCCTTGGAAGAAAAGTTATGACCAACCTAGATAGTATATTCAAAAGCAGAGACATTACTTTGCCGACTAAGGTCCGTCTAGTCAAGGCTATGGTTTTTCCTGTGTCATGTTTGGATGTGAGAGTTTGACTGTGAAGAAGGCACCCAATATAGGAGTGTCTAAATACACAAATATTAACAGATATTAATACAAAAGGAGAAACTGACAGTAAGTAGTAGAGAACTATAAACACCCCACTTACATCAATGGACAGATCATTCAGATAGAAAAACCAATAAGAAAATACTGGCTTTGAATGACATATTATACCAGGTGGACTTAATAGTTATATATGGAAGTTTCCACCCCAAAGGAGCAGATAACATATTCTTTTCCACTGCACTTCAAACATTCTTCAGGATAGATCACAGGGTAGGCCACAAAACAAGTCTCAATAAATTTAAGAAAATTGAAACCTTATCAATCATCTTTCTGACCACAATGGAATGAGAATAGAAATCAGCTTTAAAATACTTGCAAAACCCACACACATGGAGGCTGAGCAGTATGCTACTAAAAAGCCAGTGGGTCACTGAAGAAATTGAATAGGAATTTAAAAATATCTAGAGACAAATGAAAATGGAAACATAATGATCCAAAATCTATGCAGCACAACAAAAGCAGTTTTAAGAGGGAAGTTCTTACTTCAGGAGACAAAAGAAATCTCAACTAAGCCACCTAACTTTATACCAAAAGGACCTAGAAAAACAAGAACAAGGAAAATCCAAAGTCATCAGAAAGAAAGAATAATAAAGATCTAAGTGGAAATATAAGAAATAGATTCTTACAAAAATAGAAAAGAGCAATGAAACTAACTCCTGGTTCTTTGAAAGGGTAAAGAAAATTGATAAACATTTAGCCAGACTAACCAAGAAAAAAGAGAGAAGGCCTAAATAAATTTTAAAAATTAAAGAAGAGAAGTTGCAACCAGCACCACAAAAACACAGAAGATGATAAGAGATTATTGTAGATAATTATATGCCAATAAGGTAGAAAACCTAGAAGAAAAGGACATTCCTAGAAATGTACTCTCTCAAGGCTGAACCAGAAAGAAATAGAAAATATGAACAGACCAATTACAGCTAATGAAATTAAATCAGTAATCACAAAACTCCTAATGAAAAAAAGTCCAGTATCAGATAGTATAGCTTTACAGTTGTGCTCTACCAAACATTTAGAGAAGTTAACACTTATACTTCTCAAATTCTTCTGAAAAGTTAAACAGGAAAAAACAGTTTCAAAATCATTGTGTTTGCCACAACTACCCTGATACCAAAATCATAGAATACCACCACCACACACACACACACACACACACACACACATAAGAAAGTTACAGGCAAACATCACCAGGGAACATGATGCAAAATGCTCAACAAACTATTACTAAAGCAAATTCAGCTGTACATTAGAAGAGTCATACACTGTGCTCAAGCTGGATTTAGCGTAATAATGCAAGGTGGTTCAATATTCACAAATTAACCAACATCACGTTACCACATTAACAAATTGAAGAATAATAATCATATAATCATCTCAGTGATGGGCTTCCCTGGTGGCTCAATGATAAAGAAACTGCTTAAAATGCAGGAGATGCAGGTTTGATCCCTGGGTCAGGATGATCTCCTGGAGAAGGAAATAGTAGCCCTCTCCAGTAATCTTGCCTGCAAAATCCTGCAGACAGAGAAGCCTGCTGGCTTAGAGTCCGTAGGGTCACATAAGATTTGGATGCAACTTAGTGATAAGGAACAGCAACAAACATCACGATAGAGCCAGAAAAAGCTTTCGACAGACATCAATATCAATTTATGATAAAAAAACACCTCTCAAACTGGGTATAGAAAGAACACACTTGAATATTAAAAAGACCATCTATTCAAGCTCACAGCTAACACACTCAGTGGTGAAAAGCAGAAACCTTTTCTGTAAGGTCAGGAACAAGGCAACTATGTCTACTCTCCTCACTTTTAGTATTGGAAACCCTAGCCACAGAAATCAAATAATAAAAAGAAATGAAAAGAATCCCAGTTGAAAAGGAAGAAGTAAAGCTGTCACTGTTTGTAGATGACATGATATTATTTGTAGAAAATTCTAAAGATGTCACCCCAAAACCATTAGACTAAGTGAATTCAATAAATTTGAAGGATATGAAATTAATATGTAGAAATTTACTTCATTTTATATGTTAACAATGAAATATCATAAAAGGGAATTAAGGAAACAATTCCATTTATAGTTGCATCAAAGAATAAAATACCTAGGAATAAACTTATGTAAGGATGCAATCTCAAAAATGACAGAATGATCTCTGTTCATTTCCAAAGCAAACCATTCAATATCACGGTAATCCAAATCTATGCCCCAACCAGTAACACTGAAGAAGCTGAAGTTGAATGGTTCTATGAAGACTTACAAGACTTTCTAGAACTAACACCCAAAAGAGATGTCCTTTTCATTATTATATGAGATTAAAATACAAAAGTAGGAAGTCAAGAAACACGTGGAGTAACAGGCAAATTTGACCTTAGAGTACAAAATGAAGCAGGGCAAAGGCTAATAGAGTTTTGCCAAGAGAACACACCTTCTCCCAACAATGCAAGAGAAGACTCTCCACATGGACATCACCAGATGGTCAACAGCAAAATCAGATTGATATATTCTTTGCAGCCAAAGATGGAGAAACTCTGCAGTTAGCAAAAACAAGACCAGAAGCTGACTGTGGCTCAGATCATGAACTCTTTATTAACGAGAAAAGGAAAGATACAAGCATCTGAATGCAGAGTTCCTGAGAATAGCAAGGAGAGATAAGAAAGCCTTCCTCAGTGATCAGTGCAAAGAAATAGAGGAAAAGAACAGAATGGGAAAGACTAGAGATCTCTTCAAGAAAATTAGAGATACCAAGGGAACATTTCATGCAAAGATGGGCTCGATAAAGGACAGAAATGGTCTGGACCTAACAGAAGCAGAAGATATTAAGAAGAGGTGGCAAGAATACACAGAAGAACTGTACAAAAAAGATCTTCACGACCCAGATAATCATGATGATGTGATCACTAATCTAGAGCCAGACATCCTGGAATGTGAAGTCAAGTGGGCCTTAGAAAGCATCACTACAGACAAAGCTAGTGGAGGTGATGGAATTCCAGTGGAGCTGTTTCAAATCCTGAAAGATGATGCTGTGAAAGTGCTGCACTCAATATGCCAGCAAATTTGGAAAACTCAGCAGTAGCCACAGGACTGGAAAAGGTCAGTTTTCATTCCAATCCCAAAGAAAGGCAATGCCAGAGAATGCTCAAACTACCACACAGTTGCACTCATCTCACATGCTAGTAAAGCAATGCTCAAAATTCTCCCAGCCAGGCTTCAGCAATACGTGAACTGTGAACTTCCAGATGTTCAAGCTGGATTTAAAAAAAGCAGAGGAACCAGAGATAAAATTGCCAACATCCACTGGATCATGGGAAAAGCAAGAGAGTTCCAGAAAAAACATCTATTTCTGCTTTATTGAGTATACCAAAGCCTTTGACTGTGTGGATCACAATAAACTGGAAAATTCTTCAAGAGATGGGAATACCAGACCACCGGACCTGCTTCTTGAGAAGTCTGTATGCAGGTCAGGTAGCAACAGTTAGACCTGGACATGGAACAACAGGTTGGTTCCAAACAGGGAAAGCAGTATGTCAAGGCTGTATATTGTCACCCTGCTTATTTAACTTATATGCAGAGTACATCATGAGAAACACTGGGCTGGATGAAGCACAAGCTGGAATCAAAGTTGCTGGGAGAAATATCAATAGCCTCAGATATCCAGATGAGATCATCCTTATGGCAGAAAGTGAAGAGGAACTAAAGAGCCTCTTAATGAAAGTGAAAGAGGAGTGAAAAAGTTGGCTTAAAGCTCAACATTCAGAAAAGTAGAATCATGGCATCTGGTCCCATCATTTCATGGCAAATAGATGGGGAAACAGTTGAAAGAGTGGCTGACTTTATTTTTCTGGGCTCCAAAATCACTGCAGATGGTGATTGCAGCCATGAAATTAAAACATGCTTGCTCCTTGGAAGAAAAGTTATGACCAACCTAGACAGCATGTTAAAAAGCAGAGACATTACTTTGTCAACAAAGGTCTGTCTAGTCAAAGCTATGGTTTTTCCAGTAGTCATGTATGGATGTGAGTTGGACTATAAAGAAAGCTGAGCACTAAAGAATTGATGCTTTCGAACTGTGGTGTTGGAGAAGAATCTTGAGGATCCCTTGGACAGCAAGGAGATCCAACCAGTGCATCTTAAAGGAAATCAGTCCTGAATACTCATGGGAAAGACTGATGTTTTGGCTAAAACTCCAACACTTTGGCCACCTGATGCAAAGCACTGACTCATTTGAAAAGACCCTGATGCTGGAAAAGATTGAGGGCAGGAGGAGAAGGGGACAACAGAGGATGAGATGGTTGGATGGCATCACTGACTCAATGGACAAGAGTTTGAGTAAACTTGGGCAGTTGGTGATGGACAGGGAGGCCTGGTATGCTGCAGTCCATGGGGTTGCAAAGAGTTGGACACGACTGAGTGACTGCACTGAAGGAGAGAAAAACCATACTTTGAAAACTATATGATGCTGATGAAAGAAATTGAAGATGACACAGATGGAAAGATATACCATTATCATGTACTGAATGATTTAAATACTGTCAATATAATTCTACTCCTCATGGCAATCTATAGATTTAGTGCAATTCTTATAAATATACCAATATCATTTTTCACATTGCTAGAACAAATGATTCTAAAATTTGCATGAAAACAGAAAAGACTCTAAAGAGTGAAAATAATCTTTAGAAAGAGTAACAAAACTGGATTGGAGGTATTACACTCCCTGATTCAAACTATACCACAAAATTACAGTAATCAAAATAGTGTGGTATCTGGTTAAAAAAACAAAACAAAAAACCAGACACACCACATATGTACTCAATTAGTGTGATAAAGGAGGCAAGAGTATGCAATGGGGAAATACTATCTCTTTAATAAATAGTTTTAGAAAAATTGGACAGCCACATGCAAAAGGATAAAACTGGACTGTCTTCATGTCATACACAAAAATTAGCTCAAAATGGAGTCAATACTTACCTGTAAGACCCTAAACCAAAAGCTCCTGGATGCAGCACAGGGACTACAATCTTCGACTTTTGCCGGGGTCCTGCCTTGGTGGATCCAGGGTAATTCGAAGCAGGGATGGCGTGGGTGAGGAAAAACTTATTTACAAATATAAAAAGAGATTAGGAAGAAATAGTGTAGTAGGAAAATTTAGTGGAGAAAAGAGGCCCAATAACTTGGTTTATTTGGAAAACCAATAAAGTTCCAGACAAGGAACTTGCACCATCTACGTCAGGCCACTGGCGTCCTCTTGAATATCGGGGGGTGCCCCGCCTTGGGCTCCCTCTTGCATGGATCTTAAAAGCCAAGGCAAGTAAGTAGATGTGGCGAGCCTCCATGTCCCAGATGGGAATTCAGCCAGAAAATAGAGTAAGAAAAGACATGGGGGAAACCTGTCCAGTGACTGGTCCGGCCTCTATTGTCCGGAAAGGCCTTATATAATTTTGATTGTACATAGAGATCAGGGGATAATACAAAATTATGCAGCGTCAGCAGCCCTGACTCTTACCAAGACCAGACTTTCTCTCTGCATACCTAGTTGTATACACAAGTCTTAGGTGATTTACATCATCTTCTGGCCAGAAGGCCAATTAACATTTTACGGCCCTTTTCTGATAAGAGTTTGTCAACCAGAAGACTTATTTGCCTTAATAGTGTTGTTCTTCCCAAAGTCTGGTGCCACTCTCAGAAAGCACTAAATAAAGTTACATTCTTACATAGCAAGGACACGGCAATTTATAACAATGAAAGAAGTGCAGTGATTTATAACAAAGAGAAAGTTAATTAACTCAAAAGTCTAGTGTTGTTAACATCAAAACTACTATATTCTCTTTCCTATATCCCAATTACATTGATTAATATTCTTCAGATGCCTAAAAGATAAAGAATATGGAGGCCTGGAAGCAGTCATTGACTCAGCAGTGAAACCCATCACCAGTATAATTTTTAGCTTTTTAGAAAAGGCTCTGTATCTTTAAGATGCTTTAAGCTTTGTGCCTCTTGCGGTTGGGGGCAGTAAACAATTCACAAGTTGTAAAAGTCCGGGCAGACTGGTTAGGTAAGTTAAAAAGCCATCAAAGGGGTTTAAACCAAGACATTCTTTTTATATGCAGGAGACTGTTAACTGAAGCCCTGAGTTAACTTTTTCCAGAGAATGTCAGAATAGTGGAAAGCACAGTACAATAAGTCAGGCAGACTCTGGTTTTGGGGGTAGATGTTCAGGAACACCTGAAGCCAGATCATGCCTTTGCGTTTTGTCGAGCTTCCCTCATGACCTTTGCCGTGGGCAGGATTCCTCACGCTGGCTCCCGGCAGACTTTGGTCTTAACAATATTTGGGAGCGTACATCTCCCCAGGCAAGAGAAGCAGCAGCAAAAATTGAGACTGCATCAAATCCTGTAAGCTTTTATACGCTGAAGAAAACTATCACCAATGTGAAAAGGCAGCCCACTGTACAGGAAAAGATGCTTGCTAATGATATATTCAGCAAAGGGTTGATATCCAAAATAAACAAAGAACTAAAAGAAATCAACATAGAAAATGCAGACCGCCGCAGTTCAGGATGCACAGAGGACCTGAATAGACATTTTTCCAAAGAAGATTATGGCTAACAGAATATAAAAAGATGGTCTAAATCACTAACCATCAGGGAAACGCAAATAAAACTACAGTGGGATACTGCCTCACAGCTGTCAGAAAGGCTGTAACCAAAAGGACACCAAATAAGTGCTAGTGAGGATGTAGAGTAAGTGAGACACTTGTGCAGTTAGTGAGAAGGTAAATTAGTGTAGCCTCCATGGAAAGCAAGGTGGAGGTGCCTCAAAAAATCAAAAACAGAGCTGCATGTGATCCAGCAATTTCACTTCTGGATATGTACTTGAAGGAAAAAAACCCTACTAGTTGAAAGGATATATGAACTCTTAATATGCAAAACAGCATTATTTAAAGTAGCCAAGATATAGGAGCAACTTAAGTGTTGATCCATAGAGGAATGGACAAGAAAAAATGGTGTCTCTATATGCACATATATATTCAATTTCATGTGGGATCTAAAAAGGCAAAATGAAAACAGGCATCAGATACAGAGAAGAAATGGATGGTTGCCGGAAGTTGGGGAGTGAGAGGAGGAAGTGAATAAGTATAGGAGATTAAAAGGTATAAACCTCCAGTAATACCATGTCATAAGGACTTGTTATACAGCTTAAGGAATATGGTCAATAATATGTGATAACTGAATGGGGACGGTTGTTTACTAAACTTATCATGGTAAACATTTCATACTGTATCAAATGCCAAATCTCAAAGTAAACACCTAAACAAACATTATAATATTTTATATCAACTATAGATATAAACTATTAAACGATAAACTATAAAATTAAAATTTATATCAACTATAAAATTAAAATTGCATCCAAGTACCACATTTTGCCCTCTTGTTGACCATGATGGCTACTTCATTTCTTCTGAGGGATTCCTGCCCGCAGTAGTAGATATAATGGTCATCTGAGTTAAATTCACCCATTCCAGTCCATTTTAGTCTGCTGATTCCTAGAATGTGGACGTTCACCCTTGCCATCTCTTGTTTGACCACTTCCAATTTGCCTTGATTCATGGACCTAACATTCCAGGTTCCTATGCAATATTGCTCTTTACTGCATAGGACCTTGCTTCTATCACCAGTCACATGCACAGCTGGGTATTGTTTTTGCTTTGGCTCCATCCCTTCATTCTTTCTGGAGTTATTTCTCCACTGATCTCCAGTAGCATATTGGGCACCAAACGACCTGGGGAGTTCCTCTTTCAGTATCCTATCATTTTGCCTTTTCATACTGTTCGTGGGATTCTCAAGGCAAGAATACCAAAGTGGCTTGCCATTCTCTTCTCCAGTGGAGCACGATCTGTCAGACCTCTCCACCATGACCCGACAGGTCTTGGGTTGCCCCACAGGCATGGCTTGGTTTCTTTGAGTTAGACAAGGCTGTGGTCCTAGTGTGATTATATTGACTAGTTTTCTGTGAGTATGGTTTCAGTGTGTTTGCCCTCTGATGCCCTCTTGCAACACCTTCTATCTTACTTGGGTTTCTCTTACCTTGGACATGGGTATCTCTTCACGACTGCTCCAGCAAAGCACCGAAATGCAGTACTTGGATGCAATCTCAAAAACGACAGAATGATCTCTGTTCATTTCCAAGGCAAACCATTCAATATCACAGTTATCCAAGTCTATGCCCCAACCAGTAATGCTGAAGAAGCTGAAGTTGGATGGTTTTATGAAGATGTACAAGGTCTTTTGAAACTAACACCCAAAAAGATGTCCTTTTCATTATAGGGGACTGGAATGCAAAAGTAGGAAGTCAAGAAACACCTGGAGTAACAGGAAATATTGGCGTTGGAATGCAGAATGAAGCAGAGCAAAAACTAATAGAGTTTTGCCAAGAAAATGCAATGGTCATAGCAAACACCCTCTTCAAACAACACAAGAGAAGACTCTACACATGGACATCACCAGATGGTCAATATCGATATCAGATTGATTATATTCTTTGCAGCTAAAGATGGAGAAGCTCTATACAGTCAATAAAACAAGACCAGGAGCTGACTGTGGCTCAGATCATGAACTCCTTATTATCAAATTCAGACTTAAATTGAAGATAGTAGGGAAAACAGCTAGACCATTCAGGTATGACCTAAATCAAATCCCTTATGATTATGCAGTGGAAGTGAGAAATAGATTTAAGGGCCTAGATCTGATAGATAGAGTGCCTGATGAACTATGGACGGAAGTTCGTGACATTGTACAGGAGACAGGGATCAAGACCATCCCCATGGAAAAGAAATGCAAAAAACCAAAATGGCTGTCTGAGGAGGCCTTACAAATAGCTGTGAAAAGAAGAGAAGTGAAAAGCAAAGGAGAAAAGGAAAGATATAAGCATCTGAATGCAGAGTTCCAAAGAATAGCAAGAAGAGATAAGAAAGCCTTCTTCAGCGATCAATGCAAAGAAATAGAGGAAAA